>CM073771.1:8733019-9183019 GCA_037158775.1 Hetaerina titia
CTGGACCTTTGTCTCAGCATCGTAACCGTAAACCCAGGTTTCGTCGCCGGCTAAGGTGGTTTTAAGGAACCCTGAGTCGCCGGGCATTGGCCTTATCCAAGAGTTTCTGACAAATGTCCACACGTTTTTGTCCCTGTTCATCAGTCACCACCCGCGGGACGAATTTTGATGCGACGCGCGTCATCCCCAAAATTTCCGTCAAAATTGTCTGATAGGATCCAAAACTAATATTTACTTCCTCGGCTATCTCCATAACAGTTAAACGTTGATTTTCCCGCACCAAATCGTTCATCAATTCGACATGGTTGACATCTGTCGAAGAGGAAGGCCGACCCGTTCGCGAATCTTCATCTGTCGAGGTTCTGCCCGATTTAAAACGACTGTAACACTCAAAACACTGACTTCGACCCATAGCTTCATTAACAAAGGCTTGCTGAATCATGCCAGGTGTCTCCGTAGCATTTTGCAAAGTTTGAAACAAAATGTCTACTCTATCTTTTTTTTCCGAAATTTATAATTTATAAATTCTCCTATATAAGCTGCCTAGATTGCCTTGCCCGGGAATCGAACCCGGGATCCTCCGGTCAGTTGTCCAACGCTCTACCCCCTAGACTACCACGACCCACATATACCCTACAGCGACCCTTATGTATACATATACATAATATATAAATATAAAGTCATCCGGCCAGATTCCTTCCTCATATATACTAGGAAACAATCCATACAGAGTCTTCTTTCAACATTTTCCTAAACATTTCAGTAGTTCCACAGGAATGTTGTCTACCCCCACGGCCTTATCTGGTTTCATCTCCCTTAATGCCCTTTCTATCTCAGTAAAAAAAGAAATATAAATATATATACATACTTTCCTTATACCTATTTCTATGTTTGAATGAATATATATATATATATATATATATATATATATATATATATATATATATATATATATATGTGTGTGTGTGTATATATATATATATATATATATACACTTTTTTGGAAAACCCCTTTTGGAAAATTAGTTCTGTTCCTAATTCCTCTTGAGAAAGGTGGTTGGACCACCGAAAATTCGAGAACCAGTGAGTTTTTCCTCTTTTGTGTTTTGGTTTCTGTGTTTGTTATGACTATCAGTGAATATATATATATATATATATATATATATATATATATATATATATATATATATATATATATATATATATGATTTCTTCGAAGTAACACGAAAGTGTTGAATAAAAAACTTAGACAGTAACACACAGCACTACAACACAAAAAGAACACTCAAAATAATATCTTGATAATTTCGACGGACTCGAACTCCGTCTTCTTCGGAAGATAAGATATGACTCAGAATGAATATATATGGATGATGGGGAAGTACTCAGAAGGGCAATATAACTTTTGGACGGTACAATAGAGCACAGAATAAAACAGATTTCACGTAAAGGTCAAATAATTTACAGTGTGAGTCTCCTTTTACGTGTTATCTGTTTTATTCTGTGTTCTATTGTGCCGTCCAAAATTTATATAAAGGAAATATATATATATAGTGAATTGGGAAAAACTAATGAGTATATTGCAGAAAATAGGAATAGCTTGGAGGGACAGAAGACTAATCCGCAACCTGTACATGTCTCAGACTGCTCAGGTGCCAGTGGGGAACGGAGATTCCGGATGGGCAGTGTTAGGAAGAGCTGTAAAGCGGGGTCGCCCATTGTCACCGGTGCTGTTCAACGTATATGAGGAGGAAATGATTAAAGAGGCATGGGAAGAACTGGAGGTAGGAATGAAAGTCGGAGGGGAATTCGTAAAATCGGTCAGGTTTGCTGATGACCAAGCTTTAGTTTGTCAGTCAGGCGGTAGTGGGATGTTGAAGAAGGTATTAGAGGGTAGAATGTTAGGCAAACAAGGAAAGGGCAGGTACAGGATAGGGATATTGGAGGGGTTGAAGGGAGGAAGCAAGTACACAGAGATGAAGAGGGACCTGATGTAGAATAGGTTGCTGGATTGGGTTTTGTTTATTTATTCCATTTATTTATCATTTTCGAACCCGCTGACAAGGTTTCGACAGTGGTACTCCTAAACATCACTGATTACCTAAATGAAGCCAACAGATTACTCGCAGACACTTCTTCCTACAAACATATTCCCCCTGACCCTAACCCCGCATTCCAAGATGAAATTATCGCTTACCTCTGCGAGAACAGCCCTAATGAAAATCAAACCCCACAGTGACATCTCTCTCCTTTCACATTCTCATCCAAACACCCCCACTTCTATATCCTCCTTAAGATTAAACAAACCGAAAAACCCAGAGGGCCCTATAGTCTCCTCCCGCAACTCTCCGACCGAAAGAATTTCCGCCTTCGTCGACCACTGTCTCCAACCTTTAGTTCACTCGTTACCCTCCTATGTCAAAGATACATACAACTTCCTCAATTAGCTCCACTCAATTTCCCTCCCTCCTGACACCAAGATCACTATGGCAAAAATCAATGTCACATCCCTATACACCTCCATTCCTCACGAAGAAGGCCTTGCTTCCCTACGTCACTCCCTCTCCAAACGTCCTAGCCCTCCAATTTCTAGCACCGATTTGCTCATTGACCTTTCTAATTTCATCCACAACCGTAACTCTTTTTCTTTTAATATCAACTTTTACCTCCAAATCTAGGGCTGTGCCATGGGAAGTAGATTCAGCCCCTCATAGGCTAACCTTCACCTCGGTGTCCTTTCCAGTTACCCTCTAAAACCCCTTCTGTGGCTTCGTTATATTGATGACATTTTTCTACTCTGGTCACACAACATAGACTCCCTCAATTCCCTCATCTCCCAACTCAATGATTCCTTATCTCTTTCTTTCATTTCCAACATCTCATCCTCACAGATCACCTTCATTGATGTTAATATTTCCCTAACCAATAACAAATTTCTGACCTCAGTACATACTAAACTTACTAATAAACAACAACACCTTCATTTCAACAGCTGCCACCCCTACCATACCTAACGCTCCCTCCCTTACTCCCTCTCTATCCGCGGGCACCGCATTTGCAACCATCCCGAATCCTTCAACAAATACCTCAACAACCTTCACCACTCCCTCCTCAACGGGGATACCCAGATTTTCTCCTTCACAAAAAAATCCATTCCTACACCCCCGATCCTTCCTCAACCACAGATTCCCACCCTCTCTCAATGTGTACCACTTACTTCCCTGGCATTCAGTCCCTCAAATTCATCCTCAAAGACCTGTACCCCATCCTCAAAAGTCACAAAGTTTCGTCCAACCTTCTTCACAAATGCCCCTTTGTTACCTTCAAACGGCCAGCCAAAATATCAGATCTCCTTATACCCACCAAGCCTCTTTCCAAATCCCCTCCCACCCCCAGAGTCACACCCACTCCATATATATATATATATATATATATATGTATACACACATTCAAAAACGAAATCCCGCCATGCGGCGGACAAAATATTCATTCACACATAGAAAAGGGAATAGGAAAACACAAAAGACGAACACAGGAAATGTGGGGAAGGCGGATTTGAGCAGATTACTAGCGTCAAAAAAAAAAATATATATACAAATATATAAATATATATGCACACACACGACGGATTTAATTCGTGTTATAGGTCTTCTTATGTGCGTGGGTAGTTTATTTGTCACGATTTCGCCTGTTATCACGCGATTTTTCAAATGCTTTGGACAAGTAGGATTTGATTGGAAACCTCTGAGTCCATTTTTCCTGCCTCCTAAGGATTTCTCTCAGCAGTCCTCTCTCAACCCCCACCATTTCTAGTTCTTACTCGTTTGTTTTCCTTTCTGTCCATTTCACCCACTTCATTCTTCTCTACACCCGCATTTCAAGAGCCTCCCATCTACGTCTATCCTTCTGCTTCAATGACAATATTTCTGTTCCGTACTAAACCACGCTCCGTATAAAGTTCTTTTATTAACATCCTTATTAATCACTCCAGTCACCAATTCCCTCTTCCTTATGAAATGTTGCGAGAAAAACATTTTTGTATAACATCAGCTGCAACTGTAGACAAAACTTCATTGGTACATCCCAATGTTCATTTATGAGGAGTCTCCGAACCCGCCATGCACAAAAACATCTCTGTTGTAATTTTTCTGTTTACAGCGTGTGAGTGACGCCCGTACATTTTATTAATATTTTTTGGGCTGTTAACTTTATTCAGCCATCATCTCCCACAATAACAGCTGAAGTGTATATGTTTATTTTTGTAAGACCAGTGACTGGTCCACCTTTCTTGGGAATTTATTGTCTTCCCTCTTTGAACTGTTCAACCATCCTCTAGACATCATATAGGGAAGACAAGCTCACCGTAATCCTCCTAAGGCATTTTAGTTCGTTAGGCCTTAAATAAGGAATTATTCAAGTGAAAGTAAAACTTCAATGCATCGTCGTGGTGTTATTTCCAGCGTTTTCAAAGGCGAAGTGAATATTTTTTAAATTACAACGATTTCTCCTGATGCCATAATGGATTAAATTCACCCAAATTTGTGCCATATATACGTTGCATATTAAGCTAAGAACAGAGCATGTCATTAATTTTTGTGAATAGAATGATATGAATAAGAAATTTATAAACACTCTTTATGGAACAGTCTTCGTAAAACATACTTCTAGTCAACATTGAGGATGAACTGGCATAACAGTGCAAGTGTCGTAGATTGCCTTTTTAACAATTAGGATTTAATCATAAGAGGTAAACAATATCTCGGGCAATTAAAGATTACGAATTAAACTCTGAATTAGAGAAGTTTAGCCCTGACTTGAGATTGGCTTGGCTATGTGCCACGGAACCCATTAGGGTACTCAGCGTTGTTCACTCGCAAGAACGATAATGAAATCAAATATTTTGCACGTACAATTTATATTCACAGATACTGCTTTAAAAGTGGGAGGCTGGTGACGAAGTTGAGCCTTCTGGAAAGAAAGATTGGGAATGGCAACTGCATATAAAATACCAAGCTCGGGTTTGAGCCGTTGAAGGATGTGATTGATGCTTTTCAATCAAATGAACTCTAGAAATCAATTCTCGCCAATTATGCATTCATAATAATTTTCTCTCGAATCAACCGCATGTCAGTTTCGAGAAATGCCAAAGATATTGTTTTAGCTTTAATAGTATTTTAAATTTTGCTTGAAGTATTAGGAAAATCAAAATGGGTGATTTTTTATTATTACCATTCAATGCACATTAGAACCTTTCCTTCATCACCATTTTGCTAGAGGCTTTAATATTTTTACTCAAAATTAAATGATATCTCAACCATCATCTAAGCGTAAAACTACAATCTCGACGAATTAGTGCAAACAAAGTAAATGAAAACGTGGTTTGATATGCATTTCAAAGATAATTTGACGCTATTTGAAAAAAATTTAGCCCACCTTTCAACGATTCCAGTCGGAGGCAACTTCAGTCGAGTCTCCGTCCCTGGTCATCAGCCGTCCAACCACCATTCCGCCATAGTATTCTCCATGCGGAGAGTATGGCGTCTCGTGCACCAATCGTTGTATTTAGTGCCGGGAGCATGGAAGTCAAAGGTCGTCTCTCATCACAGCCGCCTTCTCTCCCGAAGCAGCCGGACCGCGCGTCGCTCCTGTCGGCCATCTCATTTCGCCTGCCCGAGTGCATCTGGCCGCGGAGGAGCGCCTTCGGCTTCAAGATGGAGACGAGCGCTGAGGATTGCGGGAGCGGCGGAGGGGGCGAGGCGTGGGGCGCCGGGGAGGGCGGCCGCCGGGCGGCTGTGGGCTCCGCGACGGCGCCACGGGCGGCCGTCCCGAGGGTGGCCGCGCCGGGGGCGGGAGCCTCGAAGATCAGTGGGAAGATCGCCTCGAAGACGGCCGACCCCGAGATGGCCGCTAACAAGAGGGCGCACCTGCTGCACATGATGGCGCTGCCCTTCATCCCCATCGCCGCGCTCATCGTGCAGAACTGCTGCGCCATGGCCGGTGCCCTGCGTCTGCACTTCCAGGCCCGGGACATGGAATACCAGGTAGGCACGCTCTCCTTCGTCATCGACTTGCTTCGCTCCTCTTTGCGGACTACCACCGCTCCAACCCGTACTTCAGTCATCTTAACTTTCAGCTTAGCTTGCGTTATTCCAGCGATGACATCAGTAATTGCCTCCTTAAGAGCTTCCAAGGTTCTTGCTCCAACGGTGGAACCTCAGCTTTGAAATATCCCCACAGAAAAAATCACATGGGCTCAAATCCGGGGAGCGAGGGGGCCATGGAGCATCTCCTCGTCAGGAGATCAGGCGGCGGGGAAATTGTTCTTGTAGGATTTGGCAAATACGACGGGTGGTATGAGCCGTGACACCATCCTTTTGAAACGAAAAGCCTTCTGTGTCATATTTCTCACCTTAATCTTCCATTCTGGGGAGTAAAATGTTCTCCAGCATCTCGTAATAGCGCACAGAGTTTACAGTAACAGTTGAACCTCGAGATTCAAAAAATTCTGGCCCAGTAATGCCTATGGAGGACATAGCGCACCAAGCTGTCACTTTGGGGCTATGAAGAGGTCTTGGGTGAAGTTCGCGAGGGTTGTCAATCGCCCAGTTACGAAAATGTTTCTTATTTACTTATTTTGAGAGGTGAAAATGCGTTTCATCGCAAGACCACAGCGCCCTCTGCATCGCCACCACACTATCATTGTTCTTAAAAATGTTTTTACGACAAAGCCTCGATGCTTATCGGACCATCGCAAGGTAATTATTAAAAATGGCGTCATTTTCCCCAGCTATCGCCACTACTCCACTTTGCTAATTTACCTGCGCTCTCTTCAGTGGTTTTTTTATAAACTAGGGAGTCTAGTCTGCTCCACCCTGTATATTTACCTAATATTGTCAAGTGTTATACAAAATTAATAAAAAATAAAACAATGTAATAAGTGATTTAATATTTGCACATGTATTATATTTCATACGTACTTATGTTTGGGCATTCCTATTTCAATATATATTTAATTTTGTTTACTTTTTAGGGTTCGTGTAAAACAAATTAACTATACATTATTTGTACTTATGTCATATCGCATAAAAATTGTCATTAAAAGCGCATTCAAGCCTTATGAATTTATTTATAATTACGTAGTAAAATTGTTTATTTTATAATTATCTATTGTTAATAAAAAATGTTCAAAATTGTAAAAGTATTCTCCTTCATGTTCTAAAGCAAAAGTGCAAGCGACTAGTCTCTATTCTAGAATATTCTATAGGGTGTGAAGATCCTCATTAAAATAAGTGTATATCTATTCTATTTGAAATTACATCTGACATCGATTTGAATTCCAGTTCATTCTCAAATGGACAACGTTCACTTCTTTGTTGGCATATTTCTGAAAAGTTTTTATCATCCACTTATATCTTTAACATATCCAATTTTATCAGTTGCAATAATTAAAGAGGCATTAACCTCATTTTCCTTTGAACTCCAAAAAAGAGTTTAAATGTTAATTCCGCAAGTGTAATCAACAATTTTAGCCATGAGATGTGTGCGATGTCATAACCTCGTGATTTCATATGTAATCTCGTGCTAACGTATGAAATATATCACGCTACATCACAAATTCTAACAAAGGTAAGGCAAATGCGAATTTTTGCTATTAATGCAGCATTTCACATAAATATGTGATTCTGCTGATATTCCTCTACATTATCACACTTCACATAACGTGGCGTAAATTATTACTTTTATAATTTTAGTATCTCCAAAGTTTTGTTTCCTTGCGTTGCCAATGTTAGGATTGCGGATCGCTTTAGTGTTGGAGGGTGAGGTGTGGATTAAGTTGGATTAAAATTTGTTATACTTGAATCCTCCCCACAGGTTGGCATTACAGTGGAGGGCAGTAAGTTGTTGGCAGCCCTGCAAGCGGAGAGGGGGGAAATGGCAGTGAGCCTCGTCACTGGTATTCGAAGGTAGGAGGACCATTTCTCAGGCGAACAAGTTGTAGAGGTGTTGTAATTCATCTCGTTTACGCTAAACCATATACGTTTAACAAGAATGCAAATTCATAAAACTTCTCCCACAGTGTAAAGAACTCTTTCAAGTTCCAGTTTTACACTGACTGTCTGTTTTACACAGACTCCACCCCTCTCCAACCCACCTTTTAACGATCTCCCGTCCTTCCCCCACTCCTCATGCACATCTCAGAATGTAATCTATCTTCTGACATGCAAACTCTGCCCGGCATTTTACATAGGTCAGTGCTCCACACCCCTGAACTTTAGGATAAACAATCATCGCGCCTCATGTAATCCCTCTTCCCCGTCCGCGGGTCTTCCCATCCCAAAATATGCCTCCCACCACAACACCCCCTTCAACCACTGTTACAGTGTATCCGTTCTAGCATCTCTTCCCCCATCCGATAACCCTATAAAATTAAAAACGATGGAAATGGCATTTATATTGCTGTGCAAAGCCAATCAATATCCGGGTCTCAATGTCGTTCACTAATGGTTGAATTGGACAGGTGCAGATTTATTTCATGCGGGATAGTAGGATATATTTGTTTGTCCGCATACATTGTGTTATTCTTGGCCTGGGTTTTGACTTGTTGAGTCCTGATGATGACTTTGTAAGTTGACACCTGGGTCGTAGATGTTGTAATGTCTGCGAACTGACTGTTTGTTTTCTGAACCGCTTGGGAATTATTTCCACATCCTCTCTCTCATTCCTATCCCATCTCCGCTCCCCTCTGGCCTCCCTTCTCCCTTTCCCCTTCCACAACCCTTTCTTTCACCCCTCCCACACCACACGTTCCCCCCCCGGCCGCTTCTCTCTCTCTCCCACATACCTTTCGCCAGTCAGTCCTAACTAATCTTCGGAGGAAGACGGAGCACAATTCCGTCGAAATTATCAAGTAATAACGTGTTCGTGTTCCTTATATGTGTTCTCATATTGTGTGTTGCTGTCTAAGTTTTTTATTTAACACTTCCGTGTTACTTTGAAGAAATCATCGATGTATATATTAAGTCTTAGAATTTGACTGTGACTTATGTTTGTTTACTTATACACTACATTCGTTTTAATAGTTGCCCTACAGACATGTTACGCAATATTCCCAGAGGAAGACATCACTTTTGCACGACGAGACATTCCACTTCCCTTCCTGAATTCATTATTCCAGGGTCATCTTATCAAACTTGCACGTCCCTGCTCATTAAAAGATCACTGCAATGATTATGTTCGAGCGTAGATAGTCTCAAGGGAGGTCGGAGATTTGGGAAATTAATACATGGCTAGAGGCAAAAGAGTGCCTTGCCTCGTTAGGTTATTAGCATTTACCCCCGTGCTCAAGATGGGTATTTCATCGCGGGGCAGAGGGCATACTTGGGAAACCTGGGAAATGTATCGACTAGTTAAAACAGTGGGCGTCAATGTGAGAAAACTCGGTAGCTTCAATCAAAACGTACTAACCCCTTCGGGGCACGCGTTTCTCTTTGAGTTACTAAAGTGCAGACTTATGCAATTATAAATTACGCCCCGTATTATACGAAAAGTAGACTTTGGCATGAGTGTCGCAATTGCTATGCTAGCAGAAAGGTCGCGTCTCCTAATTGCCAAGGTTGTGTGAGTTACTTCAGAAGCAGGTGTCGCGGTGCACTTTTCAAAAAACCCAAAGGGAGCTCGTTTAATCGGCATCCCATAGAATCTGTAATGCGTTCAAAATGTGTGCGGAACGAAGAACTCTTGGCCTTTTGGAAGAGAAACGTCCTTCATGCTTGGGGATTAATTAAACAAGATTCATCTTGGGCGTGAGCTATATGCGATGCTGAAATTTGCGCTGCAGTCTAAACTGAATAACCAGTGAGGATCGATGCAACGCGAGGGAAACACCATTTCACGACCCTCGATCTAATTTTGATATAATTTCCCAAACAAAATTTCATTTTCAATGAAAATACAATCGTCTCAAGATTCCTACCTTATGAATGTTTACATGGAGTTAGAGGTCCAGATAAAAACGCAACCCAAAATTTGGACGATTGGCACACTTCTAAAATCTACGCTATCGCAACTATGATCTTCTGAAACTTTTTATTTCAAATTTTTGCATATCTTCCTTAAAAACATCTTTCCCATAGGTCGGTTTTTGCTTTGGTGATAACTCTCATCAAGCACTTCTCCCAAAATACCTCAGTGATTTCTTTAAATGGTTCATTTGGAAGTTTGGAATATTTTCCGCAACGTGTCTTAGTTAGAAATATATTTTCTGATAATAAGTACAATTTATTTTGCTTATACTCTATTTTTAATTATTCGCGATTCGCAATTATTGTCTATAATTTCGCAGTTATTGTCTACAAATTCAGTTGTTGACTGAATCAAACCTCAAACGCCCAATAAACAGATTTTCGTCATAACTTTTCGCTGAATTCAATTTGTATTTTTCTACAGAAGTCTCTGATTAAGCACCAGTCTTGTTTTCAGCATCTCATTTATTCTTGAAGTTTATTTAACATACCTCCTGAACAATGACTTACAGCGTTGTGACTGTGGGATGTAGATAATAATCACAATATTCTAGTAATTGTGCAATACTTTAAATCCTGATATCAAACTTCCACAAATTTGGGTCATACACTTTTGATTTTTACAATAATTAGCGTCTGACAGTCATGAGATGAAAGTAAACTCTTTAGAAATATGGAAATAACTTCTGACGTGCAATGCTAATATTAAACGTATTACCGTAAATCAATGTTTCAATCTTTGCGATTTGATTCACTTTGAGACATTGCAAAGCAATTGGGCGGCGTTCAACTCATCGCTAATTGACGTTATCTTGGGATGGCTGTGGGAATATATTATATACCAGTGTCTCACGTTGGTGTATTCCAACCCTCCTCTCAACTTATCTACGCATTTTATATCGATATTAAGTATTGTAAATGTAATATCCCTTAGTCTAGATGTTGACGACATTAACTCCATAGTCAATAGTAAGATACGATTGTTTGCCGTAGACGGAATGGTTTACATAGGTATCCGTAATACTCAGAATAAAGCAGCTTTATTAGATGACCTAATGGCTATGCAACGCAGATGGGACACATGGGAATTAAAATTAAACTGTAAAAAGTGCGCAGAGATGAACTTTTGGAAAAAGAATAGTTCCCTCGCGAGCGCCTACTGTATCAGGAACTCCAAAATAGAAAGTGTAGACTCGATTAAATACATAGGCGTTTTCCTCACTCACGACCCCTCCAGGGGGAAGCATGCACATGCGGGGAATATGCGGAAAAGTTAAAAAAAATAAGGATATAACAGTTTCAGGTTTAACTTTGTGGGATTCCTTCATGATGAGGGTAAAAAAATAAACTTTACACCCGATGATAATGATGTGCAGTACCAAAACCATGGTTGTGAAATATTAAATCTTTATTTTGGAAGTGTAAAGTATCTTTTCCTGCCCTCAAAAATAAGGATTTATTAGAAGAGTGTTGGGGAATGTGATGAAAATATTAAAGAGAAATATTACCTCTTGCATAAATTGGAAGGATACCGGATGCTTGCATAAATGGAAGGATACACTTTAGCGATAATGTTGAAAATCGTATGGACGACTCGTCCTTCGAAACGTCGGCCTCGATGGAGAACCTGACCCGGTGGAAAACCCGAACAGCCTTTCACAATTCCATACGCCGGGAAATCCTGCGATCAATGTTGAAAATGTATTATTAGCTCCATCGTATTACGGTAAAAGAGATAATGTTAATAAATTTCGAGTGATTGAGTGCAAAAGAATTGAATTTACGATGTCATTTTTCCCACTAACGATGAGGGATCAGAATGAAATAACGTTCGTCCAACCGCACTAGGAGGGAAAAGTGTCTTGGGGTAGTCTGGTCTGTAATCACCCCCTGCCACGCACCTTGGCGGTGGCATTCAGGGTACTAAAATCCAAAAATAAATGCAATCCCACAATGCAATACACAGCATTCCTCCCCGGATCACCATCGAATTGTATGTTATTCGATGGTGTATGTTATTCGATTCAAATATTGTACTTGAATTGGCCACTGCAGCAGGGAAATATTTATTAAAACATCAACTTCTCCTTCGCTTTTTACGACTGTGGAAGTTTTAATCCATCCTGTTTTACCTTCTAGACCCTCCTCCGCATTAGCTTAGAACAGAACCGATTGGTTAAATTTAGCGTTCGGACATTCATCAACAAGTCCCATTTAACCACTCTTTATACAACATACTTCATTGAAAGAAGGGAATGTACTCGTATAATTGAAAGAAGGATGTATAAATTGAAAGTAAATAATTTGTGTGTTGAGTGTAATTTATGCTGCAAGTGCAATGGAGCCTTGTTCTTCCATTCCGAAGACGATTCTTGAGGTAGCAATTTGGAAAAAAATCTCTAGTTTAATTGTGTTCACTTCGTACTGTTTCGAGGGGACCATTTGATAATTTTACCATCTTGGATATTAATTATGTTCCACTATGTTTCAAAGAAGATCTCACTATTATCGTTGTTTTTTTTAAATTTGGAAATGCGCCAGGGCACGACCAGGAACTAATTCGGCGATTCAACTCCTGCTATCCATCGACGAAGCCCTTTACTCTAATAGCATGACAGACATGGATTGAATAAGAAAATCATTAGCTAATCCTTTTATAATTAATCCTTTTCTGCCACACTACAGGCCTTCTCTCAATGCCACATTCAAGAACACGGAGATGGCGATCCAACGCGCGATGCTTCAATTTAAAAGTAACTTATTACTAGACTACGTCAAGATGGAAGATCTTCTTTCTAACATCAGGTAAGCATGACATTTACTTTAATGATTGTTCGGAGCGTCGAATAAAGATTATTCTGCATCATAACATAGACTGTCAAGTTTGAACTTTCCAAAAGAAAATGCCTAAAACGACATTTTTTCCTTCATTTTTTTAGTAGAATAGAATCTTATTTTTTACGACCTTTTTCGTCTTTTTTTTTCTCCTTTCAGTGCCAAGCGAAATGCGATTCTGGAGCCTGCGTAAGTGAATGTGAGCTCACTGTTATTCCTTTATTTTTCAATAAGTATTTGAAATATCAGCATAATGTCTTCTCATCAAAATTTTTCCGGAGATGTAATTCGTTACGTCGTTGATTTCTTTCTGCTCGGAATTAACGGAAATATTATATTAATCATTCCCTGCTGGCAGCTCTATCGAGAGGAAACCTGAGTTGGAATTGCAAGTTACACTCTGACTGAGCATGAAATGCCTATCTTCAACCCTTGTAAACCTTTACTTTTCTCCTTACACTGTGCTAGCGCCCCTTTCGTTATTTATATCAATGCTCTAAATCTTCAAAAATAATTTCTGGTAAAATAATTTCAAGACTGCGTGTTGATATAATTCTTAAATTTTCTCGAAATCAAAAACTGAGATTAGTCGATCACGACACAGGTGCATGAGTAAGCCTAGGTACCTTTTTTGAGATCTATTTGCTCTCACTATTACCAACGGTTGGAAATTGTTTGGCTTTTCAATGAACCAGTAACATTTTTGTAATTTCAAGGACTGTCCCAAAAATAAGTAGAATAAATCTGGGGAGGAAATTTATTGCAGATCAGAGTACAAATTGCTTAAATTCTTCATTTAGAGCACCCTTATGTATCGACACACCAATGCCATTGCCCCCGCCAGTTGTGGCATACTCTTTGTAAAGGCATCAACAGGACCCTCGTTCGGACCCCTAGTCATGGCCTCTTTGACATAATCCAGTGGTCCAAAACGGTACTCGGAGGGGTTATACTTGGGTCGTACTCGAAGACCCATATCTCTCTTCACCAGTAACCACCTATGCTAAAAAATTTGAGTAACTTTCACCGTGGTCTAAGAAGTCCAAGGCAAGATTGTCGCACAAGCAATCTTCTGACGGCCCTTGGGGACCATCTTGGCACACCTTTCTCATGGCTGAATCTTCTGGAAGAATGCAATTCACTGTGGATTTCTGAACTTTGCATTCTTCTGCTAACATCCTGACATTTGGCGGTCAATCAGACATAAGCATGTGCCTCACTTTTTGCAAATTTTCATCACTCTGTGTTGTTGATGGATGTCCAGGCCACTCCTCGTATTTATCCTCCTCGTTACCCTCATAGAACATCCTTAGTAAGCAGAAAACCATCAATTGGGACATTTCTCCATTTCCATAAGTATCCTCAACCATGGCCATGGTCTTCAAACCCAATTTTCCGAGCTTAATGCGTAAATTTACAGCATACCATTGCTCCATAGAAAATGGTATCGTGAATTTGTGACGTCACCGTCGATAGGTGGTCCAGTATAGCAGCAATCTGCACACTGTAAATGCCCACAGTTAACTGACGTGGGTCGCGCTGCTTTCCAAAGATCTCCTCCCATTACCTTCCTTATCACAAATCACCCCACTCCAGCCACATAAACTGGTGGCAAAAAACAATTCTACTTATTTTTCGGACAGACCCTGTAAACATAAAATGGCATATATGTAAAGCAATATAAGTATTTGTAATCCAGACTTGAACTATGCTTCACGAATTGTCAATTTTTCCACGCTTATTCAGGCAGAAACGCCAAATTCATTTTCCAATTTTAAACTCTTGCTAACTGCCTTTTTAGAAGGAAAATTAAACATGCATTTGCGGAAAGTCATAAAAACATCATGATGCTGTCTGTAGGATGGAAGACTACAGAGGAGCGCCGGACAACCTAGTCTGGGAATTAGAAGATTACGGGGTGATAATCGCCATGATTCTTGACCATCTGGTGGGAAGAATACGTGACATCTCATCCGCCACTAGCACGTGGAAGTAAGTCGGCTACGAAATATTATATTTAAAATATTTTTTCTAGTTTCCCTGCAACTTTCATTTCATTTGCATAAAAAATCGCTTTTTCGAATGGAATACAAATGCTGAGCAAGATGGTCTAGGAAAAGGGAGGATAAAGGAACAAATATTTACGAGAAAAGGGGGAATGTAGTTAGTTAATGTGTTGAAAATTAAAAGAAATTAGAAAAGTAAATTGGTTAAGGCATGAGAAGTAGTGGACTACTGTGTTGGAGTGGAGAATTTTAGATATGAGGAAGAGATTATTAGAGAAAACAGGCGTACACTCATACATCTGATAGAATAAGTCGAGTAGTAAAGCATGAGAAGCCGAAGAAGCCCATAGTGTCGGATAAAAGTCAAGGCTGTAAAATTTCATTGCTGTGTAGTGCTCGAAAGCCATACACCTTCATATTCTGGAAACGTCCAAAACGTATTCATGGTTTTTAGAGATGGTAATTTTATCGTACGGTATTAGCAGGTAAACTTGCAACAAAATGTTCACAGGGTTTCATTTTTCATCTCCCTATATAATACGTACCACCGTACATAGTAGTGTGGCAATGTAAGGAAGAGCATTAAGAGAGGTATGTCCATTATCACCTGTGCTTTTCGACGTAAATGTGGGGAAACGGTTAAAGAAGCATGGAAAGTACTGGAGATAGGATTGAAAATCGCTGAGGAATACCTAAAATCAGTTGGATTTGCTTTAGTTTGTCAGTCAGGTAAGGGATTGAAAACCCTCCTGAGTGCATTAAAAGTCAGTGCGATATGTGTGAGATGAAAATTAATGTCAATAAAACAAAGGTTATGTAGTTTTCAAGACAGATTAAGGCTAAGTTAAATATCAAATTAGGAGTTCATCAACTTGAGCATGTAGAACAATTTACATATCTCGGAAGTGTTATGGACCAAAAATACCAAAGTAGTAGGGGCACAAGAAGAAGAAATGCTTTAGAAAAAGAAGTTTTCACAAGAAGGAGAGACTTGATAACAGGCATGTTGAGTGGAGATGTTCAGAAAAGGATCGTTTCAACTTTGACATGGTGCGTGGCCTTCTGCGAGGCGGCAACATGGTCGTTGAAGCAGGATAATGGGCGTAGATTGGAGACTTTTGAAATGTAGGTGCGGTGATGTATGGAAAAGGTGAAGTGGACAGATTTTTGGGATGAATAAGAAGGACGAAGAAGAGAAGTGGATGTAGGGCATTCTGGTTGGCATTTTGATGTTCAAGACCGTAACAGAAGAGGAGGGCGTTGGGCAAGCGAGGAAAGGGCAGGAATAGAATTGGCACTTTGGACGGAACGAAGAGATAAATGAAGTATGCGGTATTAAAGAGGGGTTTACTGTAGTGTCAGATGTACATGTATATTATCATGAAACTAAATTTTAAAATATGAATCCTTCAACATAATGTAATTTTATGTCAATTCCATTTAATATAGTTCTTATTAATCAATTCTAGTTTTATTTCTGGACTTTGTCGCTTGAGATGAACAATTGTTATTATTACCTGTTCGTCAATGCTCTTTCGTGTTTGATCAAATCCTTCTCATATACATTTGATTCAACTTTTCTTTAAATCAGGCTTCTCATCGCCTACAAGAACATCCTGCTCTGCGTCGAGAACCTGAGCATCGCCGCCCTCTACGGATTGTATTACTTCGGGAGCGCCGGGTTGCTCACCTCGGCACCCTTTGCGGCGTTCGTGCAGCGCGACTCCCTGGGAGACGAGTACCTCACCTCCGCCACGCACTTCACTCCCCGCCTCGAGCTCGAGCTGCGCCACTTCAAGGCCGCCGCCAATTCCCCCTTCACCAACATCTCGCTCCGGTAAGAACCGCGGGGGTGGCTGATGATCACGTCTTTCTCGGACCACACTCGCAAAACCTTCCACGCCGTTGGCCAATATGTTTCTTTTGGAAACCAAAGATTTTTTTGTTCGTTCAAAAGTTCATTTAAAATAATAGTCGCCCACCTGCTTAATGTAAGTTGTTAAGGGGTCTTAGTACTAAACACTACTCTACTTATAAACCCTTAAGAAGATGGCACAACATGTCCTTAGACCTCATTCTACATATTACAACAACTCCTTCTTTAACTTTGCATAATTTCTATCTCTCTTTCCCAGCATTCTTCCCACTTAATCAGTCTTCAGCATCCCATGACCTCTCAGCATCTCCTGTAGCCACTTGTCCTCCCTCCTTCGAATTTACCTCAACAGCTGTCTTCGCTTCTTCTATGATGCGTAGACTTTGACCGTTAGTTTTCCTTATAGTCCATTTTATTTTCTCACTTCTTCTCAAAAGCTGCAACTCAAAGACCCCCAAATATTCCCTTATTCTCTTGCCTCAATGGCCAAATTTCCAAACCGTACAATATAAAAATCAGCATGGGACTATTGTTCAAAGACTGATTTAATAGATTGGAAGGAGTGATGTGCTTGATTCAAGGATTCCATTTCCCCGTATGTCAATTTATTTAATAACAGCAAAAATATTTGGCTATTTCACTTTTCGATAAAAACATTATCAGAATTAATATTTAATTTTTACCGACATGGTTTTAAGAAACAGTTTCAGCAATTTAATTACACTATAAGGCCTCGCAGGAAGCACCATTTCAATAGGCATCGTTATTAGAGAATACAGTGAAAAATTCATAGAGAGGGAGAAATGAAGAATAAGTACTCAGTTTAAAGCATTAGGTTTAAATGAAGTGATAAAAATATCTTGGTGATGATGAAAAAATTTTTAAGAACATAGCAAAACTTAATTTTTAAAAATAGTGAGAGTAAAGGCTGCTTTAGGTACATAACTTTTGTTTCGATTGATGATTCGATGTTTTCAAGGGTGATGTGAAAAGTTTCCGACCTAACAAAGATACAAGACATTTTTTCTGAAATTTTCTGAGTCGGTAATTTTTCTGACCACCGACATATACCTGCTTGCGTCAAATAAGTAAAATCAGGTGTTAAGTCATTTATCATATTTGGATTGATTCCCGAAAGCTAAGGTATTTGCTTCATTTACGAAAATCGATACAATCAAAGCACATTACCCATGATCTTTTGTGCAGACATTTCAACTTCATATATTCTTCCTTTCCAGGAGACAGGAAATATATTCCAATAAGCCACGCGTACCTGATGCCACTCTGGCCGAAAGCTACTTTACGGAAACAGCTGAATATTTAACGGAAATGCTCAGATATCAAGACCTCCTACGTTACATGATCAGGTGAACACTTTTAGTCCATTCGGAGAATTTTCTGATAGTGTCCATATTTCAAACATTCAAAGAATGCGTTCTTTGGATTGAGAACAAAGCGTAAAACGAAATTTACTGACTTTTGGATATCTATACGACCAAGTGAGCAGATGGATATGGACCTGAGGGCAGCCGACCAGCAGCAAGCAATTGCAGTCGCCTTGCTCGTCCTCGTTCTGGGGGTCTCGCCCGTCATCATTTTCTTGGTGCGCAATGCCACGCAGACCATTCAGGCAAGTATTTTCGAGATATGTGTCTGGAGGAAAAAATTAATTCCCCAAAAAATAAGCAAACACTAAGTTTTACAAAGTATGGTCAACATGGCGAGCGGAGCCGCAGCGGGTGTAACGAAACTTTTATTCTTTTAGAGGTCCTAAGTCATTTCACCATAAATTATTTTTGAAGATTCTGTGGGACAAAAAGTGATTGATCGTCCTCTAACTGGCTTTGAAATACAATATTTTGTAATTAATTAATAATTTAAAGTATTTAAGTCTAATGTGACATCTCTCGCATCGTTGGCCATGACTTGTGATATACAAGTGAATACTCGTATTATATAAAGGTTGAAAACTTGCATCCTTTGTTAGAAACTTCTAGATTCATTTCAACCTTCATTTTAAAAATATTTCAATGTTTTATGCTTCAGTGATCATATAGATGTACATATAAACAATATTGAAAAATATGAAGTAATATCTATTTATAAAATAGCTTTATCCGAAGGGGCATATGAAAAAAATGTATGACCTTACATCGAAGAGACTTATTTCCCGAAGAAACTTATTCAAGTTGCCCATGGAATTATTAGAAAGCTACACGAGAGGAGAAAATGGAAGAAATTAAACACAGAGTTAGGTAGAAGAAGGTACCAAAAGTTGAGTGGTGCACCAATACAGAAAAAGAAGCGCGGTGGAAGACATTTGTCTCAGATATGGAAAGCCTACGTAGGAAAGTTGAAATGGTTGCACTGCATAAGAAAGTGAAAGTACTATCAGGAAGAAAAAAGGTAAAATATGCAAATAATCAAAGATGAATCAGGAGAAGTATTAATTGAATCACGGAAGATTCAAGAGAGGGGAAATAAATGTACACAGGAAATGCATGGTAAAGACATCAGATCAGACAAGCTCAGACATAGAAAGAGAGAATATGGTGTAGATGAGGACAGTTTAGATGAGGGCATTCCTGATGTTGAGAAATAAGGAGCATAAAAATAATTGACATCAAATAAAGGGTGTACAACTTTCCCGCGGAACCCCTTAAGGGTTTCAGAAAACGCGGTATAAAGAGTTTTCATTGCCTAATTCATAGCATTTATGAGTGAAGAATTTGGTCGGAAGGTTTTGTCTGATCGGTGTAATGTGGTTCCTATTCGAAAAAGGGAAAGATAGAAGTATTTGAGACCTTAGGAACAATAAGTTTGATTTCGCACGTAGTTGAGTGGTTCTGAAGACAATCAATTAAACAATTGAAAGCAGGAAGAATGATTACATAGGGGATGATCAGTTTGGAATTGGGAAGGCAGCAAGCCACCCGCGTTGAGTGAGTTCACTAATAGAGAGGAACATAAAATACAATCAGGATGTACGAATTACCTGTTTTGTAAATTTCTAAAAGGAGTTAAATGGAGTAAATTTATTGGAATTAATGAATGTATTACAGAAAATAGGAGTAAATTGGAGGGACAAGAGACTGATCTGCAATCTCTAAATGTCTCAGACCGCTCAGGTGTGAGTGGGAGATGGTAAGTCCGGATGGGCAGTGTGCAGGAAGATGGATGCAGAGTGTTTTGATTCCCAATGAGCTGTTGAAAACTGTGATAGAAAGAGAGAATATTATGTGAGCTGGGATGGGATTGGAACATGATAGTCAGGTTGGACGAAATGAAGGTAGGGAGGAAGTATGCAAAATTGAAGAGGGTCTTAGTGAAGTCTCGGATTTCTGGTGGTGTATTGTTAGGAGAGGTAAGGGTTGTATCATTGAACCGTTTCAAAAATACCTTAACCAGTAAAATTTCAATAAAAAAATTCAAATTTCTCCAGTCAACCATTTCAGTTATATTACTCAATACAGTACAATGGCATGAGTTTGATTGAATGTGTTTAGTTTAACTAAGGAAAATTTAATGTTTTCCGATTGGAAGTTCCTAATTATTCAAATCATTTCTGCGTCATCGTGACATCATTTTTTTTTTCATCAAGTCATCGTCGAAATCTAAACCTATGATAGGACCAGTAGGCCTCTTGGAGAGGTTGTGGTGATTTCCATTTGATTGGAGCCTCAAGAGAAATTTTATCATCCATACTAACGAATTTTAAAACTTTTATTAAAAAAGCAACTCAGATTAAGCTAATGAAAGAAGTTTAAAACCAACCGTGTAGCTAATAACTACACGCTAACTATTTTGCGGTGTCCGATGATAAATGTTGTAGTTATCAACAAAATAATGTGTTTCTTTCCATTTCACCAATTCAGGAAATTCAAAAGTATTTTCAATATTGACGCTATGGGAAACAATTCCACGATCACATTTTGTGTGAGAAAAAAGAATCGTGGGTCGCGGCAGTCCAGGAGGTAGAGGGTTGGACTACTGACCGGAGGGTCCGGGGTTCGATTCCCGGAGTCCCGGGAAAGGCACTCTGGTCACCTATAGCTCCACCCAAGCTATGTGATTTTTCGGGTACCAGATCTTCCTGAGAAACCATAACCGGCACAGGGAAAGGAACTGGTCCCCCTACCGCAAGCTATTCACACGCCTTTGGGCTTAGAACTGGGTGAACTCTGCCATCACCTACCAAACCGAACTTCGGGTTGATTACTGTGTTTATGGTTTTTTATAGAATTATTACGTTTATAACATTCCGGAAGCAAACACTGAAGTAAAGAAAAAAGAATACCATTTCCGCCATTTTTATTTGATCCTGACAACGTTAGCAACAAATCACTTCAAATTTTCGATTTCTTAACTGCTACAATGTTCCCTATCTGTAGTATTTCATCTCTTAAATTCGGAATTCTTATTCGTATCTCCAGAGATAGCCTTGAACAAGTCTGTTTTTTACAATATCGAGACGCAAATGACGACTAATTAATGATGTATGTGAGCTTGCAGAATATGCAAACAGAATTTTTCATAACTGTTAGCTTAAAAAGTGTATAAAAATAATGCTCTTGACTCAGTTTTTTTAATCACTCAAAAAATATTTTGAAATAGAAACATATTTATGATAAGCGACCCAACCAATTCTCAGATTTGTAGATAAAAGTAAGATCCTACCTCGAGCCAAGTCCGATCTCTCAACCTCGGAGCCACTTACTAATAAAAAATATTATCAAAACTAAATTTTAAAATCAAGCAACATCATCCTCGGGTGTTCTCAGATACTGGTGACTTTGATCGTACTATCCTTGTAAGTCTATCGTATTAAAATTTTCCTTTTTTACCACTCCTATACATCGGTACCTGTCATTCAACCTGGGCCACCACGTACAGTGCACTAAAAAATAAGAAACATTTTGAACTAATTGAATCCAAAGCTACTGATTTCAATCCTGAAACGTCCTTTTTCAAACTACTTAACTCGCTAGTTGCAGATGTTCACAGAGTAGTTACTACTTCAAACCGACCGGAAGGAGGTCGCTCATTAAAATATCGGGTGTCACAGAACTGTCGGAGTATGAACAAATTTTCCCTTTTGGACAAAAATTCTCATTAAATAAAAAAAGCTACTCTTCAGCTACAATTGAAGAGCGTCTTCGACATTAAAAATGCATTCTTCAGAAACATTCTTAATTAAACGTACCATATTATTATAGGATAAGCTATAATAAAATGTCATTATCTGTTAATTTAAGTCTTTACTCTGTAAGCAAAACAGTTCTTTCCTCCCACCAACGGTCCATCCTTTTCATTTCTATTTTTTGGACGAAATGCAGGGTAATTTTTTTTAAAATATTCCGAGCATTCTAAATAAAATGATAATTGAAATTTTCTTCATGAAACAATATAAAATTCATCACCGCCGTATTTTATTGGAATTTCAGATCGTTGAATGTCATTTAATGTTTCACTAAGAACTAACGTTATGTTTTTCATATCGCGGAACGTGGAATACTGATTGTATGCTATGAAGGCTTTCGGTGAGACACTTTACAGCCGGACCATTGAGTTGAAAGCAGAGAAACGAAAAAGCGATCGCTTACTTTTTCAAATGTTACCTCCGGCTGTGGTCAAGCAGCTGAAGCAGCAGAGACAGGTGAGTGCCCATTCCTCCCTTTCATTCCTCCATTGTGACTGCCGACATCCTGGCATCTACTTAAAACCAAGGGCATTGAATGCTTTAGTTAATGCTTGTCCATATACCATATAAGTGTGTTTAATTGGTATCGTGCATTCTCCAATAGACACGTCTTAAAGTACCTTCGTAATGAGCATGCTAGCGTGTGCTGAATTTCAAGAGTTAAATTCACTCGG
Source organism: Hetaerina titia (assembly GCA_037158775.1). Taxonomy (NCBI): domain Eukaryota; kingdom Metazoa; phylum Arthropoda; class Insecta; order Odonata; family Calopterygidae; genus Hetaerina; species Hetaerina titia. Next base: position 8,755,632 of record CM073771.1, read on the forward strand.
TTTATGTTATATGGAATAATTCTTCAAAAAAGTTAAATTTTTTAAGAAAAAAAGTTGATAAATGTCCACAAGGAAATCCCGTTTATTCTTATTTTCAATGTTTGACATATAAATGTTCTTCCTATTTATATTATGGACCTTACTCCTCATAAATATTATCCTAATGCCATGTCTTCAATATTTCATCCTTGAAAGTGTAGTCATCAATTTTTTTCTTTACAGGTTGTCGCCGAAAACTTTGAGAGCGTGACAATTTACTTCAGTGACATCGTTGGATTCACGGAGCTCTCAGCCATAAGTTCTCCAATGGAGGTACAGATACCTTCTACCTTGGATGAAATACAGTAGTAATAATATATTATAATCATTGAAGTAATATTTATGAAGACGGTTATTTTCTCAAGCCCATTTTCATTCATAAATTAAAGATAATTGGTAATTTTCGTATTCTGTTGACTGCAGTTTCGTTGCTACCGTTGAAACAGCCGCCGACAGTATTTTATTATGTCTAGGATTTACCAAGTGTGTTTTTTAAAGCCATAGAACTTCACTTTGCTAAGCCAGATACTTTAGACTACAGTCAATTTCCGTAAACATTCATGCTTTTCCACCTCGTTGATCAATTATTTTTCGTCATCAGGTAGTCAACATGCTAAATGGACTCTACAGGCTCTTTGATGGCAGGATACGGAAGTACGATGTCTACAAAGTGGAAACCATCGGAGATGCCTACATGGTTGTCTCCGGACTTCCTCACCGAAATGGTAAAATTGCCTCCAACCAAACATTTTGCGTTACGTTGAAAGCAATATGCTTACAAAATGGTGGTGAAGTATGTTCTTCTTGGGCTATTTTAAATTTAAGTAAACAAATTTTTACCACAACTAAGCGACTGTCATTTTTAATTAAATTTGATTATAGGGAAGCTGCTTAATTTGTTAGCGTCAAGTTTCATTGAAATCATCGGGAACGATAGATTGTGTATGTAGCATAATATGCGTGACGCGATAAGGACGGCCTATATAACAGTAGGTTATAGAAAAACATTAAATTTTAAGCCAAGTAAAATTTGTATTATTATCCAAACAATTCAGTGAGTTTTTTATGGCCGCATTTAATTGGCAGTTGGTTGTCTGTAATCATTTATTCCACTGTACATGTTCTTGTAGTATTAATCCTCTAGCGCTTGCTTGTTTTCGAAACGGCAATTCACTTACATGACTAATGTCCATACTTTTCAATCCATTGCCTCTTAATTTTTAATTAAATGAATACAAGAAAAATTAATATTGGATAAATAGAACCCTATGTTATTCTCTTCTACGTCCGTGTTATTTGATAGTCCCCACGCGATGCACGCTTCTACTTTTTATTACTTCTTCATGAGACTTCAAATACTTGTTTAGCTTTAGCGTTTGAATTGATCTCCTGTTTCTCTTTGTCTTTTTTGTTTTTCCCCTTTTTCCTTTTATGGAAATGATTATCAGTGAAAATCATTTTTGATCTAAAATAAAAGGATGTCTTTGATGACATTAGAATTTAAAAGAATATTTAAAGCTTAATAATAACTTCCCTGTAAGCGCTCTACGTTTAATCACGAGAAAACCTCCGTTTGGCGGCTCCACATCTACGCCTTGCCTGTTCAAATACCAGAAAAGCATAACACATTTTTCCAAAGCTGAGATTACGAATTGTGCAAGTGAAAAAGAATTCCCTCTTTCAGTCTTCTCAATGTTGTTTCACCTTTCAATATAATGTGGGAATTCCCTCAGTATCACCGTTAAATCCATACGATTTGCGTTGATTCAGTGGGTTTTGTCACACACACTCTTAAATTATACACCATTCCAAGCTTTTCAGTAATCGCGAGGCGTTACTCAGCCGTAGTAGTTTTTAGGGGAGGCAACCGACAGCTAAGGTCATCTGCGCCATTAGGAATGGGCAGGAAAGGATGAAGGGTGGAGAGAAACCCGGCGTCGGCATTAGCCCGCCCTGAACGAGAGGCATCAAGGGGTCCGAAGCTTAACGTCCCATCCGACAGATGGCGTACTCACTCCAAGTGTCCTCCACAAAGCACCTCAAGTACGAATCGAGATACCCCTGAAAATTATTCGATCGCCGCCGGGATTCAAACCCGGGCCCCCCGGGTGGGAAGCCAGTACGATAGCCACTTCACTCTCTCGATCGCCACGTTACTCGGTCGTAATATTTTTTAGCGACAAGGACAGCTGTCCTCTGCATCTTTTTTCAATTGAGAAGTCTGGTCGGAGAATCCCAAATGCCCGATACTAATTCAATGTGAGATCTAATGACGCGAAATTTCACCTCGCCCATGGTTGATGCGAAGATAATTATGCTATCGTGAACCAATTTTGGCTGCCTGATGATGCCTGTTATTCTCATTGTCAAGGTGACCGTCATGCTGGTGAGATAGCCGACATGTCCCTTGATTTGTTGTCTGGAGTGAGGCGTTACGTCATCCCACATCGTCCAGAGGAGATCCTTAGAATAAGAGTGGGGATCAACACAGGTCCCTGCGTGGCAGGCGTCGTGGGGTCCACCATGCCACGCTACTGCCTCTTCGGGGACACTATTAACACGGCTTCTCGAATGGAGTCCACCGGACAAGGTAATGTTTATGTCTACCTTCATCATAATTTTAATCAGACTACATGAAACTTTCAATGCTAAATATTTGTTTTTGCGATCAACATTCAGTCAAGTCTAATCATTTCTATTAATTAAATGAAATAGTTTAACCGATGGTTAAGGCCAATAGCCCTTAAATTGATTTCATTACGGGATTCTGAGTGTTCCGCGATTCCCAATAGATATTAAGCAAACAAATCAGGCACTCGATAGTGTCTCCCGCCAATATTTAAGAGATTTAAATCTAAGCTCACAGCTCATAAGCTCACAAAAAATGATGAATCCACGGATGCAATAAATGCATGATGATGCTCTTCTCTACTAGTATAAGAAGCTTGAGAGAAAAAATCCCTTTAACCCATACTTTTCTTAAATTCCAAACACTATATGTAGGAGTGCCTTCTCTCTATATTTCTGCAAATGAATCTTACCAAGATCTTGTTGGTTTTAAGGTAGGGATTTTTTTCTCTGAAAGAATCATGGTGCTGTGAATCAGTTTTTTCATGGCCATTTCTTCGATTTACGGCGGGACTTCACTCGGTACTTTTTGGTGGCCATTGCAATTTTCAATAAACCGTATTTCCTCTCTAATAATCCACTCCTGCCGTTCTCTTCGATTTCTCAGATGTATCGTATATCGTAGCCTTGTAATTTTCGTGTATACACTTCAGTAACTGCACTAATCTACTCCTGCCATGCGTCCAAATTTTATCAGTTAATATGTCAGTTCCTATTCCAAAAAGGGAAAGGCAGCCACATGCCGGGTGGATCGTCCTCGTCTGCCAACCCAGGGATCGCGGGTTCGATTCCCGCCTAGGTGGTTTTTCCTCCACCTAGGGCTTGAAAGTACTCGTATGTAATTGTCAAATTGTTATATCAATGATCAAAGTCCGATGTAAAGGTCGAAGTGCTGGTTTCGGGTGATTGCAAGACAAATAATTATTCGAGAACTAGAAAACAGTAAGTTCGATTTCGCGTGCAGCAAAGTGCTACTCAGAATAATCAATAAAAGGACGGAGAGCAAGACAAATGCTTACTTAGGAGATGATCAGTTTGGTTTCAGAAAATGGGGATGCAAATGGGAAGAGAATCCAGAAAATCAATTAGATTTGTAGATGATCAAGCTTTAGTTAGCCAGTCGGCCAAGGGAGTACAATCATTACTGATTGCATTAAAATTTTATGTTGAAGGTATGGGGTGAAAATTTATGGTAGCACTACAATAGTTATGAGGTTTTCAAGAAAGAGAAAGGATGAGTAAAATGTTCAAATAATATATAGAGCAGGTGGTGGACCAGTTTACCTATCTTTGAAGTGTTTTAGATCCATATGGTCTAAGTAGTAAAGGAGAATAAAAATTCTTCATAAGAATTGCATTGGGCGAAGAATTCTTCATAAGGAGTGAGGAATTTATTGTAGAGACATTAAGTAAAGAGGTTAAAAAGGCTAGTTTGAACTTCAATATAGATTATGGTGTCATTTGGTTCTAAATCTTGGTTATATCTTGGTTAAATCAGGTTGATAGGTGCAGACGGAAGGATTCTGGAATGTAATTGTGGAGATGGATGGAATAAGCCAAATGGATGGATAGGAGAACTGTGAAAAGGTACATATGCACACTGTGGGGTAGGAAAGAAGATTTATCAGAGAAATCCAAAGGAGGCAGGTAAAATGTTTGCAGAGGATTTTGAGTCCTGATGGAATTCTGGAGAGTGTGAAGAGATAAAAGGAGAACATTAGGCAAATGATAAAGGGGGAGGATAGGCATGTTGGATGGAAAGAAGGGATTAGGGAAGGCTGTGGAGTTGAAGAGCACTTTCATGTAGTGTGATATGCCCAGTTGTGTTTCAAATATAATTATTAAATTTATTTAATTTAAAGTAAATAAGTTAAAATATTTAAGTATTTTGAAGAAGCACAAGACATCTGATTTAATTGGAAATCAGGTAACCATGAATTGGAAACTAAGTTTAATTCCCCTCAATTACTTACCCATCTAATGAATTGATTTTTTGTGTATATAGTTCCATAATTTCCTTGATCTCTGTCTGCATTATTCCATTTCCTCTGTCAAATTAGCTATGCAGATTCATATTACTGAGGAAACTAAGCAATACCTGGATAAAATTGGAGGGTATACAGTTGAAAGAAGAGGAAGCATGGAAGTGAAGGCAAGTAAAATTATTTACACCTATTTAAACTACAAGAGAATGGTAGTCCAGTGGGTAGAGTGCTAGGCTCTTAACAGAGGGGCTTAAGTTTGATTCCTGGGGATACCTATGGGCCCACTCAACTTCACCCAATCTGTGTGATGACCTTTTCAGTACCTGATCTTTCTTAGAACTACAGGTGGCAAAGGGAAAGGCACTGTCCCCAACATAATCACATGTGTAAATTTTCCATGCCATTGGTCTTAGTATTGGGTGAGTTCTATTCATCCAGCAAACCAATGTTTGTATTGTTTACTTGTCCTATTCAAAATTCAAAAGCTCTTTGATTTGTTTGACAGTGGTGAATCATTACTGGCTCAAAGTATAGTAGTAATTTCATTTCAACTACAAAGTTTATTACAGGTTCTGAAATCATAAATTATGTTCATTGATTACGCAGGCTATTTCATTAAAATAAATCAAAATCACAAATTTTCTTTGACTTTTCTTTAAAAGTCAGTGCATTGCAGGCTATATTAATATTGGGAATAGCACTCTCCCCTCTGGTTGTATTCATGTAGTGTATTCATCTACTTTTCACATGATTCATACCAGGCCCATTTCATAAAATTGTTTTTTCATGACACAAAAGTCATGTATTTCAAAAGCTGCCAATGCATCTATAAGAATGGCACTGTACTGTTACACATGTGAGTCAACTGGATGCTCTTTTAAGACCATTTGCAGTTCTCATTCCTTGTGACTCATGCTTCAAATGACACCATATGCTGTCAAAATTTCTCTGAGTGTTTGTCATGTGTGTGGCTATAATTTCTTATTTTGTGATGCAAATTATTAATAATGGATTTTTTACTCAAGTTTTGTACTTCATATTATACTCCTTGTAGGGAAAAGGAAATATGGAGACATTCTGGCTAATTGGGAGGGAACATGTTGGAGGTATTACAGAGAATGGAGAAAGGCACTCTCCAACTGATGATAAACTTGATAGTTCAGAAGAGAATATGCCAGAGTTCCTGAAAATAATCACTGAAGGCTCTGTAGACATTGATATAGAATGAATAGTGTTAAGTTGTCAAGGGTACACAAGGAAAATTTATGATCTCTTCTAGCATGTTTAAAATGGTTACTGAAGGAGAATTAAATTTCGTATTTTTATGAGCCTACTACAAGACACAAAGTGATTTTAAGGACTGTAAATTTCATTAATCAACATATCCTGGATGGAATAAAATATTTTATAGGTACTAAAACCCTTTTTCAAAAATAATTATATTAAAGAAAAGACATTTTTAATAAAAGTAAAAAGCAATGTAATAAAAACATTTCAAATTGAAAAAATAATATATCTAGCGTGAAATCAACTTATAGATCAATTAGTCAGATACCTACCTAAATATGATGGCAATTTTCTTCTACACACTTCTCTTTTAATAATAGGAGTAAATTATCTCCTCTTCCTCGGCAATAACATTAAAAGTTCTCATAATCATAGATGATGGGGAGAAATATATAAACTACTGCTGTAATATAATGAATATCTATGATCCCCTTTTGGTATGCAAAATTGCATGATTTTTTTAATTCCGGGGCTATCAATATAATCAATACAAATGCAAAACAGAAATGCTAAATGAAATACTTTGTCACAACTATTATTTAGGGATGGTAACTGCATAACCAGATTCATAACCTTATAAGCTTATCTTATGTAGGTAATCAAAAGATTACAGTATAGCAAATGATATTGTTTTGAGCAGAATAGGTATATCTGTTAGAAATTAAGGGAACTCAGGATATCAGTGAATGTTATCCTCCACATATGACTAGATATTCATGAAAATTCAGAACTGGCTGAACTACAAGAATCAAAAAGGGCTAAAATTATGGAGTAAAGCAAGAAACAGTTTCCTTTTATAAAAGTAAGTTTCTGAGTTGAAAATATATTTTCTAGTATAGAAAGTCAGGAATGTAGAATAGGGATAATTCAATTACATTAAATTATATTAATTTAATTCTTTCAATTATAACACTAAAAAATAATCTTCACTAGAAATCCTTTTAAACTATATGCAATATCCTTTATCATAATATTGTTTTAAAAAAATTCCCCAAACATCAAATTTTAAAAATCAGGTGAACTTCTAACTAACCTCTTTTCTGATTTGCAAACTTTAGTATTGCTTTAAAAAGAGTTAATTTGTATTTAATTTCCCTCATTTAGTGCACATGATGAATATTTTGTAAAAATGCTGCTCCACTAGTTCCATTAGCAGTAGTGGTTTTTCTCATTAGGCAAGGTAATAGGTGAGAATAATGAGCCTTGTCTACTCTACTTCCAATCGCCTTTGTTAGCATTTAAATTTGTAAGAAAAGAGCAATATTGATTATTTGTATCCATATGGATGACCACTTATAGCCACTTTCAATTTAATAATTTATTTCATCAGCATATTTTTGATGTTCTTGTTTCTATGCATCCCCTATATCTTTATCTTGTGATTGAGCATCCTTGAGAATTTCTAAGCATTCTAGCATATTTATCATGTCTCAGTAGGACTATTTTGCCAGTGTTCTACTTCAGACCTCATATTGCCTCTTTCACTATCAATATGGTTAGAAAAGTTTTAAATGGCGTTAAGAAAAACTATGAAATGACAGAATATGAAATATATTAAAATGAGTGTTTTTTTTATCTGCAATGATACAATTAGAGTCCTCTCAATGGAAACAAGTTTGAAAATTTTCAGAGAAAGTTTTAATCAAAACATATCTGTCCCTAGATTTTTCAATAAACAAGGGAGAGAGAAAGATGAAACATTATCTTCAAGTGGGCAGTTGAATGAAAAAGTGAAATTTGGGAAAGATCCAATTCAAAATTTCAGTGGAAAAATTCATTAATTATGGGAACATTCTAGAAGGTGCTCAATTGAATCTTCAGTTGAACATGCTGAAAAAGACGACCACTTTAAAAGTTTATGTGGTTTTCTTTATATATTTTTAAATTTATTATTCTTAAATAAGTACACTGCTGAGTTTCAATGGAAAACTTTTAATGTTATGCATTTATTATATTTTCATCACTTTTGTACATTTTTACCAAAAAATTAAAAAATTCTTCCAAACAGCAGTGAATGAAATGTCAACAGACAACTATCTATTGTGAATTCAAAATATTTTTAAGATAATATTTTATTTCTTGATAATTAGTCTCTTAGTCCCTTATTTTGCCATTAGTAAAATAAACAAATGAGTTGAACATTTAAAAACAGTTTATTAATAGTGAGAATAATTAAACTTTTCACATAATTTGCACTTTTAATGGCACATAATTGTTGTTTGATCAGTTTATTCTAGTCTAAAGTTTTTATAGTGTTCAATTACAATTGTATGATGCAAGATTTGTGAACTGCAGTTAGTCAGATGTGGAGTACTGCTGTATAACTCTTTATTCATTGGTAGAAGTTGACTAATGAAGTGAAGGAGTTGAATTTAATGTGGATATCATGTATCTCAACACAAAATATAATATGGAGCTTATTTCACTCAAAAAACTTTGTAATTGATGCATAAAATCATATTTTTATACCAAAATTGTGCATACTTTTTCACCAAGAAGTTTGTTATTTTGAGTAATGTATTGTTTTTTAAATTGTCATTTCTCTGCAACATGGTAATTCATTCAGAATTTAAAATTGTGAATGTATACAGGGTCAAAAATTTAGAGAAACGGTAAAATATTTATATAAATGGTAAACATTTTACAAATAAGTCATAGTATTTACATGAATGGCATAAGAATGTATGAAAAACAATCCAAATATGTTGTGCATATGCATGTTTTATTGGCTAAGTAGTTGTATTTGTATATGTAAACTGAATCATGTATGTTAATTAATTAAACATGAAACAATAGAATTGATTACCTAATCTAAATGGAGTACTGGTTTGTTTGAAAAAAAATTGGAAGTTTACATATCTAGTATTATTTTTCTGGGAAAGTTGTAAACCTTCCTTCACATTGTATTCCCCCTAAAATGGTCATCAAAATTAAGTGGTGAGTAAGAATCAGAGTGATAACAAGTGGGTAAAATTGAAGCAAGTTTTAGTAAATGTAGCAGTAACTGATAGAGAGCCAAAATAAAGTGTTGTCATCTGGTTGACATAACTATGATATGAGAAACAGCACAGGAAGTAATAATAATGATTATTCTTACCAGCAAAGCCCAAATTCCCAACATACAAATAAATCACTGTAGAAAAGAGTCATAATGGCACTGGCTCAGCAGATGATATATACCAGTACATACATCTGATGGTAGCACTGGTAATTCCTACCTTTATCAATATCAATTATCACTTCTGTTACTGGATTACACTATGGAGGCAACATTTGAGTACATATTCATACATTGAAGTAAGATCTGGTGCTTTCCCGGCGTATTTGCTTGGTGAAGTTTTCTCGGGTCTTCCACCGGGTCAGGGGTCAACCCCTGACCCGGTGGAAGACCCGAGAAAGCTTCACTTATTCATACATTGCCTAACTCATACATGATGTAACCTCACATTTAACCTTCTGGAGCTGAAATTAATGAAATTTAATCATTCTCTCCTCCCTTGACTAAATGTACTCACAAGCACTGAATCAAATTCAGTACCCTAATCTTCCCCCTTAGACCTTTCTCACTGCTATCCTTAAGAGCATTTATAATGTTTCAAACCCATGTTGACCAGTTGACACCTCTTAAAGAAACTAACTCGATGCAAATTTCAAGAATCTGTGGGAGATGCCGCAACAGTAACTTTCAACGGAGTCATCCGTTAACATGCATTTCAATGCAACAATTTCAGAGTGTTAAAAATATTCGCCTTGGTCATGGTGAATGATTTTTACACTCTGAAATTGTTGCATTTACAATGGCATCACTTCTGTGCCAAGATATTTCTGATAGAAGGTTCAACACCAAGCCCTCCCTTCATCCCCACCTCTGCCCACCAAAAAGAGGTTATACTCAGAACATGAAGTATAAATCCAATTATACTTATCTTTGAATAAGTTACTTTAAATTTATGTTCTGGGTTTAATGTTCTAAAATGCTCCAACTATCTTTCAATGGAAATTCTCCTACTACATTCTAAAGAAACCAAGGAAGTATTTGCACCTTTTGATTATGCTGACAGTGCTGGATGATGAAGTTTAGAAAAATAATAAGCTGTCCTTACAAACAACAGGCACCAAAACATCAAAAGAAACAGCCACGTGTTGTTATTCTCACTTCGAGGAAGGAGAGATATGCAAGATACAGTGTGACTGGAGACTACCACACACACAAGGGTAGGTAAATTATCTTGAATAAAAGTTCACTCAAGGTTTTTGTGAGCAGTTTTTTCCCAAATCCAAAATATTATTTTTATGTAAACACTTCTAAAAGGTAAAACCTAAACTCTGGTGGGTTAATATCCTACATACTACAAAACGTTATCCTCCCTTCTCAATATTTGTTTCCCCATCCATGAATAGGGTAATAGCAATACCCCATCTCCTTCCTCAGCCATCTAGCCTACAATGCTCAAAACACCTTCTAAGTCCTTGCCACCTCTCTCCCAAGCCTCTCCTTCCATTCTCCTCCAAGCCTTCCTCTCTGGGCAACATGGTTCCTTTCCACATCATCATGTCAAGGCAAAAGCAAAGGGTGAGAATTAGCAGGCCACTGGGAGGGGGGGTTCAGGAGGTTGGAAGAGGAGAGAAGGTTCACTGAGTGATTGGAAGACGGCAGTGATTAGACCTCATACTCTGGAGTGTGCATCTATTCTGTTTTGGCCAAGAATTTCAAATTTGATTCCTGCTAATCATTCAGATATCTCTCAGGGTTTTGAGCAATTGCAATAAATGAAGGCCAAATTTTGTGTATTAAGTTGAAGCGATCACATTTGGCAGCTTGCTCTGTTTACTATGCCAGAGCAAAATAGATGAGAGACCAAGTGCACATAGAGGTCAAAGCAAGTTTCAGGGAGAACAAGCATGCAATATGTATTTGCCCTGCCTTTGTAAATGAATGAAAATTAAAATATTTGGCAGTACAATGAATGGTATGAGTACTAATTTCATTGGATAAATGATCTACCAAAGAGATGGGAAGTGCACCATGATGATGTTGAGCCAGCAAAGACAGTGCCGCAGTATGAGAAGGATTCCATATCTACATAAATACCCTACATTCCACCTAAAGGGTTTGTGGCAGGGGGTGCAACTTCCAGGTGGGGTGGGTGCATATCCGTTTGCATGGTATTGGAAAAACTATTTCCAAGCATGTATTAATTTCGCCTGCTGTCAAAGTTATTATGTATGCAATGAAGGATGTAAAAAGCAACATATACGACAGACCTCCACCTTACCAAGACAGATCATGTAGAACTGGAAAGCAAAAAGGGGAAAGTTCTATTAATCCATGGTGCTGCAACTTATGATCCCCACCCCCAACATGCCTAATAGAAACTGCAACCCCCTGCTGTTGGCAGCATATGGTATGAGGAATCATCACCATGGAAAGGGATGAGGGATGGAAGGGGAAGCGTGAAAATACAACAAAATAGGGTAGCAAATGTTGTAATATGAACTACTTTATGTCCATACTTTTAAATTCATGTCAGTCCCATACAGTCATGTGACAATAATTCACGGACAAAACACATGAAATTAGTATTAAATTAATGCATATAATTAAAACTAATTGTTCCCTAGATGCTGCATATATGTTGGATTATGAACAGTTGACAAGACCTCAGTGCTGAACAAGCGGTTCTGAATTTATTTAATAAGTTAATCCTTGTATTAAATCATATTTGTTCCTCTCCCAACCCTATTCCAGTAGCATTTCTGTGATGCTTTTCATTTTGTCATAACAGTTTTTAACAAAATGGGTTGCCCTGCATTGAACCTTCTCAACTTCCCGAATGAGGCCATTTTCACAGATCCCATACACAAAATGCATATTATAACTGAAGCCTTAGAAGAACATGGTAGAAACGTTCCTAGATCTTATATTCACTCTTGTTAACAATGAGTCAAATAAATCTCAATTTATTTTCATTTCCCACAGATTTTACATGTAGGGACCCCATGATACAGGTTATATCCACTGTAAGTCATCAGTTATAGTTACTTCCAGATATTTTACTGGATCCATTATCTCTAGGTCAAGTCCAGCAGGTTTGTAAACAAGTCTCATTGATGTTTTAAATAAATTTACCACTGAACATTTTTTATGGTTAAGTGTCAATCCCCATTTTGTAAACTATGTCAAAATACAATTGAGATCCCTTATTAGTATTGATCAATCCTCTTCCCCAAAATCTCCAAGTAAATCACCCTGTCAACCACAAACATCCTACTCTTACTTTCCACTTTGCAATTCAAATTGTTTACAAAAATCAAGAAGAGCAAGGGCCAATTGCTCTTCCCTGGGGTACACCCAAGGTCACTCTTATGCTATCAGAACTAGCTACATCAAAATATCATCTGTTCCCATTCTGACAGAATGCTGCGAGCTTTAATCTATAAATTAGTTTAGGATTATGATTGCTAAGTATTTCTCAGCATGAGAAAAATTTAAGAGGCATTACTGATGAATTAATTGTAGTACTTTCACCTCCTGTTCCCATTGTAATAAAAAGTTTTGCTCCAGATTTCATGCATATGCCTTGTGTACTTTTGGTTTTGATTACAACATTTGTTTAGGTAAGGTCTGACCCAGCTAACTCAGAGAAAAAATGACAGGTTGAGAACAAAACTGAAATCATTGATTTGGTTGATTGAATTTCAAGCAACCTTTTGAAATGACAAGACCATCTTAAACTTTGAAAAATAGAAATTTATCAAAAAAAAATAGTTAACTATTCAAATTTTAACAGTAAATTATCAGAGGACCAGTATGCCATAAGAAACTGCATAAAACTATTGACTTAGTTTTTTGGGTATAGCCTTTTAGACTTAGTAGTCTTTGGCATATGTTAATAGTTTACAATTAAAATCATACATTTAACTATTGAATTCTATAAGAAACTTTCTCAAGGAGGTGGGAAATGATGACAGGTACATTGAGTGACGATGTTCATAAAGGCTTGTCAAACCTTGATATGGAGCATGGTTTTGTACAGAATGGAAACATTGTCGTTGAGGCAGGATGATAGGCGCAGACTAGAGTTTTTTGAAATGTGGGTTTGTAGAAGGATGGAAAAGGTGATGTGGACAGAAATGAAAACAAACGAGTAAGTGATAAGCATGGCCAGGGGGGTGGATGCAAAGGAAGCAGGTAAGGTAGATGCTGTTTTGTTTAACAATGGGATGTTGAAGACTGTGATTGAGGGGAGAAAGTAAGGCAAGCGAGGAAGGGACAGAAATAGGATAAGAAGTTTCGACAGACTGGAGGAAGTATACAGAGTTGAAGGGGGCTTATTGTAGTTAAGGACTTTAAGATGTTTTACCAGGAGAAGCAGGGAAATTTTCGCTGTTCCGTTTGGTAACTTGTGTCAATCCAAAACCTACATAAATCCTTAGATTGCCGATAATAATAATAAAGCAATTTTTTACCTTCAGGGATTTCTCACCTCTGGGAATGATTTAACTCTGTGAGCTGTTTTATAAGAGAAGGTTAATGGAAATCCCTCAAATATCTCATTTTGAAACTTTCGTACGGCTAGAGAGCAAACATCCTGAATTATTTCATTGATATCTATGAGTAAAGCAGCAACTTTCTGGTAGCTGTGACGAGGTTCTGAAATTAAAGTCCTGTAACTGAGGAGGGCAGTTGCTGTAGATTTGCCTTTACAGTAGCCCCTTGGAATTTTGCTTGTGTACTAAATTCATCGTATAAGGTATTAATCTGTTGAAATAAATTCATTCATTGTACGGATTAGTAGTGGGCTTAACCCAGGAGATTACCACCATTTCTATAATTAACTGCGATATTCTGACTGATCGTATTGTCAACTTAGGCGGCTGCACAATCGACAATCGAAAAACGTCTGCAGTAGTATCGATCGATCATGCCGTCTGTTGTCAGCTGAAAACACCTGAGGCCAATACTGCAGATTCAACAAATAATAAGACTTCGAGCTATCATTGGTGTTATTCTACACTACGGTCATGTCATCTTCTTTTTAATAGTAATATCCATGCTTACATATTCTAATGTTTGATTCAGTGTGGCAAAAGTGAAGTATTATATGCTATGTATATCGTATTTTTGAAAATATTTGATGAATTTAAGTAATCTCATTCTTTCAGAAAGAACTTCATCTTCTTGATGATTTTTTATTAGTCTGAGCAGAACGCTTCAAAATGTTCAGAAAGAGGTTATCAACCTTAACCTTTGCGTCACCACTTTGTCAAGGAAAAACGACCAATTTACGGTCAGCACAGACCGTCGGCTACGATGCTTCAAATTCTCAGGAAAAAGAAAGCGCCAACGTATGCCTTCCAAAATTAACAAAGGTAGTAATTTGTGGAGCTGGTGTTCAAGGAGTTGCAGTTGCCTATCATTTAGCAAAATTGGGTTGGGGTAAACAAACTGTTATCTTGGATCAAGGAAAGTAAGTTATTAGAATCTATTCCTTTTTATTTGTGACTGAAATATGTAATTATTAATTTTAAACCTATTGGAACCATCGATAATCTAAATGTTGATATGCTAAGATAATGCGTGTCTTCTAATTTTCTTATCCTTTTATACTAGCTTACTATATGTAACGTTTACACACTTTTTAGACTAGGTAATGTATCCAGTTGGCTGTCGTCGGGGTTAATTGGTATGTTTAAACCCAGTCGTCCCGAAACAAAATTAGCCCAGTACAGCATCAAACTATACAAAGAAATGGAAGCCGCAGGGTTGGAAACTGGATGGAAACAATGTGGCAGCCTTTTACTAGCTCGAACAAGTGATAGAATGACAGTATTGAAGAGAATGAAAGCTCTCTCCAGGTAATGGCAGAATTTGAGGCGCTTATGAAATTTTCTAAATGAGATGTGGAACAATGCGCCCTGTTTTTGTTCCTTTTTCTTTGGGAATAAAGGAGACCCTGGCTTTACTGCAATAGCATGTTAAGATCAAATTACCACCGATGCGTTTGCATCGTAGGAGCCTAAGTGTTATGACCTGCCTTGGGTTTTTCACTGCTTTTTATCACCAATGATGCTATCATTTATTAATATCTCGAACTTTCCGCTTATTGCAATTTTATACCTATGGTAGAAAAAAATAATGGGTCGCGGTAGTCCAGGCGTACAAGCTACTACTATTTGACTACTCACTGGGTTTCAATTCCCGGGCAAGGCTCTCTGGGAACCATTAGCTGAACCAAGGCTATGTGATTTTACGGGTACCAGAACTTTCTGGGAAACCATAACCGGCACAGGAAAAGGAACTGACCCCCCTATCCTGCTTATGTGTGCATTTCACCTTTCAAACCGACCTTCGGGGTTGATTACTGTGTTTATGGTTTAATAGAAAATATTTCATAGCAGTAAATTGGAAAATTTGATTCTGTGAAATAATCGATGCCACGGTTTGGATCAAAAGTTGTTCATGCGGCCAGTCATCCAGTGTTCTATCTACTATTTAATAATTCCCATGTAAAAATAATACCCCCAAATAATTTTATTCAGATGAGCATACATTATAAAATAGGTAGGTTGGGCACCAGACTAATGATCATGAGATCTCTGCCTTGTTTGTTAAATGAAGATCATCACTTTTAATGCCATCAACTGCCTGTGTTACGGCAGGCCCTTCCTTAATGTAAAATGAGCAATAGTTCTTAAAAATTATTCACTGTTTCAGGTCAAGGAACGTTGAATGTGATGTAGTTACACCTGAGGAAGCCCAAAAACTCTGCCCTTTGATTTCAGTGGATGACTTGAAGGGTGGGCTCTGGATCCCTGGTGATGGAGTAGGTGATCCTTACAAGCTTTGCCTTTCACTTGTGTCTGCTGTTGAAAAAGAAGGTCAGTCTTCTTTCTCTTGCTCATTACCACACCAATGTGCATCATAATATCTGTATGAGTACATTTCCACAATGTAGTCACTTTAGTTACTAGGAAAATATATTGTAGTAAAAATACTGTATGTGCATGAGGAAGAATAGGTGCATTTAGGTATGCAAGGAATTGTAAAATCGAATTGGTATATTCATAGTAGCATCTGAAGGTTAGTAATCAAAGCATCAATGAGTAAAATGTCATTAGAGTCATTTTGGATCATACAAAAGCCAGTATTAACCAAGCACTATAACCCTTAATGTTTTGAAAATTTTCAATATTAAATTAAGACTGTGGTGGCTGATGATTTCCAAACAACTTAACTTGGTGAGACAATTTAATTTCTCTTAGTTTTCTTGATTCACAACCTTCTCGGGAAAGTTGATCATAATAAGTATTTAAGAGCTGTACTGTTTGAATTATCAATTCTTATTGAATGTGGGTTGTGAGTATGGACCCAAGCATAGTCACAAGAGATGGGATGCATGTAATCACTTTCACTATCTTTGAAAGTGAACTTTTTTGCATTCCTATGTTAAATATTTCTTGCAGGGGTCACGATCGTTGAAAACTGTGCAGTTCAAAGGGTCATCAATGAGGGTGGAAAAGTAGTTGCGGTGGACACCAGTAAGGGTTTAATTGAATGTGACTACTTTGTTAACTGTGGTGGATTCTGGGCAAGAAAAATTGGACAGATGAGTGAGCCTTTTGTCAAAGTTCCTCTCCATCCATGTGAACATTACTATCTTCACACCAAACCCATCCCTGGATTGGATCCTATGACCCCAGGTACCTCTCTACCTGCAGTCATCACCGTTGCTCATATCTGCTAGTCTCTCCCATTAATGGCAGAGTAGATAGCAATCTTTGATTTTCTGTAAACTCTTTTGTTTTCTTCTTAGATTAAAAAGGCTCACTTTGTCACTTCCAGTGGTGAGGGACCAAGATGGACATATATACTTTCGTGAAAATGAGGGAAGACTGATGACTGGTGGCTTTGAACCCGTTGCCAAGCCTGCGTTTGAGGATGGAAATATCCCTGGTAAGATATCATGATTTCTTTTGCATGTTCACTTTGAAAAATAGATCTGCAGTTGAACTTAATAATAATAATTGTTAATAAATAATTGTCTTTGAAAATATTATTCATTTGTCCTGAATGGCCCTCTTGTTAGGATTGTGGGAAAGCATTTACTATCATATTGAAATCATCTGTGGTTCTGTGGGAATTATTATTATTTATTAGGTAATCTACCGGTTAAGGTAGGTTTTTGGATTGGAAACAACTATCAAATAAATATTTTCTAACTCCAAACAAAACCCAATACAGCAACCGACTCTACATCAGGTCCCTCTTCATCTCTGTGTACTTCTTTCCTCCCTTCATCCCGTCCAACATCCTATCCTGTTCCTGCCCTTTCCTCGTTTGCCTAACATTCTCCCCTCTATTACCTTCTTCAACATTCCACTACCGCTCAGTATGCCTTTCATCCACTTTTCCTGACTCCATAGAATTTCTCTCAACAAACCCCTCTCCTCACCCACCATCTCCAGTACTTCCTCATTTGTTTTCCTTTCGGTCCATTTCACCTTCTCCATTCTTCTCCACACCCACATTTCAAAAGCCTCCAGTCTACGCCTATCCTCCTGCTTCAGTGACCACGTTTCCGCACCGTACATAGCTACGCTCCATATCAGAGTTTTTACGAGTCTTGTCTTAACATCTCTACTCAACGCCCCCATCATCAATTCCCTCCTCCTTGAGAAAGCCTCCTTGCCTAGCGCAATTCTTCTCCTTACGTCCCTACCACTTTGATCGTATTGGTCCCAAACACTTTCGAGATATGTAAACTGTTCTACCTGCTCTATTGTTTCCCCTCCTATTTTAATGTTTAGCTTAGCCTTTTTCTTTCATGGGAATTAGAGACACAAAATATTACATCAAATTCTGAACCAGATCTGTGTTCATATTGACAAATATATCTTTCAATAGCACCTCTGTTAAGTAAAACTCCACTGAATGTGTGTTATTTTCTCTTGTTTTCATCCCTGAATTATATGGTTCCCCTTAATAAAATAGGCAACACATAAGAATGAAATTATAAATTAAATTTATTTGGACCTACAAATCCATAATGGGGTGTGTGGTAGTCTAGGGGGAACTGTGCTGAGCTACTTACCGGTGGACCCAGGTAACAGATTAGGGTAAAAAATTCCAGGACTGATGGGGGCACCCCCAGCTTTACCCAAACCATGCAATTTTTTGGTTACCAGTTCTACCAGGGAAAAAAATAGGTGGCACAGGGAAAGGAACTGACCCCCCCCCCTTAAAACCCTGATGTGTGCATTTCACATGCCACTGGGCTCAGTATTGACTGAGATCAAACCAACCTTCAGGTGAATAACTAGTGCCATGGTAAACCCATAATGAAACAATGTGTAAAGTATGGGAAAATATAAAATGAATGCATAATAAAGTCATAATTGCGTAAACCTTCTGAAAAAATTAGTTTTTCTCTCAGTTGAAATTTTTGTCAAATAAAAGTTTATTATCAGTTCACTTTTAGGTCGCTCTCAAAGCAGTGACTGAACAAATGGTAGTAATTAATTTTAAAATGATAACTAGTTGTTCAGACATGGCCACTTGTGTGTCTTCAATAACAGACTCATTTGAACGAAGAAGACTTCCTGAAGACTGGGATCACTTTCACATTTTACTGGAAGAGTTGCTGCATCGAGTGCCCAGCTTAAAAGATGCAGTCCTAGAGAAGCTATGTAATGGTCCTGAAGCTTTCTCTCCTGACTGCAAGTGGATTGTAGGGGAAGCACCAGAGGTAAATATTTTATTCTTTCAGTTCAACTCATACTTACTGATATTAACTCTTTAAGTACTTAAAAGAATACACCTTTTATTTTCACATATATAATATAATGATACTTAGATTTTAAAATGTAGTGTCATCACCTGATTATGGTGCTACACAGTGAAACCTCCATATTGTGGTATTGTACAGCTGTGAATAAAACTTCTATGATTGTGGTTAAGATTTTTTGTGATTGCCTTTGAATTTATAATTTTTTTGCCTTTTCTTTCCTTTGCTAAAAGTAATTCCGATCTATCTTCATATGAAGCCAACCATTGAATTTGGACTGATAAACTCATTTCCTACACGGATGGGCAGTGTTAGGAAGAGGGGTAATGCAGGGTTGCCCATTATCACAGGTGCTGTTCAATGTACATGTAAAGGAAATGATTAAGGAGGCATGGGAAGAACTGGAGGTAGGAATGAAAGTCGGAGGGGAATTTGTAAAATCGGTTAGGTTTGCTGATGACCAAGCATTAGTTGCTCAGTCAGCCAATGGGTTGCAAGCATTGCCGAGTGAATTGGAGGCTCAGTGCAATAGATATGGGATGAGAATCAATATTAATAAAACAAGGGTTATGCGATTTTCCAGAAAGAAAAAGGCTAAGCTAAACATTAAAATAGGAGGGGAAAAAATAGAGCAGGTAGAGCAGTTTACGTATCTCGGAAGTGTTTTGGACCAATACGATCAAAGTAGTAGGGCTGTAAAGAGAAGAATTGTGCTAGACAAAGAGACTTTCTCAAGGAGAGAGTTGAGTTGGGAGGTTAAGAAAAGACTTGTAAAAACTCGGATATGGAGCGTAGCTATGTACGGCACGGAAATGTGGTTGCTGAAGCAGGAGGATAGATGCAGATTGGAAGCTTTTGAAATGTGGGTGTGGAGAAAAATGGAGAAGGTGAAATGGACCGAAAGGAAAGTGGGAGTGGCAGTGGGATGTTGAAGATGGTAATAGAGGGGAGAATGTTAGGCAAACGAGGAAAGGGCAGAAACAGGATAAGGATGTTGGACAGGATGAAGGGAGAAAAGAAGTACACAGAGATGAAGAGGGACCTGATGTAGAGTAGGTTGCTGTATTGGGTTTTGTTTGGAGTCGGAAAATATTTATTTGAAAGTTGTGTCCAATCCAAAAATCCACCTTAACCGGTAGATTACCTTATACACCTGTAAAAAATTGTATTTACCTGTATTTATACTTGGACTCAGTGAAATACAATCCACTAATGGCATTTATGTATAGATTTTCATTTACATCTGTTTCATTCAGAGGATTTTCATTTCCAAAAATTCACTACTCGTAGAATATGTACTATGATTAACTGCTGGAAGTCCTTCAAATCCTCCTGTTCTCTACTAAATTCCTCTTTCCTCTATTCATATTCTCTTTATGCAATGAAGGCTTCCATTGCCTATCTTTCTCCTAACTAATAAGGTTTTCACTTTTTGTGGTCTGCATAAGGGCAACTAGTATTTAGAGTTGGATTCACTACCAATTAAAATTTCACAAATGGTGGAGTGTAGCTTTTATTTTACTATTGTGGGAACTTTTGTTTTCTATGTTATTATTGGCTATAGGTTGCAACCATTGTTACATCTCTAAGATTGAAAGCCTTGGCCTCAAAGTTGCCAATTATTTGCTTTACAATAAATTACTGGTCCATATCACTAATAGAATACATATTGGATGCTTTAATTTTGAACTCCTTTAAAAATACGAGGTGTGTTAAAAAATTAACAGGAATTTTAATTTTTCGGACAATAATATTTATTTATTCTTATACCTTGATGTTGTCACCTTCAAAGTAGGCCCCATTGGAGATTATGTACTTGTGCCAGCGCTTCTTCTAATCCCTGAAACACTTCTTAAACTCGATCTTTGAGATAGCCTTTAGTTCTTTTAGCAATGTGCTTTTAATGTCATCTACGGCTGTAAAACGACAGCCCTTCAAGGTTCTCTTAATGAATGGAAATAGGAAAAAGTCACATGGAGCCATATCTGGTAAATATGGAGGCTGGGGCATCGTTGCAGTATTGTTTTTGGCCAAAAATTCATGAACAAGCAATGAAGTGTGAGCTGGTGCATTATCATGGTGCACAAGCCATTTTGTGATGAATTTTGCTGCCACGCATTTCATACCCAAAAACTGGAAAAAATGTCATGACATGATCCAATCAATATGCCAACATCATCAGCGACCTCTCTAATTGTGATTCGGCAATCGTTCATAACCATTTCTTTCACTTTTTTCACGTTTTTATCGATTGTTGATGTGCTGGGGCATGCAGAGCATTCGTCATCTTCAAGGTCTTCACGGCCTTCTTGGAAACGTTTATACCACTGGTAAACTCTTGATTTACTCACAGCAGATTCACCATAGGCCTTTGTTAACATTTCACACACTTTGTTACACTTTATTTCATTTTTTACGCAACATTTGATACAAATTCTTTGATCAATTTCTTTTGACTAACGAAAATCGCCGAGCTCATAAAACACGTCTAACCTTAGTGGCTGTCACAGACAAAGTCCACAATGAAAACAGCTGAAAGTATTATCACACTTCAGGGGCATGTGTACCAACATAATAAAAAAAGTCTGACAATCAGACTCTCCAAGCCCGCGAAATGAAATAAATTCCCATTAATTTTTTAACACACCTCGTATATTGTGGCTACTGAATTGTTTTTCCACTTCACCTTTTAAAGTACGATTTAATTCAGCTGCAATAATTGCTTCAAATCTTTCCTTCATTTTTAGGTAAGTTCTTGTATTGCCCATTTTACTCAATTCAAGGGAAATGATATGTCTTCTTAAGTTGTAAATTTTAGGTGCTTAAGGTTGGTACTGGTGACAGTACCCCTATTTTATTTTGAATGTTTTACAGCTACATTTTCATGCTTTGATAGATACAAAATTACTTCGTGGCTGCAGGGATGAAAACAGTTGGAATTGCCGCTGCTGGAGGAGTTGGAAAAGTCACTGCAGATTGGATTGTAAATGGGTACTCTGAAATTGACATGTATGAGCTGGATATCCGGAGATTTCTAGGCCTTCATAATAATAGGAAATTCCTGAGGGATAGGGTGAGGGAAGTCCCAGGTATGCAAGTAATGAGGGTAAACTAAGAGTAACAATAATTATAACCAGTGTGTTTGTAGTATTAACATAAAATTGTTTTTGCTTCTTAGATTTGTAAAACTAAGCAATTTATCCTTGTTGGGTAACATTCTATGGTTAGCATGCATTTTCAAGCCTACTTAATTAACTTTCTAGAAGAGCTACTTGAGGAATATGGATGTGACTTTTTTCAAAGTTATAAACTACTGCTCGACATTTGGCACTTAATTAGCTTGTTTTATCCTTCTTGAACATATTCTGAAGATTATTAATCATTGAGTAAAATTTTTATTTCATTGGTTGGTCCACTAACCTCATTTAGTTTATTGAATTTTACTTTCACTCAACAAAATAATTATAGAGAAAACCCATTCAAATACAATTAAAATGTATTGCATGAACTAATATAAAAATCTCAAAACTTCTTTCTTAGCAATGTACACAAAATACTCATTTGTTGAGGGTTAAAGTTTGTCACAATTTGCATTTAAGGCACATACCATTCCATGGTGGATTTTCACAATAATTTGATATCATATTGTTCCTAAAATGCTCCTTAGGGTCTCACATGAATACCATATCCTGGAAAATTAATAAAACTGAAATGTTTATTAGTATATTCACCAATATTAATTACATTTTACAAGTCTAGCAGGTCACTAAAATGTTCTTCTCTTGGTAAACTTTGAAAATGATATATTTTTATCAGTTTTTCATAATTTAAACAGTTTTCATGTAGTGGATAAATATTATTGTGTGTGATATGGATAGCATAAAATCATTTCTGCTCAATTTCCAACATTTGAATATATTTCTCAGAATAAGGATTCAGTATAGCTTAGGCATAAGTACTCCATTACTTATTTTATTAAGAGCACAATGTATGCATCAACTGCTCTATATTATTGTACAACTAGTTTCAATGCTTAGGCGTCATCCTCAGGTACAAAATAAAAACCAGCTGCGGCCCATTTATGAGGAGAGTGGAGTGGGTGAGGGGGGAGGGGAAATAGGGGTTAAAATCGCGTTGTGATTGGCATAAATGGGAAGGAGGAGAGGGATGTTAAGCATCAGAGATTGGTGGGTACACAGGGGGGTGGAAGGGGGGGTTGTTGTGTCTTTCGGTGAAGGAAAGGGATACCTCCAGGATTGGGGAGAGGTATTCAAACAATAATTTGTTCACCAAATGACCCGTTTTTAAATCCTTTCTCATTTCAAGCTCTTCCCACAATAGAAAGCATAAGTATTCCAATCTAAATTTTACAAAAGAGTAGTATCAAACATTGTGATTTTTTTCTGATTTAAATTATCTTTTTTACAAACCATAGTAATCTTTGCATTTTAAAAGTTACGGCAAAAATCTGTGGAGGAAAAGATGTTGAAGAATGAAATTTGACACCTTTGTCTTTGATTGGATGAACTGTATTTCATGAATGATTTTTCCATGCTGGGCTCAAAAGTTAAAATTGCTGTTCTTCCTAGAATATACCTACTGTAACTCTTTTCAACATTAAAGTAATGTTTATTTTCTCTTAATTTTAAACAATAATATACTCTACTTGCTCTTTTAAACACCATAAAATCAATGGCATACTTTAAACACTGTGAATGATGTACAAACAAGAGGCAGATCATTAACAAAGAATAAAACAGTTCCTAAGTTGGACCCTTGTGGAACGCCTGAATTTACAAGGTACTCGTCCAGTTTACATGTGCTGTGCAATGAATGTTGTTTTTGATCCGAGGATGGCCAACTAAACAAATAACCAGATATACAAGTGCAGTGGAGTTTCCGAACTAAAATGAAATAATTAACTGTGTTGAAAGCTTTCTTAAAGCCAAGGTAGATTACGTTTCTTAAATAAAACAGTTTCTGGCGTAACATAGTGGAAAATCTTCATACTGACGTTTTTATAAATCAAACCACTTTGCTTTTCTACATAAACTTTTTAATTTTCACGACCCAGGTTTCCTTGTAGCATAACATCATCAGGTAAAAATACAAGTCAAGCACAGTATATATACATATCTCTGGGCGGAGGGAAAGAGGAGGTAGGCAAGAAAGGATTGGTTGAGCTAGGAAGAGGGGGGCTAAAAGTCTATGATGGAAAGGAGACAAACTATGCAAATTTCAGTTGAATAGAGATTTATTCACGACCCGGGTTTCAAACACTTAATGTCATCTTCAGGTCACCTGAAGATGACATTAAGTGTTTGAAACCTGGGTCGTGAATAAATCTCTATTCAAGTGAAATTTGCATAGTTTGTCTCCTTTCCATCATGGATAAATTTCACAAGGTTAACCCTAATACCGTTCGGTTTGTTAAAAGTCTATGGTTTGAGGCGGAGAAGGAGGATTGGTAATATTGACAAATTAGCAATAATTGGATAATTAGATTAGATAAAAACCAATTAGGAAATTAGCAGGCTGGAAGCATGATGTTATGCTACAATGAAACCTGGGTCGTGAAAATTAAAGAGTTTATGTGGAAAAGCAAAGTGGTTTCATTAATAAAAACGTCAGTATGTATATAAGATGAGTCTGGGTATGACTGTTCATGTTACTCATAATATACTCTATGGAATTTACCAAGTTACAAACCATAATTTTGTTTGTCCTGAAAAATATGGTAACTCACTCATTTGGGTTTTAACTTGTAAGTGTATATGTTTATAAATAATGTACTCAAATATCTTGAAGAATACTGACAGGATGCTTACAGATTAATACTGTACTGCCTTTATTTTATCACCTCTCTTAAACTCTCTTGGCCCACATTTTTGCAATTTTCCATTTCATAGGGAACTTTCAAAGATGGATTAAATAGTTGACATAGCAATGCAGCAAGTACATCTGAGCATTTCTTTGTAAGGAAAAATTGGCTCACTATTATGCCTAGAGACTTTTTTAATAATCTTTTTGGCTCTAAGAACTTCATCTAATGTAAACTAGTCCAGTGAGAAGTTGAGTGATGAATTATATTTTTGTACATGATTATGTCGATTTTAATGTTGTTCAGGAGCATAGACCAAGAGAAAATATTGTTTAAATACGTTTACCATTTAAATTAGAGTTTCAAATTTATATTAGTTATAATTCAACTAGCATTCTGAGTATTTTTTGGGATCAATTACTCTTACAAGTTCTCAAAAAGTGTTGGTGTTACCTCATTCAACATTTTCTTTGATACTTCTGGGTAAGCATTGAAAGCATCCTTAGATGCTTACTCTCAGATTTTAATTATACACGAATATGGTGATGGTATTCTGACCCTTTTTGTTTGAATAGCTTACTGTGATGCTTTTTCTTAAATTTTAGGTGAAACTAATGTTATACCATGAAAGGTATTTGTGCTTTGATATCTTGCATTTTGGAATGAATTATTCCATTCCCTGATACAGATAATCATGAAAAATATCCATTCCCAATTTATCATTTTAGTGACTCTAGTCCAAATCTTTATTTATTTACTCTTCTAATAATTTTTGATAATCTCTCCTATAAAAATCACATGAAGTGCTTGACTTCTTGAATTTATTCCTCCAAATTGTCAAAGGAAATTTAAATGCGGAGGCCAAGTGATGATTATCCTCTTTTAAAATTAAGGAACTTTTTGTCACCCGGTTGATGCTAATGCTAATTCATGCAAATGCAACTTGGTTAATATGAAGTCTACTGTTTAATCTCCCTGCATAATTTATTAGTTCTTGATTAATAATATCTTGGAACTGTTTCAGTTATGGAATTACTGTTTCATTTTTTCTGATAGGAGGCACAAAGTTAATCAATCAGTTGAAATAATCTTAAAATTATGCCATAGTTCATATAACATCACTATACATATGATTGATACCCTATTGAAATATTTTTTCAGTAAATCAATTCTGGCATCTGATGGAAAGTGTATACCACCAAGACAGAGCAATTTGTTTCTACCAAGAAAATAACTTAACCCAAATATTTTCATCACTGGTCTCTAGTTCGGGTACTACATGAGATTTCTATTTGTTCTTTATCATAGCTAATGCACCACTACCTAGTTATTTGTTTCTTGTTAATAAATGCCATATATTTTGCTGCTTGACCTAAGTCCTGCATGCCATGAATTCAGCGTCATATAGCTTCTGGAGATAGTATTAAAATAATATACAGTAGAACCTCATACAATGAGTTATTATTATTGCTGAAAAGTATAATGAGTGCTGAACACAAACTGCAGTAGCAGGCACACAATCATCCCAGGAATTACCCTCTCTCCTTCATTTGTTATGTGAAAAGTTGCTCATTAAGCAAGTCATTTTTAGACACAATATTTTGGCTTATTATGTGAATTACTCACTGTGTGAGGTGCTGATTTATTTATTTGTCTTGGTCTGAAAACAGCACTTTTGGCCTTTACATCGGACAGCAATGGCAACACAACAGCAACAACAATACAAACACCGAAGCCCTAGGTGGAAAAAATCCCACCCTGGCGGGAATCGTACTGTACATTTAAAATTAATCAGCCTCTTGTCCAATTCTTTATTTTAGGAATTCATTATCAAATTGCATTTCCATTTTGGGAATTTAAAACTGGCAGGAACCTCAGGATGTCTCCAATTTACCCAAATTTGAAGGAAGCGGGTGCTGTGTTTGGCCAAGTTATGGGCTACGAAAGACCAAGTTGGTTTGATCCAAGTGAAGGTAATGCCATTTTCCATATACTTGAGCGTAACCAAGTTTTTAATAAAACTCTTGCCTAAGAGATGCTTATTTCATAAAAAATCTCAATATACAAATGTAATATACATGTACTTATATATTTATAATGCATAGGACTTGTATTGGCTTCATAATCAAAGATGCAACCATGACATATGACTAAAGAAATAAAAATTATGCAATTTAGGATGAAGGTAATGATTAAAATTAAATCAAGATTTTGCAAATGCAAGCCTGAGGGAGCTAACCAGGGTTTTTACTTTTGGCACCATGATAAATTAACCCAAAAAAAATGAAGGCTCTACTGAACTGAAACTGAACAAAAAGGTTGAGGCTGCTGGTCTAAGGTCCAAATTTTTGATCTTAGCAGCTTGAGATTAAATTTAAATTCTAAATGTCTGTGGGAGTAAAAGACATTGCTGTTTTCCGAAGTTTTGTCTAGTACTCAATGCTACTGTTTATAATAAGAAGTATGTATTGTGGAAAAATTTTGGTAGCTTGTATTACAATATATGAAAGGTGATGCATGGAAGCAATGCATTGCCAATGACAGATACTTGTTTAGTATGAGGGAATTTAGCAGTAGGGTGTGCAAAGAGGGAGGGCAGCACCAGAGATGAAGGTTTAATCAAAGGGTTTTCAGGGGAGTGCATTTTGGGGTTGCTATTAGCATAGAGGACTGCCCAGACAAGAATAGCAACAAGCAAAAGGAAAAAATGGGAAAATTAGTTTATTTTACTTAATATTAATTACTGATCCACATCAAGAGTGTACTGCTGCTGTGTTAGCTTTGGTTTGTTTTTGTTCTCATGTGCCCTTGGCAAATACTGAGTCATAAAATACTCCAGAGTGATCTAATATAGGTACACTCAGGCTGGATGAGTTTTTGGAGAATACTTCTTAAGTGGCAATAGTGAAGGTAAAATAGGTTGGTTGATTAAGTTTTGGTGGGTCTTTGGTCTACATTGGTTTTAGTTCCATCACTACTAAAATATATTAATACCATTGCTTGGTAAGTAGGTGGTCCTATTTATGCATACAAGAAAGACCCTTGAGAGATGTTAAGACACCAGCAGTAGCATTTGAGTAGTCTTTTATTTGTATGATAACAAAAATATTTCTTCCTCTAGTAATGAAAATTTAAATATTTCCATTAGATAATTAGTTGATCCATTTTCTGCTGTTGTATTTTGTATGTAGTTGAAAAAGTGTAAATTTTGAAATGTTCAATATTTTCAAGCTTAACTTTGTGTAAATCCATTTCCACCAAAGTAAAAAATACCAGTGTACCTTTGCACTAAATTTTATACTCGGTGCAACTAGTTTCAACCTATCGGTGTCATCCTCCTACAGTACTCCCTACTGTATGATAGGCTATGATGTAGTGGATTTTACTCCCTATGATCCACTACAAAATCAAAAGATAAATAAGGTTTTCAATTTGCAATATTCCATAAAGCTACCACCACATCAAACCGTTAGCTGCCGCCATCACTTTTTGCAGAAAATGTCCACATTTCATTCTATGTTGAGCCGGCTTCCTGGTACGCCACTCTCTAGGGACAATTACAGCCACGAAGTTAATGCCATAAAGTGGATTGTACAAAAAAAATGAATACAACAATAGTCTTATGGACTCAAAGTTCGAAAATAAGTTAAAAACAAAGCAGTTTAATACCTTTACCATCCCCCTGAAGTGAAGGGTACATCCCAAAAAAAGTTATGTAAATTACCATTCTACTGAGATGTATCCCTAAAAATAGGAAAGGTTTTTCCAAAAGACCAATTTAGGGCCTACCACAATAGAAACAATCTAAGGTGTTTTTTTAACAGAACGAAAGACAGGACTGATAAATTGGAAAAAAGTGGAGTGGACAAATTAGAATGTAGTGATTGTGATGGCACGTATGGGAGGCAAACCAGGAGATATCCTTCTAAAAGATAGTGGAGGAGCACTGGTGAAGTTTCCTCCATGGGAAGCCATCCCATTCCCATCTAGCGAGTCCTAGCTGCTGGAGACACGCAAGTGACTTCAACCCTGAAATTCTACAGCTTATCAGAAAAGAGTGTAAAATGGACATATTGGAAGAGCTGGAGATAAGAAGACAAGTGGAAAAAGGGAATATCATTAACAACTTTGTTTTTCAAAGATATTCCCCACTGATGGCAACCTCTCTCTCATTTAAGAAAATGCCTCGTAAACCTTCTTGACCACCTCCATTCTCCTCGGACCTCACCCTCCATACTTGCCTTCGTCCACCATCCCTGCCCCCCTCAACCACCCCCACCAACTTCAACTAATTCAAGCCACCTCTTTTCCCTCTACACCATGTATATATGTAACCAACCTGTGTGTGTAACTTTGTACCTGGGGATGACGCCAATGCATCAGAACTAGTTGTACCAAATAAAATATTTAGTGGAAAGATACATTGGTATTTTTTACTTCAGTGTACATTTTGAAGTTTATTTTGGTGTTCTGTATTGATTCTATCATTAATCGCCAAGAATCCATGGGTTTGCATTGATAAGAAGCATATAAATAGGAATTATTTTGAAGAAGTATTAATGAAGCAACAGTTCAATCAAGGTGTATGCTAACCTGGAGCCCTCAGGAAATCCAGTTGTTCTGGAAAAATCACTTTCTGAGAATATTGGGATAATATTCTGCAATTTTGAGCTGCATAGTAAGCTCACTAAAATATTTCAAAGGGTAGTTCTTTTTAATTTTGTTTCAGAAATTATAGTTCCTTTTTATTAATTTGAAATAACTATATTCTTTTTGGTGGTTCCCGTCTTTGTTCTTTAATTTTTTTCTGTGGTACCTACTTCCCTTATTTCCATAAAATGAGCAAAAATCTGTGGAATAGTGAAAAAGATCTCCAGAAAATTGGAATATGGAGCAGTTGTGGATATTCTTATTATACAGGTATACTACCCTGTCCAATAAATACGTGAACTGAGGCCATAAAAACTTTATTTTACAAATTTAGTCTACATCGATTTTCTCCCCTTCAAAGTACTCTCCATTCGTTGCTACGCCTTCTTATTCCATCATCTTTTCCACTGTTTAAAGCACCTTTGGAAGTCCTCGGCAGTTAGGCTTTTTAGTTGTCTCGTCATTTCTTGCTCTATTGTGTCCCGATCTTCTCAGTGATGTCCCATCATCACATTTTTGCATTTTGGGAATATGAAAAAGTCGCAGGGGGCGAGATCTGGTGAATGAGGGGGATGGTCAAGGATGGAGATTGAATTTTTTGCCAGAAACTGGCGAACAATCAATGCTGAATGTGCAGGTGCATTGTCATGGTGAAGGATCCATCCATCATGTTCGGTTAAATAGTGTGCACTATTGATTTTTGTAAATTCAGTTCATCAGCTATCATTTGGACAGCTTTTCAATGATCAGTAAGGACAAGACACCGCACATGATCAACGTTGTCATGAAGACACATCTGGGACGATGTTCAACAGGTGGTTGAACGTCATCCCGGCCATACATCATCCGTGGCGTCTCGTCGGCCATCTTTAAAATGCTTAATCCACTTGAAGGCGGATGTTTTCTTCAGAGCATTATCACCGTTTCAGTAATTTCTTGACAACTTTTATCACACTTCACAAAAAAATTGATGTTCCTCCATTGCTCCGTGATTTCATCAATTTCTGTTTTCGACAAACAGTAACAACAAGGACAACAGAAACTAACATAACTGGCACTATATGCACAGCTTGACGATCTGCCAAGCACAGACGGCTCATTGGGTCTCAGGCAACTAGTGCTGCTAGTGGGCAGGACTATAGTCCGCATCATGGCCACCAGATTGCACCAGTTTGCGTACTTTTTGGGCAGACCACATATAGTATTATGTTAGCTTAATATACAGCTGACACCCTGAGAGTGCCAATCATAATGATTGCCTATGTGTTTCTGCAATTCAGTATTTTATTGTTCAACTCTTAATAATCACTTATCCCAATAATTAGTTGTAGAGTTATATGAAATAATCAGATTTTCTTGAAATTTCCTCAATGAGGAGGGACAAGAAAAACATAGGGGATGGTATTCAGTACATCCAGTAAAAATAATCATGTGTGGTAGTAAATAGGTTGAATACACCATAAAATGACTAATAATCACTTTAAAATCATTTGATTACTGTTTATTGCATAACAAATTTTAAAGTTGTGAAATTCATGTCTTTAGGTTTACTGAATTTTATGAAAGGTTGGCAGAATTTCACTTTGGTATGAAAAGAATGGAGCCTTCATAAAAATTGTTGCATCAAGTATTGAATTTATGGTATCATCATATCCATTAAAAAACTTGATTATTTATTGAAATTATGGGTATTCTCTTGTATAAACATCATTCACAATATTTGTGTGACTGTAAACAGTGGACCCTTGGTCATTTCTTGGGAAAATACTTTTCTCAGCTTAATATGTGGTTACATTTGAATTGTATTACACTATTTTTGGTTTTCCTTTGCACCAGAGTATGATGAAGTTGATGGTACCCGCCCATATAGGATAGCATATACAAATACATTTAGTAAGCCTCCCTGGTTTGATATAGTTAAAGAAGAATATTCTGCTTGTCGTGAGGCAGTTGGACTAAGTGATTTTTCATCATTTACTAAATTTGATCTTTGGGTAAGTAAAATTGTAAATAGGTTTGTGAGGGTATGTGTCATAAAGCAAATAAAGTACTGTTGCATAATCATTAGATGTCAGTTTAACATAAAATTTCACTGCCTGCGTCCATTAATTTTTTTGTCACTCCTATAGAACTCCCAAGAGCTTTAAAGGATGCTGTCAGTTTTCTCAGCCTACAGGCATGCATGTAAACAGGAGAAATGTTATTATCATATCTGAGATGTTTCTCAAAATTACTCAGACATGGTTTTTCCTCTTTTGTTTTGCACAAAACCTTAGCATGTGCAAATAATTTGTCTAGACTAGGATTTGAACCTGGATCCTAAGATTTCTGGCAGAGTGCTTTAGCTAGTTAAGCTACTGTGGGGTTCTCTTACAGTGCACGTTTATAAGGTCTTTAAAGGAACAAATTATTTTAATAAATGAGCCATACAGTGTCATACTAAGAGTTGTAAGATGCTTCATGACATTTTATGTAATGTAGTTCATCTACATTCTTGTTCCTTTAGAACCCTTAGAAATACACAGCATAACAGGATGCCTTCTGAGCTTACCTGGTGAATGTATTTGGCCAAAAATCAAAGGTTCATGATTCTAATCCAGTGTGGGTGAATAATTTTTCCTCTGTAAATATTTTTTTTTTTACCTTTCCTGGAGTTAAGTTGAAACTTTTGTATGCATACAGTGTTCAAATGCACTGGAGGATCCAAAATCTCTCCTAGAGCACATGCTTACAGTCATTCCATGAGTCTTAATAATTTTCCTTGTGTGTCTTCTTCTACTTTTAAATCGAAATAAAATTAATTTTTGTAAAATAAGTGGCAAAGCAAGGATTAACCTGTTTTCTTTTGTCCTTATTAGTCTCGGGGAACTGAAGTTGTGGATAGTTTGCAGTATTTATGCTCGAATGATGTGGATATTCCCATTGGAGGTATAATTCACACTGGAATGCAGAATAAATTGGGTGGATATGAAAATGATTGCAGTCTAGCAAGGCTTGCTGAAAATCAGTAAGTGAAAGTGGTTCAGAATGTTTTTGTATCACCCTAAAGATAATTTTTTGTAAAACTGAAACTCTTGAACTGTGAATGACCTTTTCAAATAACTTTTTCTTAATGGGAATGTTTGTCGATCATAGCTTATGAGACATGCAGTAGATGGTTTGCAGAGACTTAAAATGACTTTTAGTTACTTTTACAAGAAGCAATTATAGGGCTAAAAGTCAAGGAAACTTGTGAATTTGTTAATATGTCCTTCATTTATTAATTGGATGCCCTCTTGACCCTCAGAGCATATTGGATTTCTGAGGACAGGAAAGTGATTTGGCAAGGAAAGAGTTGAGACTGATTCTCCAGTAAGGAAGCAGCTGTTATGCAAGATTGCTGTGAGCCATTGCTGTCACTCAAATTTCTCATCAAGGAGAGATCAACCTTGATATGTATTAGATTGTTCTGTATGTAACTAGCAAATTGGAACACCATATTTTGAAATGGTAACTAATACATATGGTGTAAGTCCTTCATAAATGTTATCTCTGTGGCATGTATACATGTCATAAGAGTATTTTTAGAAGTACAGTTGAACCTTGCTTAATGGGCACCTCATACAGTGAGTAATTTGTATAACTAAGAAAAATATTGATCCCAAAAATGACTCGCTTAACAGGCGACTTTTCGTGTGAATGACAAGGAGAGCGGAATACCTGGATTCATGATGCTGGTGGATTCCTGCTACTGCAGTTTGTCTCTAACAATCGTTTCACTAGCATCTCAGCATTGCTAGCAATCACACATTTTTCCAAACTTGTGTTCCAACATACCATTAATGATTTTTTGGTACAAAGTGTAATAATATTTTGTGCATAGTTTTGAAAATGACCACGAAGAAAACTCCATAACTTCATAAGAGAATAAAAATAAAAATAACAGTAAAAATGAAAAGTAAAGTCATTGAAAATCGGGAACAAGATTAGAGCATGCTTGATCTGGTATGCACCACAACAAATGGTCAGCATCAACGATAGGCCTTTTCTTCAAGAATACGGAGAAGACTAAGGAGATAGATACTTTAGAGTGACACGAGGATCTACATAATGGTTATGCAACCTCAATAATGTTTAAAGGTTGTTTCTCATATGGCTAAATGGAAAGCAGTTGCAATGTGACCCCATTAGTGAAAATATCATTTGTGAGAAGATGTTAGGATCATCAACAGTCAAACAAATATTTAAGGGGAGCCAAGCTTGCTTCGAGAAGTTAACGCAAATAACTATCATCCCCGGCATTGTGAGGCATGGTGAAGCAGCAAGCTCTGAATCAAAGGCAGCAGAGAACTTCATTGGTGACTTAAAAAATATCATAGATTCAGAGAGGTGCCTGTCACAACATGTTTTTAATTGTGAGATTGTTCTCTTCGGAAAGATGTCGAGATGGACATATATGGTATCTGTGAAAGTAACATTAGAAGAGAATACATTGCCCGACCACAAGGCAATGAAAGGCTGCCTCCCGCTGCTAATTTGCACAAATGCAAGTGGCTATTTGAAATTCAAACCCCTGCTTGTTTACCATTCAGAAACTCAATGAGCCATCAAGAAGTGTTAAGTCCAAAATAGCCGGCTAAATGAGATGTGGAGGTCGTCGGAAACTTTTGCATCATACCATGCATATGAGACAGCGCTCTAATGAGGCAGTGGTGATGCTTGCCATAAATTTATTTAACGATCATTCTGAATTGCATCATTACCAAATTTTGAAGTGTTGGCAAAAACAAATGTTTCTAGGCAGATTTTTATTGAAATTTGGCAACGCTATTTTTTTCACCTATTCGGGGATTGCAAGGTGAAAAAATACCCTCAATTTTCAAGGGCTCGTATCTCAGGCCCAGTATGACTTTGAGGTTTCCATGAGGGCTCATTTTTTTCGTCTTCTGATCAAAAATCAAGGGAGCTAAATAGTTTTGGCTAAAAGTTTGAAGGGTTCGGGAAAATCTACTAAGAAGGGCGTCATAAACGTAAGCAGTTTCGATGGAAAGGAGACAAACTATTCAAATTTCACTTGAATAGAGATTTATTCACGACCCGGGTTTCAAACACTTAATGTCATCTTCAGGTGACTGAAGATGTCATTAAGTGTTTGAAACCCGGGTCGTGAATAAATCTCTATTCAAGTGAAATTTGCATAGTTTGTCTCCTTTCCATCATGGATAAATTTCACAAGGTTAACCCTAATACCATTCGGTTTGGTAAGCAGTTTCTTTTTGCCACGAGATTTAAACAAGTCTGGGGTGTTTTTTCACCTAGCG
Source organism: Hetaerina titia (assembly GCA_037158775.1). Classification (NCBI taxonomy): domain Eukaryota; kingdom Metazoa; phylum Arthropoda; class Insecta; order Odonata; family Calopterygidae; genus Hetaerina; species Hetaerina titia. The sequence continues at coordinate 8,790,130 of CM073771.1, forward strand.
TTCCCATTCTAGAGTTAGTATAGCAGTAGTGTATTTTTTAATTACCTCTGTAGGTGTGAAAGTCTTCATTTACCCTTGAGCTTATATTTTTAATCAAGTAAATTTGTGCTGTTACCAAAATCAAATTTTTCTTAGATAATGTTGTATACTGCATCTGGTTTGTACAATGATTCCTTCACAGTGGAGAAAAAGACTCTTGGTCATACCAACACAATACAGTAAACTCTTGATTATCCAAATACGTATTGCCTATGCAACCCTCTTCGTAACACCTCAAACGTTTCAATAAAATTACAATCATTAAGATAATTAAATGCTTTGAAACTTCAAATTACTCTTTAAAAAATATGAATTTGAAATGCCTGGGCCTTCTTAAAGAGTTTTTAATTTCACAAAATCTAAAGTTGTCAAAAGAATTTTATGTGTTAATATATACATTTTTGTACTGTCCATACTTTCCCATTATCGTTTCTGTTGCAGTCATTAGCCCTAAGAATTCCATGCTCTCCTTAAAGTTGAGTAAATACATAGTTTTACTAAGCAGCAAATAAGTCATTGAATATCTACACTGTATTATATAAATTGGTATCAAATGACATTAATGAATCCATATCAGCAATCCTTTGTCTATATTAGTCCTCCAATTATTTGTTTTTTCCTGGCAATGCAATTGGTTTAGCTTTCTGAGAAAAATACATCATAAATTTCACTCTACGAAAGTAGATGCATCCATTAGCATGGATAATCAAGGGTATACTGCGTATACTATTATTACATTCTGATTGCTTTTGTTACTTGAAATTTTCTTATGTTTTTGCTTTGTAAGTTTATTTTATCATAGTTCCTTCAGTATGTAAAAAGAACATGTATTACAATTCATTTCATGACAGTTACATGCTGATAGCTCCAACAATCCAGCAAACAAGATGTAAAGTGTGGATCCAGAGGCACTTGCCCTCAGATGGCTCTGTGGTACTCTCCGATGTTACTTCCATGTACACTGCCATTTGTATAATGGGGCCTTTAACTCGTGCCCTTCTCTCTGAACTTGCTGATGTGGATCTCAGCCCAAAATATTTTCCATTCTTCACCTTTAAGGTTTGTTGTAATATTAAATATGTTGAGGAGAGAATCTCAATGTAGCAATGCTTTTCAGTATTTTTCGTTGGCAAAATTATTTTTTGTGACAAATACAGAATTCTATCACTGCATGCTTTCTCACTTATTGTTTGTAAATGTTACAGTTCAGGAAGAGTGAAGAGGGCTGTTAAGTTGAAAAGTATGCAACATATACTCAAATAAATTCTGAAACTTAAAACTGTCTGAAACAATGCGAAAGAAACATACTTGGCAGTATTTATTGCTATAACATGATATTGAGTCGGTAATATCTTATCCTATGGGTTTTACCATGCTAATAATAAAACGTTAATGTAATGCAACAATTTCAGAGAGTAAAAATCATTCGCCTTGACCGGGATTCGAACCCGGATCCCTCGATATCCGGCCGAGTGCTTTAACCACTTTAGCTACCGAGACGTCCTCTTACACTCTGAAATTTTGGGGGCTTTTTACTCTCTGAAATTGTTGCATTATAATGCACACATAGCGGGTGACTCCGTTAAAGTTACTCTTACAGTTTCTTGAAATTTGTCTAAGGTATGAACAGCCTAAGTGTTTGAAATTGGCTTTATTAACATCGTGGACTGTGGCGCGTCGCGCACGACTATGAATACCTGTGACATTGTATGTACGGTATTTCGTCATAACATCTTGTTCCTTTAAAGCCCCCAAAATTTCAGAGTGTAAGAGGACGTCTCGGTAGCTTAAGTGGTTAAAGCACTCGGCCGGATATCGAGGGATCCGGGTTCGAATCCCGGTCAAGGCGAATGATTTTTGCTCTCTGAAATTGTTGCATTATAATGCACACATAGCGGGTGACTCCGTTAAAGTTACTCTTACAGTTTATTGAAAAACGTTAATGGTTATGAAGCAAATTGAATATTGTCACCCAAAAATAAAAAAAATTAAAAATATCTTGGCAGATGCTCTGGCATAAAAATAATCAAAATAGACTTATCTGTTGGCCTGGTACTCCTTGACTTTTTCCAAAGGATACTATCCTATTATTTTATATTAATGCTTGTACCTGACTACATATAATTTTCCTAATAGTTTATTTTTGTGTTTTCAGAAGCTTGATGTGGGTCTAGCCAGTGGGATAAGGGTTATGAACCTTACTCATACTGGTGAACTCGGATATGTACTGTACATCCCTAATGAGGTGAAGTATCCCAAAATACTTTATTACTTACGTGACTATATTGTTTTTGCAAAATGAAACAAGGGTTAATGTATTAAGAGAGCAATGTAGTTCAGTTAATGGATATAGTACCAGGAATTATAAAATATAGTAGTTTTTAGAGATCTGCAAAAGATAATGAAACATTATTTTTGGATGTTTCATTCTGTGTTTTGAAGTTGGATAAACTCATTCAATTATTAACGGTTTGACTCCCAAGGGTTGGAGGGTGTATTGGGAGAGATAATTTTGGTGAAGAAGACCAAGGTAGAGATTGGCATGTGAACGACTGAACTTATTCCCCATGGCATAATGATTTGAATATAGTGACTATAGGTGAATTTTCCTCTCTCTCTTTGAGTGAAAGGATTTGCAAACTAGTTTCTCTACAAGCCTCCTAACTTAATTATGAATCTTATCTGAATCTTTAATACATGTCTCCCCAAAGGGTTTTAATTATTGGTTGGCTTATTACTTGAAGAGTATGTACTTGTTGGATGTACAACACAGATAATTTTTAACATCTTTGTCAATGCATACTAAATGGTAGTGTGATGATTGTTTCATTTTTATTTTTAAGTATGCTCTACATGTGTATGCCGGTTTAATTGAAGTGGGTAAAAAATATGGCCTACGGCATGCAGGTTATTATGCCATGAGAGCACTGCGCATAGAGAAGTTTTATGCCTTCTGGGGACAGGATTTGGACTCTTCCACTACTCCACTCGAATGTGGCAGAGCCTTTCGTGTTAAATTCAACGTAAGTATAGGAAAGGTGAATTATTATATATGTAGCTGGGATCAATCATAAGAGCCTTTAGACCAGATGAGGATTTTGAATGCTTGATTAAATAATTAAATCATAGTATACATACGTAATAGATTAAAAAATTATGGAAACTTAATGAACTGAGCTTTATTAAATTGTTGAAACTGGAGAAATCATGGACAGTATCTTTTGTTCCTCTTGGTATATTGAAATGTCTAAATTGTATCACATCATTGCACCACATAACATCTACTAACATTTCCATTTTTTCCATCAGCAAATTTTTTATCAAAGGTGTATTCTCTCTTTATACTGATTTACAGGATTCGTATGAATTTCTATATTCAGTGCATGAGTTCATGTCACTTTTACTTTAAAGTGATAGTAAAAAATCATGAGTTAGCACATTTTGATGGAAATTATTTTTTTCCCCTCAATGGTTCAGTATTTGACCAGATAAAATAACTATCCATGCAGTTGATTATGACATTTCATTATTTTTAGATGCTTTTAAAAAGGTTTTAGTAATTACTTGACAATTTCTAATCCCAGCAGACATTTTGACTGCTGACATTTTCACCTCTTCTGCTGCAAAAAAAATTAAAAAACTATGAAATAAGCAACAGAGAATATTTTTCTGAAATCATTATCTTGACAATGGAGTTCATCTGGTTGAATTAAATTTATCTCAATCTGAAATAAATGTTTTCAGTCACCTATGGTGTCCTACAAAGTTCATTCCTAGGTCCTATTCTTTTCTCTTTGGTTGTCAATGGCATATTCTCTGATGCAGTACCAGGAAGTATTTAGATGATACCACCTTTGTGCAACTGTAAAATGGCCCTTAAGATTTTGATGAACTATCTACCAGGTTCTTATCTCAAATGTTGGAAATCCACTATGATTACCACATTCCCTTGAATTAATCTATTTTTGTTATTTGAGAGTTTCCAAGTCTCTGCTTATACTTTAAAAACTTATAATGCTGATTCCAGTAAAATATTTGCAAAACTATAGTACTACCTTGATCAAAAGGTTCCCGGAATTTATTCAGAAAATTAAAAATACAAGTTTATTCATCTAAATCTATATTGTCCCCTTCAAAGTAATCCCCATCGACTGCAACACACCTATGCCAGCGCTTGATCCAATCCTCGAAACATTTTTTATATTCGGTTTTCGGTATGTCCATCAGTGCTTCCTGCGATTTTTCCATTACTTCCTCTCGGCTGCTAAAACGCGTTCCCCGTAATGGTTTTTTAACTCGATTGAACAGAAAGAAGTCACAGGGAGCCAAATCAGGTGAATTCGGTGGCTGTTGGATGGTATTTGTTGCATTTTTCGTCAAAAAATTACGAATAATGATAGCACTGTGCGATGGTCTCGACGCACTGTGCGACGATTTCTGGTCTCTTTCGACGAATTGCTTCACGCAAACGTCTCATAACGCCCAAATAATACTCTTTGTTTACTGTCTGGCCTTCTGGCAAAAATTCATGATGCACTACACCGTTGTAATCCATGAAAACCGTCAGCATTGCCTTCTTTTTTGACTGAAAACGACGTGGTTTTTTTGGTCTCGGCTGATTGGGGGAACGCCATTCACTTGCCTGATGTCTGGATTGCGTGTCATACCAATAAACCCACGTCTCGTCTCCAGTAATGATCCTTTTGATGAATGTGGGATCGGATTCAGCCTCGCAAATCGTGTCTTTTGCGACGTCAACACGGTCTCTTTTTTGCATGAAATTGAGGTCTTTTGGCACCAACTTTGCTGCTACACGACGGAAACCCAAATCATTAACCACAATGTCTTGGGCGGATTCATAGGCAATGTTCAAGTCCTCCGCTATTTCTCTGATGGTTAATTTGCGGTTATTGACCAACAACATTTCTTTTACTTTATCAATTTTTTCACCGACTTTCGATGTCGATGGTCTGCCACTGCGTTCATCATCTTCGATTGACTCACGACCACTTCTGAACCGCTCGTGCCACTGGTAAACAACCGTTTTTTTTAGAGAATCGTTGCCGAAACACATTTCCAACGTCCGTGCGCCACTAAATCCGTTTTTTACGCAAAATTTAATACAAGTTCGTTGTTGCAAATTTAAATCCATTTCTGCAATTGTAAAAAATCGCCAACACACACAGAGATAGATGTACTCTTGGCTACGTAACTTTTGCAAATGTCAAGTTATGACACTAAGATTTAAAGGGAATATCAACAACAGATGTACCAATTTAACAAAAAAACAGAACTCAAATCGGAATGATGGGAGCGCCACACGGTGGTTATTCCGGGAACTTTTTGATCAAGGTAGTATACCATTCTCTGTATCAATGTGACATAATGTTTGAGTTAAACTTTAACCATTTGCACTCGAGTGCCTTTTTCCTCGATTTCCTTAGTCAACTCGGGATTAAATTTTTTATTATATTTACTAAGCGTGGCACTAGAATGAAAAACTGGAGGTTTTTTCATACAAATTAATTTAATTGGATCTTTTGACATAATTATTGATAAACCATAATTTAAACTCTATAATTTTTCCATGGTATGATATTTTTGGAAGGATTCAGCAACATGAAGACCGGGGTTACCTTCACATGTCTCACAGACATATTATCGTCTCTCTTCTTCCCCCTTTGATTTTTCCATTAGAGCAAACCGCAAAATCTTTATGATTTTTGTTAGGGTGAGGTGTGATTTTTGGAGTTTCCCATCTAAATGTTGCTCTGTTTGTGGATGGTAATCTAACCCTGGAAGTTTGTGACACATCTCGGAATTCTCCAACAAGATCGTGTACTAGTTTCATAATAAATTTCACTTGCGAGATCGGTTTTTCATTTTTTCTTTGTTGGCATTCTTTGTACAATATATATGAATTTACACCCTCCTACTCAAGATTCCTGATTATGCAATAGATAGAAAAAGAACGTTTGATGAGACAGCTGACACTAGGAAGAAAAGGAAATGAAAGAGTCCAAACTAGAGCGCAATGAACTACGGAACACCTGACTGAGGGAACTTTACATTCTGGCGATCTTTTTTTCAGAAACTGATCATCTCTCAAAGGCATTGCTTTAAATTTAGCTGACTTCCAAGTAATGAAGGGCAAACAATTCAAATGAAAACGAAGTTACTACACAGCAAAGAGATAACAACAAACATCTGCGTACGTGGTGGCATCCTTTTGAGACGGCATTTATGTCGACAACGACATTATGGGTCGATACTATTCATTTATAAAACAAGCCATGCTATTAATTAAGCCTTACTTTACTTGTGCTTTCATGCAAATGATTAAAGTAAAGTTATTGGAAAATATGGACAAAAATCCCAATTCCCCTCACGGTGAAACTCCATGTCAAGTGTGGCTCGACATACGAGCTGCTGCCGCAGCTAACCGTGTCGAGTCACACTCGACAACCGTGTGCAAAAGGTTAATTCATGAAAAACCTTCATCATCCAGGAAATGGCTGTTTTAGAAATTACTTTCCCTCACCGACAACATTTTAGACAGCTTATTATAATGCCAGGCATACCATTAGCACAATATCTATGTACATAAAATTCATGTGTATATCATGGAAAATCAAACGCATTTCTAAATGTAATTATTCCTGTATATCTTACCTCTTAAGTACATTATATTTGGGAAATACTGGGAAGAAGGGCCTATTTTTGCCTACTTCAGGCTCAGAATGTCCTTACTCTAGTGACACAATGTTGCATAAGCATTTTTAACATGTTACTTCCTCTGGTCAGTCTCTATAGAAAAATTCAGTAGAGTTTTACACTCATGACTTACAGCTGAAGTCCTATGTTCCATTGCAGAATTTGGAAGATCAGTAAACAAAATAAAATTTTAATATTATTAAGGTTTCTGCTCCACACAAAATGCATATTGACTAATACATTTTTTTGTCTTGATTCTTTCTTTGTCTTATTTAATTAAAAGCACATTTAAAGTTCAACATTAATATGATGTTAATTCAAAAATAGTTTTTTTATTCACTATTCTATCCTACTAATTCTACACCAATTATTTGTAAAAGTTTCTTTATGCATGAACTTTGCAGAAGGATATTGATTTCATTGGCAAGGAAGCTCTTTTGCAACAAAGGAAGGAGGGTGTCAAGCGAATGTACATTCAACTCATTCTGCAAGATGATTATGACCATGAGGTTGACATATGGCCATCAGGGTGGGAGACTATCTACCGCAATGGGAAGCATGTAGGTGTTACAACTACCACAGGATATGGTTTTACTCTTGGTCGGCAGGTAAGCAAATATGTGGTAATTGAAATTATTGTCATTTTTGGTAGTTTACTATTTAAGGTAGGTTTTGGTTGGAAACAAACTTAATGCCCCTCCATTTAAATCACTGTTGCTGTTAAGATGCCAATTGATACCCAACACTACAGTAAACCTTTCTATGATTCTGCCTTCCATAATTCCATCCAACATGCCTAATCCTAATTGTTCCCCTTCCTTGTTTGCCTAACGTTCTCCAATCTATCACAGTCTTCAACATATTATCATCAATCATTATGTTCTGTATGCACCTTTCCTTCCTCCTTCTACCATTTCTAGTGCTTCATGTTTTCATCTGATCTATTTGACCTTTTTCAGCCATTTTACGAGGTTCCACTGTGATATATTTTTTAGGAGATTTAAATATTATCACTTTCGTGTGAATTATTAAACATGCATATAACTGCCCTCAGTTTAAATAATTGAAAATTGAATTGTATACCTATCATCTCAAGCAATGAGGCGAAACTAGGCATTCCTGTGGGTTGTGTTTTGGGATCAGTTATTTGTCCATTGTGCATTAACGATCTGCTGGGAAGATTGAATTCCATACATGATTCCAGTCCTACTTTATTTACTGATGACAGAAATGTAATTGCCTCATCTCATTTGGTAGCAGGTATAATGACCTGCAGCAGTGGTGCTGTGTAGCTATTACTAACTCCGGGTCAAGACTTCTTAAATCTTGGGGCTAAAAAGTTTCCAGCCGATTTACTTTTAATATAATGAAATTTAAGTTATGCTAACTTTCATGTTGATCTTGGAGGGAAGTTGATACCATAGATATTGTCTACTGAATTCCTTGGAATGTTATTGTTAATCGATTTGCATGGATGGAGCAAGTAAGAACCCTGGGTAATTGACTCAGCTCCACTCGTGACCGTCTAAGGACTTTAGGACTCTGATTTCTATGATTGTATTGTTTACACATTATTATGGAGAATTTTACTCTCAAATTATTTTCATATATTTTTCTGTTCTAGGATACATCTCCCCAGTCAGACACTATTTTTACTCTTTGAAACATTTATATTTGAATGTATATTAGTGGATAACTCCATTAAAAGTTACGTTTGTGACATATCCCACAGTTCTTTGGATTTGACTATTTTTTAAATTAGGAAAAGAGCCGTATGACAACTTTAAAATGAGTCCATATTTCAAATAAGTGCATTGTTACCTTCTGTTCAGAAAATTCTATCCATTACTAGTGTCTTGTGGTATTATCCATTATATGTGTGTACTTCATCTTAAAAACAATTTGTCATCATCCAATGTAAACAAATTATGTACATTTTTTATGAGACTTAAATCCCATAAATATTGTCATAGATCATACGCACTTGTGCAACTGCAGGAGGGCCATATTCCATGACATAATTGCTCCTTAGTGAACAAGGTAATAACTTCAAAACAAGATGTTATTTTTCAAAAGTAAACTCTGGGACTATCATAGGTCTTCCTATTCCATCCAGGAGGTCTCAGAAAGTGATTATTATAAGGTAATCTACCAGTGGAGGTAGGTTTTTTGGATGGACACAACTATCAAATAAATATCTTGCGACTCCAAACAAAACACAATCGAGCAACATACTCTACATCAGGTCCCTCTTCATCCCTGTAAAGAGAGTGATAATGTCTAATATTTATATGCCCTTGGTCTTTATTGTTATATTGCAGAAATATTTATTGCTCTTTTTGAAATTTCTTATTTTGACATGTCATATATGTATTTATCACGTGCTTTGATCTCAAGACAAATGAACAATTATCTTTATGCACGGCTAAAAATTGACCTGTTTTATCTTACAGATTTGTTTGGGCTTTATCCAGAATTTTGATGAAAATGGAAAACCACAGGAGGTTACAAATGAGTATGTTATGTCAGGTGATTATGAGGTTGACATAGCTGGTATAAGGTACTCTGCCAAAGTGAATCTCCACTCTCCTAACCTTCCTACTAAGTATCCTGAATTAGAAAAAGGAAGATATATGGCTACAAGAGAGGTTGCACAGAGGCAAGCACACTCTAATGTCAGATAATACTGAGGCAGCTAGGAATATTGGAAGTATTTTGTGTCATTTTGTATTGGTGCAGTTCTTAAGTTATTGATTACAATCGTTGACACATTGGTCCATTTTAATGTACATAAGCAGTTGGTTAGACTGAATTATTTATATGTATTGGTAGTACTTGTACAGGAAGTAATTTTTTATGAGAATGAATTATTTACATATATGTATTGTTAATACTTTTTAAAATAACATTTACCAATTTATAAGGTGCTATATTGGTGAAGTATGAAGTTCACTGGGGAATCTCATGTCTATCTTAAATTTTATTCAATGGCATCTACAAACATATTGCCAAAGTTATTATTGTTAACTCTACAGTGTACGGTGATTGAAAATACATCTCATACTCATAAAATGTTGTCTTGATTCTACCTGTCAAGGTTCAGTTTCCTTTGAACTGTTTTCATGATTTCCCATGCGTGAATTTTCTTCAGATTTTAAGACTCTAAGAAATGGTTTGAAGAGGTGGTTTGAATGAAGGGTAGAAATAAACGATATTTGAAGAAAATAACTGAAGTTCACATTACATTTAGCAGAATACCAGGGGCCGTAACACAAATGGCAATCCAGAATAAGGATTTCTAAAATTATTATTGACTTAAAAGATCTGCAAAGTAAAGTTTCCAAGCACTCTTGCTATTATATTTCTTGCTGCACCTGTCACTGAATAACTTTTTTATTTAAATAATTTATCCAAATTTTGTATTTAAATTAGTAGTACTCATGTCCAAGTTTTGTAATGAAATGCGTACTTACAACAAACCAATTGTAAGGGATGAGAATACTTTTTTTAAATATTGTTAATTAACATATCTGATTTTTCTTGGCCATAATATGTTTTTCGCAATCAAGTAATTTTAAATTCTAGAACACAAAAAAAGAAACTGGGCCCCCTGCCCTGAGGAATGAATCTTAGATGCCCTTGGACTTAATACGAAGAGGGCTCAGACCACCTCATCTGTCAAACCAACCTTCAAGTCAATTACTGTGATTTAAAATTTTTTAGAGGAAATCAGGTGTTTAGAAAATAACTTTAAAAATAATTATCTTCGTTTAAAGAAATAGCATGTATTCAATGAAAGGGCATTGTAGCAGTATAGAAAATTTTTCTCTTTGACAAAAAATAGTGAACAACCCGATAGCAATGAAGCAAAAATGTGAAATACCTAGCATGGTTAATGTCATAAAATGGAGGTACATTTTATTGGTATGTGTTGTGTGATAGATGTTATTTGTTCTTCTGCATTACTTTTACAATGGAAAACTTGAGACTAATAGAGAGCAAAATAAATAGAATAGAAATGTCACTACTAAAGAGTTTCTACAAATATTCATATCAGAAAAAAGCAAAATAGGATAGGCTTAGAAATATGGTGTTAGTGTGTGCTCATCCAAAACCTACCTGAAATGGTTGACCACCTTTAGCAGCTAGTGATGAAATTTCATTGAAAGAAATTTTCTAAGAATGTACAGTACTTTGTGACCACTCTGGTGACATGCAGAATGATATTTTTCCTTCTTTAGTCAGATTTATGGCTTGAAAAATTAAACACAGAAATTGCCAAAACTCAATTTGTGGTGATAATAATTTGTCTCCTGGCCTCATGCTCTGTTCATACACTTGTAGATAAAACTTAGTTATTTATAAATCAGTGTGGATTATTAAATCAGTCAGTTCTTTTTATTTCTTTTGGAAATTCCGGTATCTTTATGGTATATCAGCAATAATAATAATAATTTTGTTTGGCCAAGGATTGGTGCACAGGACAGCAATATAGGGCATGTCATTAAAAAATATGAATTCTGGAGGAATTTAGGGAAGCATTCATTTCCAGAAAAAATTTATTTGTATCATGTACATCGGTCTTCTTAGGTAGGTGTATGTAGGTAGGTTATATTTTGCATATACATGCCATATTTTATCATTAATACATTCAGACACACTTTAATGATTTCTCTCTGTTAGGAATTTATTTGTCATTTAAACTGAGTTATTTCTATGTATTTCTGTGGTGATTTATCATATAGGTTTAGTCCCATTGACTTTGGTTGTAGGCTTGCAGGTTTGGTTTGATTGTATATGATATGCAGCTTGGGCAGGGTTCTGGTATGGTGACTGTGGTAGTGATAATTTGGTGAAAGTTGGCAAATATTGTTTCATAAATGTTACAGCGAATAGAATGTATGTGGATGGAAGTGGTAGGATCCCGTAAGTGTATTGTTTGGGATTTTTCTTCAGTTTCAGGCATGTTTTCTTTGCACCAGTCAATTGCCCACTGCAATCCTGATTTACTATTTGAAGTTAATTCATTGATGGAGTCCTGACGTTTTTATAAATCAAACTACTTTGCTTTTCCACATGAACTTTTTAATTTTTACAACCCAGGTTTCGTTATAGCATAACATCATCAGGTAAAAATGACTGACTGACTGATGCTTAAGTACTGTGCCATTTGGCGCATTTTATACCCATACACAGCTATGCTGATAAACGGTTGTGTGATATAGGTGGCTTAAGGGCGAAATTAAGCTAACGAGTATACTATTTGGTGATTATTAGGATTCATTTAGACTTGTTTTGGCACGTTTGTATTTAAAATGAGGATTATCAGAATAGTCCCATAAAGGTTCTATGAGAGGGTTACCAGTATTTCCTATTGCTTGCTGAAATGACAGGGCTAGATCTCTTAGATAGGTTGGTAGGTTTGGTATTTTGAGGTCCTTGTGAATGTCTGAGTTTCGGACGAACCAAGGGGCGTTAGTAAGAGTTCGCAAGATTTTATTTTGAAAGCGTGTCAGTTTGTTCAGGTTTTTTGCAGCTATTGATCCCCAGGCTGGAAAACCGTAGGTTAAGATAGGTCGTATCATGGATTTGAACACAAGTACCTTAGTAAAAAGACGGAGGGGACTTGTGCGCTTTATGAGGGGATAGATTGAGAAAAAGGCCACGTTGGCCTTGTTAAGTGCATATTGGGTGTGTGCTTGCCAAGTGAGTTTCTTGTCCAGTTGTACACCAAGAAATTTGGCAGATGATGCCTGGGGGATCTTTTCCTTGCCGTAGTAAATGGGGGTGTTGTTAGGTTTCTTCCGTTTTCTGGCGTAATTGACGTTGATGCATTTTGTTGGGCACTCGCTCATCCAGTTTTCTATGCTGTCTAAGTGTTCTTGGATATTTTCTGCAGCATGATTTGGGTCGAAGGAAGTTGATGCTATAGCAGTGTCATTCGCATAGAGGTAGCTTTCAGTTTTTGGGTGTGAGGGGAGATCGTTAATGAAAAAGTTAAAAAGAACGGGTGATAGAATGGCTCCTTAGGGACGCCTGCTGTGATGGATCGGGTAGTTAATCTGGCATTGTTAACGGCTACAAAGAACATGCGGTTAGTAAGAAACGAGTGGATGATCTTAGTTAGATATATTGATATATCAGTTTTGAGCAGTTTATGTATCAGGCCAGTGTGCCAGACCTTGTCAAAGGCTCTTTGGAGATCAAGGAAGGCTACTTGGGTGTGCTTGTGAATGTTGAAGCTGAAAGTGATCTGTTCAACCAATCTTGTAATTTGCTGGGTCGTGGAATGGTGACGACGGAAACCAGTTTGCTCAGGTCTGATCAGGTCTAAGGCCGAGATTTCTTCTTGCAGCCTGTTTAAAATACATTTTTCTAGGAGTTTTCCCATGCAGGGGAGCAGGCTAATGGGTCTAGTTAAGGATATCAGAAGGGTTTTATCAGGTTTTGGAAAGAGGATAATTTTGGCCGTTTTCCATGCCTTTGGGAAGTACGATTGGGTAAGGCAGGCATTAAGGATGGAAAGTAGGTGTTGGATGAAAGCTTTAGGAAGCTTTTTGAGGTGATTGTAGGAGATTTGATCGGGGCCGGATGATGACTTGGTTTTGGAGTGGCAGATTATAGAAAAAAGTTCTTGAGGTGTGATTTCCGGGAATGGGGGGAGGGGGCAAAGGGAAAGGTTAGAAACACTGTTCGAGGCTTCTGAGTCCAACAATGATGTTTTATCATTTTTAAAAATGCATTCAAGGGAGTCGGCAAAGGCATTTGCTTTGTCGCTGTCATCGTATAGTGTTCTCCCATTATGTAGTATTGGCAGGGTGGGTAGCTTTCTCCTGCGTAAGCTGCGGGCTAGGATCCATACTGAGTGGTCCTCATGTGAAAGTGAGCTTATTTTGTCATGCCAAGTTTTTTCTCTATATGTTCTAATTTGGGATGTTATCAGGTTTCGGAGTGCACAGAAGCGGTTTTTATCTTGGCGGAGATGAGTGCGTTGCCATAGGGTTCTGACCTTGTTTCTGAGTGAAATTAGGCGCAGAATATTCTGAGGTAGCGTGGGATCTGCGATGGAGACCGGAGAAGGAGGGTAGCAGGAACGATGGATGACGTTGGTTAGGGTACTTGTGAAATCTTGAGATGCTTTTTCTATGTTTTCTGGAGTATTAGTGATATAGGAGCAACGAGATTGATGGCCAAGCAGTTTTCTTTAAAATGTTTCCAGTTAATTCTTCTTATGGGTTCTGGTTGTAGGTAAGAAAGGGTAGGAACACAGTAAAATATGGGGCAGTGGTCGGAGGCAGAGTTGTCAAGGTTAATGATTTGAAATGATATATTTGAGGATGAAAGAACTACATTCAGGATATCAGAGGAATGGGGGTGGTGATGAAAGTGGGTGGGGAAAGGTGGCGAGTGAATAGCAAGATTTTTGATGAATAGAAGCTCGTGTGGTGGTGGTTTTGCAACCCCAGGCAGCATGCTTGGCATTCAAGTCGCCACCTATTATAAGCTTTTGGTGAAGTAGGGATGAGAGTGCTGATAAGTCGGGAGAGTCTGACTTTGGGATTGAAGGTGGGAAGTAGGCTGACCAGATATGTAGGGTCCCAGTAGCTCCTTTTATTGCTATTCCAGCAAGTTCCAGTTTTTGGGTGGATGGGGGTTTTAGTTCTGTGGAGAGCAGGCTAGTTTTGGATAGGACCATAACCCCTCCTCCAGCACCATTTGCCCTATCTTTTCTGATTACACGGTAATTTGGACAGTTGAAAGTTTGGCTGTTCTTGAGTCTGGTTTCTTGAAGGAGGATGATGTCTGGATTATGATTGGTTATTAGGAGGTTTAGCTCATGTTTTTTATTATTAATGCCGTTTATGTTCCATTGTAGAACTTTAAGCACATGAGTGGTTATTTGTGAATTGGGCGCCATTAATGAGCTGCAGAAGGGCTGGTATAAGGTCATTGGTGATGATGCTAATAAGGGTTTTATTGTCGGAAGGAGAGAGAAGCTTCGTGATTATGCTCAATAGAGCAGTTCTTATATTTGTGGTTGATGATTGGTTGTTTATTGGCAGAAGATGTTGCTCGGAGGGTGGCAGATGGTGTTGATCGGAGGCTGGGGGAAGGTTGAACGATGACTGAGGGGTCTCAACGGTTTTGGTTTGATGGTTGTGCCAAGGGTTTTGGAGAGGGGGAAACGATTGCAAATTAATATTTAAGTTCGGTTGCTGCGAGGGTTTGTGAGTGGGCTGTAGCTGCAAGGCTTCTCTTTTGTTGTGTAATTTGAGAAGTTCACGGTGAACAATACATCCTCAATAGTTTGCGGTGTGTGGTCCACCACAGTTGACGCATTTGGCTGGAGAGGTTTTGAGTTTCTGGCATTCTCTGTAATGGTGGTTTGCCAGCGCATTTAACGCACCGAGGAGGGAGGCCGCACGTTTTGTAGGTGTGTCCATAGCGTTGGCAACTCAGACACTGTGGGGGTCCAGGTGGAGGTCTGTAGGGTTCTACGGAGGTCTTGAGGTGAAGTACAGATTTTAGTTCTAAAAAGTCTTTAGAACAGGAGGAGTCCTGGAGTCGGACTTGGTAGAGCGGTAGTGGGTGGGGATCAATACGTGGGAGCTCCGCATTAGGGTTGGCACTCTGGATGGCTTCCCTTTCTGCTCTCTGATAATTGTTTGGCCCGGTGGAGCGCAGCTGAGAGACATTCTCCGCAGGAAAACCGATGTCTGCCAGAGCTTCTTCTATGGCTTCTTTAGGTTTGTTTGCAGGCATTCCTCGTAGAACAAAATGAGGCTTTTTATCGGCTTGGAGTTGGTACGTGTAATAGGCGTAGTTTTTGGAGGTGAGCCTTTTCGTGACAGCTCTAAAGTCGGCAATGGTTTGGCATTGAACTCGAATCTCATTACGGATGAGGTTAGCCACAGGAGGGATCATGCAGACTTGCCAGATTTCATTGTATTTAATTTGCCAGTTGGTGATGTCGCGGAGAAAAATAGGAGGGATACGGGTTTTAGGAGGTGGAGTGGGCTGAGCTTCAACATCTGCATCTAGGCCAGGGGTTTCCTTTCTTTGGTCATCCATGAGGGTAGGGGAGAGGCAAGTAAAGCGGTTAGTTGTAGGAATTGGAGAGGTCTGTTGGGCTGGTTGGTTTTTGGCCTTTCGTTTGGTAGAGACAGTTTGGTAGGGCTCCTCAGCAGGAGCTTGTTTGTAGGAGTTTGGGTTAGGTAGGTAGCAGGCGGGTTAAGGTCTTGCATGGTAATTGGAGGAGTGTTATTCACAGCGCTTTTTGACGAGTGGGCTGGTGAACTGGAGTAACGGGAAGGGTTTAGAGGTACGCGTTCAGGTCTTAATTCATAGGATGAAGGTTCATTCAAAGTAATTACCTTTGCTCCCTTAATTGTTGCTAAAAAGAATTGAATACGCGGGTAGTTAAGTTGCCATTCATCCAATGTTATGATAGTTTTTTTGGCACATGGCAGTGGTTTAGGTATGATGTTCATCAGCAATTTTACAGTTGATGAACCAGCAGTGTTTTCAGAGGACTTCTCCGTGGAATCAGTGGGCATGTCTTTCGTTACTGTAGGAGCAGGATCTGGATTGGAGGCTTGGGCATCCATGGTAAGGATTCCCCTGCCTAAGGGGAATACGGCGGCTATAACGGCAGGCTATAACAGCATAGCCATCTGAATAAGAAGAGATGCCTTATTGGTAGCATTTGTGTGTGAGTATAATGTTAAGAGTGAGTATGTTTGGGCTATCTGAGTCTGACCTAAGGGGAGGGGGGAGGTTGATGGGGAACACCGAGGACACCCCTGCCGATCTGCAAGCGGGCACAGCAGGTCCGAGCCTCGGTATCTTCCCGCCCTAGCGCCCTAAGAAGTGGACCCGCCCGGGTCCAAATGGAGTGCAAGGGGAGACTAGCTCCCTTCCAGAGGTAACCGGATGAGATGACCTATAAGGACACAGCACGATCGCCTCTGGCAAGTGAGAAGGAGGTACTCAGTTAGCCTCCCCCCACCAGAGCTACGGCTGAGAATGACTCAGTTGCCCAAGTGTGAGTATAGTGTGTGTGGTCCTAAAAGGGCCGTCCACTACCCAATAGAGCCGTTCCGCAATGGACAGGTGATATCAGGTGTCAGGTAAAAATACAAGTCAAGCACCATATATATATACATATCTCTGGGTGGAGGGGAAGAGGAGGGAGGAAAGAAAGGATTGGTTGAGCTAGGAAGAGGGGGGCTAAAAGTCTATGGTTTGAGATGGAGGAGGAGGATTGGAAATATTGACAAATTAGCAATAATTGGATGATTAGATTAGATAAAAACCAATTAGATAATTAGCAGGCTGGAAGGATAGGGTCAATACAATGTTGCAAAAAGCCCACCTGACATCAGATTAGTTGGCAGAGGATTAGGGAAATGATTAATGTGAATGGGGAGAATAACTGCACTTAGTAATTAGTTAGGTGACTCAGTAGCGGGCTGGGAGGAGTCGCTACATTGTTGAAAAAGTCTCACTTGGCTCCAGGTGAGTTGGCAGGGGGTGAGGGAAAAAACAATACGAGGAATGTGAAGAGTAAAGAAAATCGTTGGTCAAAACATCTTCCCCGTAATTTGTGTGTTGAAGGATTTCCAACTTCTCCAGCGCATCAAGACAGTAGCCTTTCTTCTCAAAGTGTAGAAATTTGGGAGTGAAATCGCTGGTGTGGCCACAATCTCTCAAGTGCTTGGCAAATAGTGATGTGGAGATGTTATTTTTAAAGCAAGCTCGGTGTTCCTTTATTCTTGTTTCAAATCTCCTTCCTGTCTGGCCTATGTATATCTGGTTGCAGTCTTTGCAGCGGAGTTTGTATACTCCCAGCCCACTACTGAGTCACCTAACTAATTACTAAGTGCATTTGTTCTCCCCATTCACAATAATCATTTCCCTAATCCTCTGCCAACTAATCTGATGTCAGGTGGGCTTTTTGCAACATTGTATTGACCCTATCCTTCCAGCATGCTAATTATCTAATTCGTTTTTATCTAATCTAATTATCCAATTATTGCTAATTTGTCAATATTACCAATCCTCCTTCTCCGCCTCAAACCATAGACTTTTAGCCCCCCTCTTCCTAGCTCAACCAATCCTTTCTTTTCTACCTCCTCTTCCCCTCGGCTCAGAGATATGTAAAAAACTGTGCTTGACTTGTTATATCACACAACCATTTATCAGCATAGCTGGGTATCGGAATAAAATGCACCTAACGGCGCAGTACTTAAGCATCAGTCAGTCAGTCATTTTTACCTGATGATGTTATGCTATAACAAAACCTGGGTCGTGAAAATTAAAAAGTTTATGTGGAAAAGGAAAGTGGTTTGATTTATAAAAACGTCAGTATGAAGATTTTCCACCAAGTTACGCCAGAAACTTTTATTCATTGATGGAGGTTGCAGAAACTGATATATTGATATCACAGCATATAAAATTGGTTTTATCCTATTTACTTTCATTAAAACTGGGGACAGATCATTAATATAATTATTTAATACAGGACCAAGAACGGAGCCCTGAGACACTTCTGGATTTGGAATTACCTTTGGTAATGTATTCAAAACCCTCAGTTCCACAGTAGTTTATTAACAAATAATTAACAAATCTCCGGGACCTGATGAGATACCGGCACGTGTGTATAAAGAACTGTCGGCTGAAATTGCCCCATATCTAGATATAATATTTAAGAAATCATTAGCAGAAGAAAGCGTGCCAAACGGCTGGAAGGTAGCTTCGGTAACACCCATATTTAAAAACGGAGACAGGGAGGACCCCAGTAATTATAGGCCAATATCGCTGACTTCCATTTCCTGTAAGATTCTTGAACACATCATTGTTAGTTCCATGATGAGGCACCTCGATAGCCAAGATTTATTAATTAATAACCAACACGGCTTCCGTAAGGGTAGATCCTGCGAAACTCAACTCGCACTTTTTGTACATGATGTATTAAACTCCGGTGAAAGTAATATTCCAGTTGATGCGATATTCCTAGATTTTAAGAAAGCTTTCGATAAAGTCCCTCATTGCAAATTACTGGCGAAATTGGAAACCTATGGAATACACGAAAGTATTATTAACTGGATTAAACAATTTTTAAGTGATCGTGTCCAAACAGTCGTCCTGGACGGTGTATCATCCGATACTGTCAAGGTCACGTCGGGGGTACCACAAGGAAGTGTCATAGGCCCCCTCCTTTTCCTTATTTACATAAATGACCTCAGTACCGTAGTTAATAGCAAGCTCCGTCTTTTCGCCAATGATGCAGTAATTTATGGGGACATCCGAAGTCACGAAGACAGAGTCGTGTTAGCCAACGACCTAGATGCAATTCAAAATTGGTGCGATACATGGCAATTGGAATTGAATTTTAAAAAATGCGTAGTAATACATTTTTGGGAAAAGAGTAATTCCCTCCCTTATAGTTACAAAGTGAAACAAACCAAAATCGCGAGGGTAGATTCCTTTAAATACTTGGGTGTAACAATTACTCACGATCTGTCCTGGGGAAAACACATACGAGAAATATGCGGTCGTGCTAATAAAAAATTGGGATTTGTGAAAAGAGTGCTAGGTAAATGCGACGAAAAGGTGAAAGAACGATGTTTCCTTGCCTTGGTCAGGCCCCACCTAGAGTATGCTGCCAGTATATGGGATCCTCACAACATAAATTTGGTTTCGGAATTAGATCGAGTTCAGCGGAGGGGGGCTAGATTTGTCAAACATTGTTATGACCAACTCAGCAGCATATCCACTTTGTTAGACAGTTTAGGTTGGGATTCTCTTACACAGCGGCGTTTCCAATATAGATTAAACTTATTAAAAACATTTAAAGATGGGCCCTTTTCCGATGACATCAAGGATATAATACGAACCCCAACGTATTACGGTCGAAGGGATCACGAATATAAGACTAGAGAGATAGACTGCAAGACTGACAGGTTTAAAATGTCATTTTTTCCAAGAACGATAAGGGAACAGAATGCTCGTAGTCGAAATTCCCCAGGACTTAGTTCATTACAATAAGTATTAACGTACAGGTTAGGGACTTCGCGAGGATGTGTATACATGTGTGTATGTATGTATGTATATGTATGTGTGTATATATACATATATAAAACCATAAACACAGTAATCAACCCGAAGGTCGGTTTAGTAGGTGATGGTAGAGCCCATCCATGTACCAAGCCTGACGGCGTGTGAATATTCATTCACATCAGGGTAGGGGGGCCAGTTCCTTTCCCTGTGCCGGTTATGGTTTCCCAGGAAGATCTGGTACCCGAAAAATCAACTAGCTTGGGTGGAGCTGCAGGTGCCCAAAGTGCCTTGCCCGGGAATCGAACCCGGGACCCTCTGGTCAGCAGTCCAACGCTCTACCCGCTAGACCACCGCGACCGGCATATACATATATATATATGTATATATATTTTTTTTTTCCTACAGGTTCCCCCCACCTTTCCTCACCTAACTCCCAACCCCCTCAACCCTTACCCTTCCCTCATGGTGCTACACCCCCTGCCACACACCTTTTTGGTGGCTCGCAGGGTACTTATGTAGATGTAGTTTCCATCGAAGCAGGAGGAAGATTTTGGGGTGGTGGTGTAGAAGAAAAAGCTTCAGAATGGGAGGTTGACTGTTTTTTTGGAGTAGCTGGAGTGGAACGAATAGTATTTTAAGGGTAATCTATTCTCTAAATTTCACAGGAAAACTATTTTGGAATCTTTGAATTTTTCACAGCTCTCATATCAGCAAAATGCACTTTTTCTGCAAGTTTTCAACTAAAAGAATCCAGGCTTAAGACATCTAAATGAAAATGAGGGTTTATATCAGTTACTCAAGCCTGATGGAATTATAAAAGGTAGGCATGGAAGGCAATGAGCAAGAACAAAACATCTGGAAGTGCTCTAAAAAAAGTTGGATGCAATCAGGAAAAATTTCATTTTGGATTGTGGCGTACTAGGGTTTTAAAGGACTTGGATATTATTTTTCTCTTGATATTCTGTAAAATTGCCTCATTCTGATATTTTATTTTTCAAATAAATCTACAAAATGACAGAAATTGCATCCTACAATATGAAAAATAATGACTTTAAACTGCATATTCAGAAGTTGACAGAATTTCATGTATTTCCGAAGCATGCAAAACTTTTCTCGGAAACCAGCCCCAAGAATAAGATTTGTAGATGCATTCTTAAGGAGGGGGTGATAGGAAAACATCCTAATCAATTCAATAAAATTGTGGTTATTACAATTCAATCTCTCTAATTGATACAGTGGCATTGTCAACTAATTTCTTCTCCACAGTTTCTATAATTTCAATTATCTTCTTCAGTTTTAGTTGATTAATCATTTTGACTGGTTAGGTGGTGATTACCATTGAAGAACCTAATACTACATAATACCTAGCAATGTTCTATGAGACAGGCTTCAGAACAGATTCTCAAACATGTTTGAGAATAGTGGAAATAAGCTCCCACTCATGCTTTCGAATATTGCCTGCAAGATATTCTATTGAGTCTCCAGCAAGGTCCATCAATAGGTTAATTTCTACTGGATGCATTTACTGAAATGCCATTTAAAATTGAAACACCTTGGTTAATTAAAAAACTACAACTAGAGTAACAGGGATAGATTTAGGTGATTTAGCCATGGGATTACAGTTAAGTGGAATACATATACCAGCATACTCATAAAATTGCATGTTTTCAAGACAAAATCCTACATGCTTACTGGAGATGGTTAGTTTTCAGAGTGTATTTGTAGATTCATCTACTGATGCCAGTTAGCCAATTTTCTAGAGAGATTGTTATTTTCATAGGGGTTTCCTAAAAATGTACGCATAAATGCCTAAGTTTTCTATTCAATGACAACAAATGCAACTTTTTCCATAAATACAGTATCATTTATTTTTCAATGCGAAACATTTGTGTTTCTGAACATATTCAACCAAATGAAATACACTTATTTAAGGCATGCTTCCAGCATATTTTCTTGCTGCACTGCCTTTATCACCCTTTTCAATCCTTACATGATCCTCAAGGAATAAGGACCTACACTACCTCATTCTCATTCTATCACTTCTTCCCCTTCAGTGATTTCCTTGAGATTTATTAATTCAAGGACTGCAGATGCCCCTTTGGACCCAGCAGAGCTTTGAACCAATTCATCAACACCCCTATACTGGCCAGGATCGATTAAACAGACCTGAAGCAAAAAAAAACATGATTTAGAACTTGAATGACCTTAATATCTGCAGAACCTTGACAAGTAAATTTGGTTTTCTGTTGATGCCACACATTTGATTGAAAAGTGGTCCAGTTTCACATCATTCTTCTCTTTGACTCAGTTCTCTAGTAAGGTGAGATCCCATTTTAATTTTACCTGGATTTGGTGGTTTCATTTCCACAAAATTTGAAGTAAATAATCGGCAGTGAATGACGGTATCATTCTCCAACAATATGTATTTGAATCAACCTTTCACATCTACAGGTGATGAATTATTATCATATATCTGTGTATATTATCATATACACAGGTGATGAATTATTTGTAGCGATCCTTTTTCTGTTTGCTTACCACTTAAAACAATGAATTTTCACCTTTTACTTAGAACAAACTAGTTCCTTAACTTCAATTATTCACTGTTGTGCCACTACCAGAGGTTGACAAAAGAGTAAATCTTTCTATCTTTAGATTTTAACTTTATATTTTACAGTTTATATATGGCTGATGTGGAAAGACTACTCAGAAAAATTTTAATCAACTCCATCAAGCTAATATTGGTGGAACAATAAAAAAAATTCTATTTGATTATTTGCATAATTGCTAGACTGTTTTCACTTCAATATGAATTTAATAATGATGTTTTTAAAATCATAACCAAAAACTATGTAATAAAGTTCTAAATTCTCCAGAGTTTACATAAATGCTCTGGTTAAAAATATAATTGGAAAATTCTAGCTCGGAATAAAACTAAATTTCAATATTTTCTGTAAATTCACATACTGCCTCTATTCATGTAAGTTGCTGTGCTCACCACATTATTATTCCTAATATTTCTTCACACCAAATTTTAATTTATCTGTAATCATTATTGCAAACAATTTCCTCACAGCCAGTTTTATCACTGAAAAATACACTCAGTTTCAGAAACATACTTACGTACCCATTGTCAATTCATTTCAATCAGTAACTTAAAAGCATCTGGTGCAACAGTTTTTACCATTCAGCCAACAAATTTATCAACTAACCATCCTGGTAGATGCTGAAGCAACAAAACCCTGAATTGAAAAGATCTTTCGGTACAATCAAACTATTTAGTGGAGTAGTGTATCCTGTCCTACAAGCAGATAATACGATTAGATAAATATTTTACAGGAAACCAACTCGATGATGGATATTCTCCTTTATCATTCTCTCATTCCATTTAATTGAAAAATTCTCTGATATGGCCCTTGTCATCTACGCCATTCCTCGACATAATTTTATTCGTATTATGTATAAAATTAGTGTAAATTACGAAAATTGATGTGCACAATATAGCATCTACGAAATTAAACTCACCAAGGTTACACTTGCTCCACACCATTCCTCACTTTCAACACTGGATGCTAACTTGCTAACCCTTTCCACTAGTCGCTTGGATTCCTTACCAGTAGCTGTAACTCTCAATCTCATTCTTGCTCTTTCCAAAGGGAGTGATGATTTCAATTGAGGGATGACTTCTAAAGCCTAAAATACATTAACACACAAATATTTAAAAATTACATGATTCGGGGGAGATAATATCCGACGAGGGCAGGGCAATTACTAAAGTTTTCCAATGCCAACAATATCCTCAATAGATAAAAATTTGTGTTAGCATGCTTTACCTGCTGCTTTGCATTTCTATTAGGTTTTACAGAAAAATGCACATCTTTCATTGCCTTTTCGATTATAGAAACTGGGTACGGTCTTTTTGTTTCGGGGTTTATGCATTTATCTGTAATAGAGGTGCACCAACGAGAATATGATAAAACCCGTCATTATATCAAATCTATTCAAATCAAGACATTTTGATCTCGGGAGTTATTATACTACCTGCAACTGTGGTAGCAATATCCTTAAAGATGGTTTCCAGGTGGGCATTCCTCTCTTTATCAGAAACTTGTAGCTCCCCTTTAGCCAATATCTCCTTACATATTTCAGTTTCATCATCTTTATTAAATGCTTTCATTAAATCTTCTTTCTTGGCAACTTGACCTTTAGAGACATTTAAAAATATAGTGTGAGTTTGGAGAACTTCATCTATATCCTTTTCACTGCGGGATGAAAAAAGAGATGTAGATATAGCATAAACAGCTGAAAATATGAATAAATTATAAACCCATATGATAAATACTAGAAAAACTGACATTTTATCTCGCCATGAGACGACTTTATTCTTGTAGCATGCTATCTCAAAACGTTTTCCACCTTTTTTTATTCTCACCACCGCTACATTTGTGAGTCTTATTTGATTTGTTGGAGTAAATATTTTTGACATTTTAGCCTTGTGGTATGGTGTGAATAACCAACACTTCAATACAACCAATTCTTAAAAAAAGAAGTCAATGTGGTCGTACAATTTTCACGTTACAAATACGCCCAATGAATATTCATTTCACTAAGAGAAATATTTCAAAATTACACAAACTGTCATCACGGCTAAATGATGGTTGAGCAAAAACTAGTTTCCATGACATTGTCCCTCACCAAAACCATTCAGTTAACTGAAGTTATCCCACGAAGAGCTAGCCAACGACTCGTTCGCTGACGGAAGTTTAGTTTATCAGAAATACCAACTCACACCCAATCAGGCCCGCCTTTTTTTCAACCTTATTCCGTGCTACCTGCGAGAGAATTTCCCAACTAAGAGACAAGCAGATCTCTCCCCCTCCTGAATGACATGGTGGGAGGGGGTAGCCCCATCGCGGGAATGGATCCAATTTCGCTTCAAACTGAACATCTTAAGCTCCGAAAGAAGTTGAGTTTTCTGTAATCTTTTCCTGGTTAATATGCCATAAATCAGCTATGGCACCTAGGAGATATTGCGTGTTCGGCTGTAACTCATGAGGAGGAAAACAGTTCAACTTTCCTAGCTTAAATGGGAGGTAAGTTGCGTAATGAAAGCCATGCCTAACGAACTCACCTGCACACGTTGCCAGTCATTCTCGAATCATTTTTAGTTTTAATAATCATCAAAAGTAATGTAATGTGCCGAAAAACTATAAACACTAATGCGGAAGTCGTTTAATGAAGAATTGGTTCTATTTGTCTCGGTTAGTGACATACTGGTTCAACCTGCAGTATGTTCAGGAATTGATAAGAGTACCAGTCTAATGGGTGTTTGATCACATATTGGCTCGGTTAGTGATATTAATTGATATGCCGTATGAAATGATTATGTATCCTTAAATTTGAGTATTTTACATGAGGATGACTTGGCAGGCTAATTGCTGTTACGCCGTTGTCAATGACTCAGAATGAAGCCCTGATATTCAAACTTAGTATTCAGTGTTAATCTTTGTACTATTTATGACTTAACCTTTCTTGATAACTTTTATGTGTGTGTATATCTATATATATATATATATATATATATATATATATATATATATATATATATATATATATATATATATGCCCCCCTACCCTGATGTGTGAATATTCACACGCCGTCGGGCTTGGTACATGGGTGAGCTCTACCATCACCTACTAAACCGACCTTCGGGTTGATTACTGTGTTTATGGTTATATATATATATATATATATATATATATATATATATATATATATATATATATATATATATATATATATATATATATATATATATATAGCTTCTTATGACGACGGCCGTGCCGTCGAAACGTAAATATCTACTGTAAGTGTCCTTCTTTTATGTTTCTGTGTGTTTAATATTTATTAACCTAGTGTTTGTGTGTTTATATGTATATATATATAACTATTATATATATACATATATATTCATTCAAACATAGAAATAGGTATAAGGAAAGGGGATAGGAAAACACATAAAAGGCGAACACAGGACATGTGGGGAAGGCGGTTTTTGAGCAGATCACGAAAGTAAAAATATTTCCTTATCCGGAGATCCGGTGTTCAAGTCCCGGTCGGGCAAAATATTTTTACATTTGTGATCTGCTCACATCCGCCATCCCCACCTCTCTTGTGTTCGGCTTTTATGTGTGTTCCTTTCCCATTTCCTTTCTAATAAGTGCACAATTACTTGCAAAATACCACTATTCTAATATTGTTCTTTTACTTAATTTGCAGAACCAGTTATTAGATAATGAGGAAGCATCTTTGGAAGGACTTACCTACCAAAAATTGGCATTCCTTTTGTAAGGATTCGTTGTAAATATATGTATTTAAATGCAAGGTTAATTTTTAATTAATAATTTGTGGTTTTTGAATTGAACTTGTATTCGTTTCTCCGTTTAATACATGTATGAAGGGCAATGCAGATGCTGTTCTTAACTGCGAACATCATCCAAGTCATTTTTGTAACTTCCTTTTTGAAAGGGTTTTGCGTTTGAAAAAGA
Organism: Hetaerina titia; assembly: GCA_037158775.1. Taxonomy (NCBI): domain Eukaryota; kingdom Metazoa; phylum Arthropoda; class Insecta; order Odonata; family Calopterygidae; genus Hetaerina; species Hetaerina titia. The sequence goes on from CM073771.1 coordinate 8,816,494, forward strand.
ATTTGTTGCCGCACCCTGTATATTGAAGGCGGAATAGAAAATAATAAGTATATAATACGGAATATAAACCCCTACGCAGGAATGGGCCGCCAGCGTTATCTATCAACCGAGAATATGACTACGTCGTAGTTACATTGTAAAACAACTCCCTTTTAGAGAGGGTCAAGAGTCAAAGTGTAAGTTGAACAAAGTTAAAGATTACACGGGAATCCAGTGCAAACAATAAGCCAGCGCATTAAGCTCCCTGAAATTGACACAGTACACTGAGTAGTAATCCCTCCATTTGCCTGAATACGCAAACTAATCCAATGACTACACGAAAAGAAAAAATTATTTTTAGAAGTGGGATCACCAGCAACGCAGTTGCTAATTACCAATGGGCACTCTACACATGCAGGACAAACAATTCAAGAAATGCATAAACTCGAAAATGTAACATTAAGACTTGCAAGTAAGATGAAATCTTTAATATATATCCATTCTGCATTCTTATCTCTTTTATTTTCCCACAAATGTCCATTCTACCGGTGTAAATCAGGCTGTTAGTGAAAACTTCTACGTCCAACGCCACACGGTCGGTATCTCTGCAATAGGTTTGACTAGCGCCCAGTCTTCGTATATTTAATTCGGTTCCAATCCCAGAACTTTTAGTAAATGTGACGCTTTGTTATTTATACGTTTAATGTTTGTCATTTTCTTAGGAGCCCCTTCACAAATAGCGCACATGTGTTTTCACATTTAGAATCCGATGCGATGATGTCACCCAAGTATTTTAAGTGGTATGCAGACTCATCCGAACACTTTAGAGCGCGTGACTAAAGTCTGTTTGAACACTGTATTTTCCACTGTTCTTATTTTGGTACTACCAGTTTCAAAAAGACGCTTAGGCGTCACCATTAGGCACAACTTAGACAAGTAGCTGTCCATTTACATACCATTCTTTTGGGGGAAGGGGTGGGTGAGAGAGGAAGGGGAAAGAGGAGGGGTTGTGATCGGCGTTGATGGGAAGGAGGAGAGGGGTGTTAAGCGTCAGGAAAGGCGATTAGAGGGGTTCAAATTGGAGGGAAGGAAGGGGTAGTTAGGCCTTGCCGTGAAGGTAAGGGATGCTACCGGGTTTGGGGAGAGGTTGACAAAATGACCCTTTTTCAAATTCTTTCGTATTTCCAGCTCTTCCCAATTGTCCATCCTTCTTCCTTTCTCCATTTGGTGTATCAGTTAGTCCCAGGTTGAAATCGCTCACATGATTTTCTTCCCACAGACGCTTGGCGAAGTGAGATTGCATGAGGTCACATTTCCTAAAACAGCATTTATGTTCCTTCGCTCGTGTTTTTAATGATCTCCCCGTTTGGCCTACGTAGATAACACTACTGTCCTTACAAGTTACCTTGTAAATGCCACTTTTATTTTGTTTTTCCACTTTGTCTTTTGTAGTACTCATGAATGATTTTAATTTGTTCGAATTGTAAAAAGCTATCCAAAAATTTTCCCTAGGGAAGAGGTTGACTATCTTTTGTGAAATCAATTCATAGTAAGGGAGTCAACACCATTTGTAATCTTTTACATCCACATTAACTGGTTTAAACAAAAGATTGTTTGTTCTAAGGGAACGTTTTCTGTGTAGTATTTTTCAATTAAATCTTCTTTGTAGCTATTTTCACTGCAATTTTTTTCCTCTTAAGTTCTTGAACAAAATTACTTTTAGAGAGAAGTATGTCCAATAGTCTATTTAGCAGGAAATGAAAGTTGATAGCTTTTGAGATGTGTGATGGCGGGTTTTGATGGGGATGATGTGATCTGTGGCGGTACTTTTACGAAAAATTGCAAATTTAAAACCCCCGCCACTTTCTCGACACTGTGATATCTAGAAAATCGACTATTTCATTATGTTCTTTCTCACATGTGAAATTGATTTCTTTGCGTTGGAATTTAAGGTGTTCACAAAATTATCTGATTGTCTTTCAGTGCCTATCCATATTCCAAAGATATCGTATACGTCACGAAACCAACAGTGAATATTCTTAGTAAAAATTGAGGGGCTGCTGAATATTTTTCTTTCAAATTTTTTCGTGCATAGGTCAGCAAGTATTGGTGATAAAGGGGGCCCCATTCCTAATCCTTCCACTGGTTTGAATTATTCATTGTTGAACTGGACGTAGTTTTGTTCAACACACAATATCAATAGTGACATAAATCATTGAGGAAGGGTGGTTCGGCCCCAGCACTTTTTCCGCCATGCCAATGCTTAAAAAACCGGGATATTTGTATAAAGGTTTGTAGCATCAAATGACCCTAGGATATATTTGGAGGGCGTGGGACCTTTCTTGGAGAGCTGTGCACAGAAATCACTGGAATTTTTCACTTCTAACTTTGGTTGGAAATTTGTCAACTCTGAAGAGGGAGTTCAAAAGGGAGGCTGGTTTCGTCGTGGGGGCGGAAGAAATGGAAATCACTGGCCTCATTGGAATATTTTATTTATTAATTTTTTGAAGGCCGAAAAATGTTGGGAGCTTTCAAATTCATTACTGTTGCTAGGTATGTTTCACTTTGTTTGAGAATATTGTGTGGGTGGTTTTAAAACACTTTATAACTATTTTTTGGAAATTCGCGGTTGGGTCATTTGGGAGTTTCACACTTTTTTCACTGTTGATGAAGTCATGGTCACTCAGTCAGTCACTTGTTGGTAAAGTCACTTCTTTTCATCACTACCACCATGTTTCCTTTGTTCGCTTTTTCAACGAAGAGATTGTTGTCTTTTAAAAATTTTTTACCCGAGATGATCTAAGTTAGTTCCTGAGAATAATAGGTCCTACTTTTTGGGAATTCAAAATTGGCAAGGGATTTAAACTTCCGAGGTATGATCATCTTAAAGGCAATGTCTTTTTACCTTAAGGTAACTTCACTGAGCCAGAAACCTTCGAATCTGCTTAAGTTTTTATTTTTTTAAGGAGTTTATTACTGCATATATTTGAGTACTTAATTCCAAACCCCATTATGGACATCATATTTTAATGTTGAGTTAATGTTTAGTAGTCAATTTTGAAAGTCGTTGACTTCTTCCCTGTAAATTACGGAGTTGTCGGCAAAAGGTATTGTGTTGCTTTTTATCGATAAAAAGCAACGCAATACCTTTTGCCGACAAAATGAGTTCAAGAGAAGAAAAAAATCTTTAAATGTGGCAATGAAGGCTCAGCAAAAGTAATAGTAGTGAAATTAAAAAAAAACTTGGGGAATAGAATTTACCACAATAACCAACGCGTTTTGAATTAGGTAATTTTAAGATTAGGAAGTGTACATGGACTTTTGTGGATTACTTTCAATCAGATTAAATATGATTGGTGGTAGGGAGCACTCATTTTCGACATTTCCAAAAAATTGCATTAGTTTTCGTTCATGATATTGAATCAACCGTGACTGAGTAATACAGACTTAAACAAGTCCTTTTGAAATATTGTTTGGCGCTAAAATATGTGTATTGATTTTTGCTATTAATCGAATCGTATACAATTCAAATTACGTTGGCTATGTACATGCATATGTAAAAGATATTATATAGCTTTTGGTGAGAATAACATATATGGTCGTTGGAACGTTAATTTCAAAATATAGGCGGTTATCATCTGGCAACACCGCCATGTACAAGTTTCCACGCCAAAAAAGGGCAGCGCCGATGCCAGTACGGAGGAACGTAGAACTGCTTGAAGAAAGCAAATCGATATTTAGTGAAATGCAATGTGTGTAAGTTGGAGGAGTTAGCGTAATATATATTTTTTTATAGATTGAAGGAGGTAAAATGCCAAAATTTTTAAAATAGTGTGGGCACTATGACAAATCTGGATAAAATGTCTTCAGGACTCTGTTTTGTAAGTTTTAGCTCTAACTTACGAATGTAAGGCATATATTTTTGTTAGAAAGTTTTTCTGTTGATAGTTCAACCCTGTTTTTGCAACTAATTATGTTGAATATTTGTCTTGTTAATTCAGAGTAGAAAAGACTAAAGACCGGTATGAAAGTTTTTTATTCTACAAGAATACTATTTGAATTAGCTATTATACTTCCATAACTAAAGGGCTCTTTGCTTTTGGCAAAGGGAAGTTTGAATATTACTAATTCGATGGCGCCAATTTTCATCAAATTTTAAAATTGGTTTCAAAAGCTCTCGATGCTCCTGGAAGATAATTTCTAAGGGAATCCAAGTTTTTCTGTCTTTCAAGGAAATAGTAACCCTTCTTGGGAGTAAAGAGGTATAGAATAATTAACATTCTCCATCACACTTTCTTAATATAAAATTTTATGATTCTCCCCGATAATGCTTTAACCTGTGCAGTTTCTTCAAATAAGTGTTTTTTGAGAAGTTGAAAGAAGGTGTTTTCCACAGGAGTAATTCGTCTTACCACAGAAAAGTAATGTTTACATTATAAAATGTATGATTCTGTAACAAAGGTTGCTGATAATGTTTTTGCTCTTGTTTGTAAGGATTTGTCGTCACTCCCTACCAAAACTCCAGTGTCAGTGCTTCAAGAACTCTTAAGCAGAAGGGGAACTACCCCAAAATATGAACTTGTGCAGGTTGAAGGCGCTATCCATGAGCCAACCTTTCGCTACAGGGTTACTGTTGCAGATGTTGTGGGTATGTTGGAGGCTGTACATGCAGTAATTATAACTTTTCATAGCCTATTCAGTAATAAATAGCTAAGTGATTTTACTACCTTGGTAAAGAGCCATCCGTTATAAGAGGAAAAGAATATGCTTTTTTCTCTTCATTTATTTTTTCATAAAACAACCAATTAGATGCAACTTATGCAGTGGGCGAAGAAAGTTAGATAGGCCCAGAGTGAAAGGCGTTGTGATTTCTCCCTCTCCTCTCTTGTTCCAATCCAATATGGTTCTCTGAAATTTGGTGACTACTACCTTAATAAATTTTATTTGGGTTAATGTAAAACTGTTAACTTTAAATCCAGAGGTCACTAGAACTCACCGCAGTGAGTTTTAAGTTCCAGGCAATGGATTTGATCATGTGAAATAAGTCAACCCCAGAGAAATATGTATGTGCCTCTGAGAATAAAATAAATTCTTCTCCGTATATACAACAGTTCCACATGATCCAGTATTAGCTCTCCTATTTAAACATCTAGCTTAACTCTACTAGAAAAAACATCTTTATACTATTCATATACTAGAAAAACATCTTTTGTCTGGAAAATCTAGGTAATCAAAGGAATAATGAAGTCAGAATTGAATGGTACTCCTGTATAATCTGTTAAGTAAACTATTACTCCTAAAAAATGTCCTGCACCGCTTCAATAATTTTTGAATTATTTTCCAGCCATGGGGACTGGTAGGTCTAAAAAGGAAGCCAAACATGCGGCAGCAAAGGCAGTTTTGGACAGGCTCATGACATCACATAATCATGGACCTATTCCACCGGGACAAAGTTCCTTAACAGATGTAAAAGTCAATAGCATGTAAGTCATCATTTTTATCTTTTTTTTTTAAAGTTCATTTACCTCCCACCAGATATGGTTAAATATTGTGTCTAGGAAAACAACTTAATTGATCTCCCATTGTGAAGTCTTTCCAAGTTCCAAAGAAACTTAGCAGCTATTATCTCATCTTTATTCTCCCCACTCTATTGATCTTTTGTAACCATATCTGCCATAATCACCTTTTTGTCATTCACCTTTCTTTATATCAAACCTTATGAGCATGGGTTCCTCTACAATGGTTCATGTTTGATTGTACTGTTTTGCATCACCCTTGCCCCTGTAGACTCCTCTCCCCTCAATTAATGCTGAATGAATTCCTTTTTCAAGGCATTTGGCAATTTATGAAACTCTTTTATGACATAGTCCAAGTTGTGCTTGCAAAACCAATGGCACTCTCTTAGTGAATTCTTCCTGGGATTTCATCCGGGTAATCTCCTCCATCTCCATCGCTGCCGACGTTTCGATGAAATCCTTTTTCAGTGTCATCAGGGCCGCCGATGATGCCAGTCTGTAGGTGCCGGTTTATATATCCTCAGTGGTCATGTTGGGTCCCTTCTCATTGGCGGAGGCCGAGCACGTTTTCCCGCCATTTTCAGGATTGGGTTCCATGTCCTGCTTAGGTCATGTTGGGTCCCTTCTGATTGGCGGAGGCCGAGCACGTTTTCCCGCCATTTTCAGGATCGGGTTCCATGTCCTGCTTAGGCTGAAACCCTCGTCTCTGTTAAAGTTTTTCCCAGAGGGACGTATTTCAATTGCCTCCTTGGTGAGGTGGTCCCAGTAGCCTTTGGAATGGTGGAGCATTTTGGTTTCTTCCCAGCGTATCGCGTGGTCGCAATCAATGGCATGCTCCACAACCGCCGATTTTGATGGTTGGTAGAGTCAGAGATGATGCTTATGTTCTTTAATTCGGGTCTCGATCATTCTTCCCATCTCACCGATATACTCTTCGCCACACTCGCATGGTATGCTGTAGACATCAGGCAATTTTAGTCTGGCGGGGTCTTTGGCGCGAACTAAGACTTGTCTTAGTTTTTTGTGTTTTAGGTGCACTGTCCGTATGTTATGTTTACGTAGAATGCACGAAATCTTGCCAGATACCGTAGAGATGTATGGCAGGAATGCGTTGGCCAACGGTTTCCACTCTTCTTCACGTGTCTTCCTTTTTCCTCCGAAGGCCCTTTTCAGGGCCATGGAGATTTCTCGTGGACTGAAACCATTTTCCCGGAATGTCTTCTTCAGATGTCCGAGTTCTGCAGGAAGGCTCTGCTGGTCGGAAATGACTTTGGCTCTATGCAGCAAGGATGAAAGAACCGCCGACCGTTGTGCTGGATGGTGGTGACTTTTTGCGTTCAGGTATAAGTCGGTATGAGTCGGCTTCCTATATACCTTATGGCTCAAACTCCCATCTTCTTTCCTTTGAACGAGTATGTCGAGGAATGGCAATCTTCCTTCTTCCTCCGATTCCATAGTGAATTGGACCCAACATGACCACCGAGAATATATAAACCGGCACCTACAGACTGGTACCATCAGCCCTGATGACGATGAAAAAGGATTTCATCGAAACGTCAGCAGCAATGGAGATGGAGGAGATTACCCGGATGAAATCCCGAGAAGAATTCACTGCCATCATCCACCGGGAGAAATTGAAGTCCTGCACTCTCTTAGTCATCCTTTCTGACTTCCTTATACAGTGACCACAGAGTGTGGTAGTCAGAATTGGTTCTTCTGAACGTCTTCCTGTCCCCTCCGGAGTCGAAAAGCAAAGTAAAACCCTTTCTCTTTGACTGTAGATTGATGATGTACAACGGGGGGTACCCAAAAATAACCAGAATAGTTCTGCAGTTTGTAGAGCTTACATAGTACGGATTTCTTCCACTAGGCAAGCATAGCGGAAATCATTCAGAGTTCTGCACAGGCATTGTTGTCATCTGGGAAGGCTATGTTCAGTCACAAATTCATTTAGTAAGAGCAGTTTCACTTGTTCCTCGTTTTTCGTCGTGGCAGATTTAGGTGAGCAAAATGCTGCTGTGAAATTTTGATTCCTGCTTGGGAAAAACCCCGCAGAAGAAACTGTTTTGCTATTTAAAACATCTTACAAGGATTGTGCTATGGGAAACATTCAAAGTTCACCAATGGTTTTCTCGTCTCAAAGAAGGTGAAAAGTCACTTGATGACAAACATCGTACGGGATGTCCATCAACGACGATCAATCCAGTGGTAACTTTAGTGTTGGCTCGCCCAAAAAAAGCTTGTCAAGTGAAATCAAACCTCAAAATAATGCTCATTTGTTTTTTCAATGTGAGAGGGATAGTGCATTTTGAATTCGTCCTACCAGGTCAAACTGTTCATCAGACTTTCTATTTGTAGGTTTTAAAAAGATTGCATAGCAGTGTGCAGCAAAAAAGGCTTGATTTGTTGGAAACGAAGGACTTGGGTTTTCCACCATGACAATGCGTCAGCTGATGAAGCCATTTCAGTACAAATCAAATAGATAGCTTTAAAAAAATAATTTCAGTTATTTTTGGGTACCCCCTTGTATACCTGCACTCTCTGGAACACCTTTAACATTCTTCCCTATATCCAAAACCACAAAATATTTCATTATTACAGCTGCCAGCAATCAATTCCTCCAATCTTTCCTCTACTCACTTGATGACTGTTGCTCAAGATGGCAACTTTAAATTAATCTCTTGTACTCCTACTTTGTCATTTTCGTTAAAAATGAAAGCTCTTTTCGATCATCATCACTTTAGGAATGAAGATCCCTGCTGTCACATCTTACAAAACCCATCTATTTACCACATTTTAACCACAAACCTACGTTTGTCCACCTTCTCAGGGCAATTAAGTCCAAAGTCATGACAAATTATTGGTATTATTTGCGGACTGAAATTGTTGATACACAGCCCTAAACATTGTCTATAATGGTACCTTCCCAAATTGAATACTGATAATTAATTTGGTCAATTGCCTCAATAATATAAAACTTCTTGAGGGGCCTAGTAATTTTTTATATCCATCGTCCATTCCCCATCTATGTAACATACTTCATAATGTAACTTTTTCCACACTCTTACTTTTAGTTTTGCCCTCATGGAGAGCAATGCAAGATCTGAAATTTTGCTATATTGCTGCCAATGGTAATATCCAGCCTAACGATATCTTTCCCTACTTTTGCATCATATCCCTGCCCACTCCACTCATAAAAGTGATCTCCAACACCTGTCTTAATTCCTACTTTCACTCTCCCTGCATTTTTAGCTCTATTATTCAACTCACCCTGCTTCACCCATTCCCCCAATTGATTCTATCATCTTCCATCATGCTTATGGTAGTATGGAGTGTGGAGACGTGTTATTTCATGAAGTATTAAAGAGAGATGATTTGCTTTTGAAAATATAAATATTTGATTTTTTACATCTGCTATATCAGTTTTTAGTTTTAGTGGGTCAGAGTAGATGATTTCCAATAAAATCATATGCATCTTGTATTTACATATTAAAAAAATGACTATAAATGAAAACAATCAATTGGTATTATTTCTAAAATTTGTTCAATGTAAAAATTAAACTAATGTTTAAGCTAAAAGATATTGTCTTAGTATTAATGGGTTTAATCACCATGCCCTTTAATTTTTTAGAGCAAGCCAAATAGTCTCACCCTATGATGACAAAATTCCTGGGAATCCCATTGGTACTCTGCAGGAAATGTGCATGGGGCGACGATGGACACCTCCAACCTATGAGCTGACATGTGAGAAAGGCCTCCCACATGAAAGGCAGTTTACCATAGCTTGTGTGGCCTTCAACCATATGGAATCAGGTATTTACACCTCTTAACTTTTTAATAAAATATTTCAAGTAATGATAAAATTGTTGATTCATTTGATTTACGAAGTATGTATTCAAAGTGCCATTCCTGAAACACACCATTACCTTGATTATCTGGAATGGCCTAAGAGTAGGTATTGTTGACTAGGTGTACAAATGGGAGAATCTGTGACCAAATTAATATAAATTAGCTTTATTTGAGAGAAAAAGCCCTGCCATCAATGGAAATGAAGAAAACAACTTGCTGGGTGAACCTATGTTTTGGAAAACGTATATTTTAAATAGATAATTTAAATTATTTCTTGCTTTAATGAAAATCTTCAGAAACTTAGCTCGTTGGGATTATTCCATTGGATAATTCATCATGTATTTGAAACGTTTACTCCGAACATAGCCATATGAGGGAGTAATGCAGCTAACTACCCTGTGCCCTGTTATATAATGCTATTAGTTGCCCCATGGATCTATTAATTAAAGATAGGTTTGCATAGGCTGAGGCTATTAGAAGATCCATTGTAGTGTCTTTAGTGTGGAGATTAAAGCTGTTTTTGAATTTGGAGGAGTTTTGGGTCAGGACAAGTTCTGCAGATGTCTGTGAAATGGATTTGTGGACTGCTCTGGGGTACTTGTACTTGAGTATTTTACATTTGGGAATCTTTTGTATTATCAGCAATAGGTGGGTACCTAAATATGGAAATGAAGTATTTTCTGATTAATGAGAAAATGACTGATTCATATGATTTTTTGCAGTATTTTTTCAGAAAAGTATCATGGGGAATTTAATGTAAAGATATTTGCCTGGGTATAGTTTTTATGTACTCACAATTCAAATCGTTGATAAAAAAATTACTTTTGTTACCGTGGTATTTGCATACAACTTGTAGAGATTTGGTTCATCGAAGGAGAAATGTGTGAACTTATAGACATTTTTGATTCAGAATAATTTACTAGTACCCTGCAAAAATGGAGCTATGCATGGATCTCATCATTAGATTTTAATGAAAACACTAAGAATTGCAGCCTTTCATCCTCCCATATTCCATTCTTATAATCCTTTCTTTGCTTCATCTCCTCATGCAATTGTTTATTCATTCCACATGCATTGTTTTAACCCATTGCGGTTTATTGATGCCAAATATCCAATTTTTGTTCCTCTCTCCCCCTCATTGTGTTACAAATCCACTCACAAGAACATAAAACATTTTAAATTTGAAGAGTGTTACCAAAATGTAGTATACTTGTATAGAATATAATGAAAGAATTGATGGCAGTTGGCGTGCTTAATTTGCTGTCATAGACATGGCCTATTCATTGTTAAGTAATCTGTGTGGCACGTCATTAATGTAATTTTTGCAGAGACCAAACTGTATTGTATCTTGTGTGTACACCATGCTGTCTTCCCTTGTCTTTCGTTTTGCTTAGTGTATCCAAAACATTTTTCCTTTGGTAAATTATGGTGCTTTTGTGTACACTGCCCAGATTCTCATATAATTCACTCACCTCAGCAGTAGCCATCCCTGCTCTGTCCTCTCAAGAGCTTCTCATCTTGAGTGCCATTTGATTTGCCCTAGCCTGCTCACCATTATAAATTATTGTGTGTGCTTTCAGAGCATATTTAATATGTGCATTTACATCTCTATTTGATTATAATAATTAGTATTCTGCCAGGTAGGTTAGGTTTTAGCTAGAACTTGGCACTACTTGCTTTTGTACTCCTAGTCCTAACTAGTAGTAGTATTTATGGGAGGAGACGGACAGCTAAGGTCATTTGCGCCATTAGGGATGGGCAGGAAAGGATGAAGGGTGGAGAGAAACCCGGCATTTGCATTAGCCTGCTCTTAATGAAGGTGCCAAGGGGTCTGCAGCTTAACGTCCCATCCGACAGACGGCGTACTCACTCAAAGTGCCCTCCACAAAGCACGTCAAGTAGGGATCAAGATACCACTGAAATATATTCGATGCCACCGGGATTTGAAACCGGGCTTTCTGGGTGGGAAGCTTTAGTCAGTCCTAACTTAACACTATAGAAGATACCCTTAAACCTCATTATTCATGCTACCGCTAGTGTATTATTAAGTTTTACATGCTTTCTACTTCCGGAATACCTTTTCTTTTTCTCCCTCTACCTTGCTTTTTCAACATTTTCCCCTCCATCACTGTGTTCAGCATCCCATTGCCTCAAAGTTTCTCCTGCATCTCCATTTTCTTCGAATAACTGTATCCCTACCCATACCATGCCTGGAATTTATTGTTGGTTGTTGTGTCCATCCATTTTAATTTTCTCCACATCTTCAAAAGTCACAAATCTATTCCTATTTTCTTCCCTCAGTGGCCAAGTTTTTTAGCCATTCAAAACAACCCATATCAAAGTTTTCATGAGTCTTTTCTTTGAATTTTTATGTAAGGTGCCTGTTATCAACTCCTCTTCTTTATAAATACTTTTTTTATCTAATGCTATTGTTTTATATCCCAGCAACTCTGCCCACTTTCCTCTAAAGCCTTTCCTAAATAGGTTTCCTTATTTAGTATATACGGGGTGAGGCAGAATGGACTCTCTGATTTGACAGATGAATTTTAAGAAAACCAACCAAGATAATTAAGAAAAGTTTTTATTGCTGAAAACTACATTCAGTGTCATTTATTTCATTAGGTTTTAAAAATTATTTTATCATGTTGAGGAATCAAAAAAGTTTTCGAAAACTCTTCTTAGCATATCTTGCTTTATTCCAGTGATGACATCTGTAATTGCCTCCTTAAGAGCTTCCAAGGTCTTTGGTCGAACTTTGTAAACCTCAACTTTAACATTTCCCCAAATAAAAAATCACATGGGCTCAAATCCGGGGAGCGAGGGGGCCATGGAACATCCCCTCGTAAGGAGATGAGGTGACCGGGAAATTGTTCTTGCAGGATTTGGAGTGAACGATGGGCAGTATGAGCCGTGGCACCGTCTTGTTGAAACCAAAAGGCTTCTGTGCCATATTCCTCACCACACTCGTCCATTTTGGGGTGTAAAAAGTTCTCCAGCATCTCACAATAGCCCACAGAGTTCACAGTAACAGTTGAACCTCAAGATTCAAAAAATTAAGGTCCAATAATGCCTGTGGAGGAAACACCGCACCAAACTGTCACTTTAGAGCTATGAAGAGGTCTTGGGTTAAGTTTGTGAGGGTTGTCAGTTCCGCAGTAACAGAATTTTTGCTTATTTACTGAGCCAGAAAGGTGAAAATGCACTTCATCACTAGACCACAGCGCCTTCTGCATTGCCACCACACTATCATTGTTTTTAAAGTATGTTTCTACGACAAAGCCTTGATCCTCAACAGACCACTGCATGTTGACTACTGAAAATGGCATTGTTTTCTTCGGCTAACTCCACTATTCCCACTCTGCTAATTCACCTGCGCACTCTTCAGAGATTTTTTAAAACTAGAGAGTCCATTCTGCCCAACCATGCATATCTAGTTTATATCCTTCAGTTTCAATGTTTATCTGAGAATTAATTTTTCTTGAGAATCTCATTACATTGTCGTCTCATGATTAATCCTCATCCCACATCTGTGATACTAATTCTGCAAGGTTCCAAATAATGATTGTTACCCATTAGCTGACTTGATAAGCAATACCTGATCATCCACAAATCTGATTTAGCATTTCTCACCTACTTTCACTCCAGCCTCAGCATTTCCAATGCCTTCCTTAGCATTTCTCCACATGTTTATTGAACAGAATGGGTGATAATGGGCATCCCTTTTTTACTTCCATGCTTAGCACTATTCATTGTGACTCTTCATTTGCTATCCTCACCTGTGAAGTGTGGGAGGTGTAGGTTCCCGATATGTTGCCTGTCTTTCCAGTCCACTTTAAATTGTCTGGAAAATGATCATTACACATGTCCAATTTGCTCTATCAAAAGACTTCTCAAAATCCAAGAAGAAGATGAATACATCCTGATTGTACTTTTACATTCCCTTCTATCAGTGACCTCAGTATTGCTATGGCATCGTGCTCCCACCTATTCTCTTTCTAAACCCTGTTTTTCTTCTTTGTAATCATTAGCTATATTCTCCATCCTATTGATGATGATGCTAAGTAATACCATAGCCACATGTGATATCAAGCTTATGGCTCATTCATCCCATACCCTTCCCTATTTGTGATGGTTTTCAATACTGCTCTAATAAAGTCTTCTGGCCAAATTCCTTTCTCATAAATGCTACAAATGAGCCTGTAAAAACTCTTCCTTCCCTGTTTTCCTAAATTCTTGAGTATTTCTGCTAGGATATTGTCAAATCCCACAGTCCCCTTCAACTTAATTTCCTTTAATGCTTTTTCTATCTTACGATCAAGTATTCCTGGTTATAAGCTATCCTTATTGACATCATATTCCCTTTCTAAATCCAGACTCCTTGGCTAATTATTTGTTCATATAGAGCCTCCTCATATTCTTTCCAGAACCTCTTCTCCTTTGATTAATATTTTATCATTTGCATCTCTAATAGTTAAAATGAATTTCCTTTTCTTTAAACCTGGCAGTTCCATCACATTTCTGCAAATTGAACTCATTTTGTCTCTTCTGTCTACATTTTCCATTCCCTTAGGCTTCATTTTCATTTGTGCCCTTAGTTCCTCACCCCAGTTTGTTAATCACGTTGTTCTTCTTCCTCCCTAATTCTGTGTTCATGTTCTTCAAATTCCTTCTTTTATTGATTCTTAATAATATGCTCCATAATCCATGGCATCCGAAACCTTTCTCTCTTAACCATTACTTCATTCATCACTCCCTTTATGCCTTGTTTGAGACATTCCCATATTTCATCTGCTGAACCCATCCCCTTATCCTTTCCAACTTTATTGACTGCTTCGTGATACTCCTTCCTTTTCCCTATAGTTGAGTCTTTAACATTTTTCTACTCATTTTGTGTCTTATTTTCTTAAATTTTATATTACTTTTCATGTGCTGTAAATTTTCATCAGAATCCCCATCTGCTCCACTTATGTCTGCTTTGGTGTGTAAACCAAGCATTAGTTCTAATTTAACTATTTATCCTGCAAAACTTTATAGTTTTCTTCTCACGCTCATTCACTCCTCCCAAACTACCTTTCCCTCTGCACTCACTTCTTTCCCTTTGCCTGCCACTGCATTTCTTTCCCCTATCACTTTCAATTGTTTTTAACAGGTGCATAGGAAACATTTTGTGTAACCATTGGTACACATTGCACTACTGCTGTGAATACTACTACTAGAACTCACAAGGAAGAAGATAGCTTTGTTCCCTTTGTCAACATGTTCACCTGTATTACCATTAGATTGAATGGATCAGCTCTTATTTCTCCTATTAATATTTTTTCATTCAAATTTACCACCCTTTTTCCTTGTTTCCTATTCATTACTATGGCTGCCCCATGTTAAATTTCCACCCCTTCCCTATGTATTACTCTGTAACTATCACTCTGTTTGATACAGTGCTTAAAAATATCAATTCAGATGTAATGTAGATCAGTTGTTGACCAGCTTCCATGTAGATTAATAATGTAAGACCTTGGGCAAATTGAGAATAATCCCAAAACAAAGACAGTTGAATTAATGTAAATTACAGATTTTAGAGTTATGTGGTGGAACTGTTCCATAATACCAGAGACAAAGACTATTGCATTTTTGTACTTAATATTGAGTAGAAAATTATAATAGTCTTCCTCTCTGTTACAATTGAATCGATATTTAGTTTCATTCTTTTGCAGAGAAATAGAATTTTATTTTACTTAATTTTTTATTAAAATTCATTAGAGTAAAAGTGTGTGAACACAATTACTCCTTTTTTTACTGATATTATTTCCAATATTGGCCATATTTCATAGAGGAATAGTCCAAAATTGACATTCCTCTGCTAATTACATTATTATTATTTACATTTTGTTACAATTAAGCAAATGGCCCAGTGATGCACCCTTGTAATGAACGAAAAGGAAAATATATATGAAATGAAATACATTTTAGAAACAATGGCACTTAAAGATTCCCATTCCCGACTGTACCTGTGTCATCACACATGGGCCTGCTTCACACCATGCAAAACAATACTATCTTTATTACAAATGGATAGAATAATGATTCTCTTATTGATATTCTAACTTCCACTTGTGATGTGTTTTCCATAAGTCAAGAATAAGCTGTCACTTTCTCACACCAGAGCATTAGTGAGACATGTAGATCAAAGACACGTAGTGCAGTGCAGTAGCTCAACTCTACTTTTGTATTGAACAAAAAAATGCAACAGTTCACTCGGCAAGTTTCTTGCACCAGAAATTGTTAATTAGCCCCAAACCATTAAAATCTATAGGAACCAAAATGTGTCATCATAATCTTACCATTTTGAAACTTTATACATCCTATATGCACATCTAAGACCTTATGTTGCAGTCCTAATTAATAAAATATGATGTTTTTTGGAATAATGGAAATCTCAATAATGCTTACAAACCAGAAATGGCAAATGGGATTAAGTTACAAGGGCCACAATATGATTGTATTTATTTTTTCTTCATTATGATAGCATCATTAGGATAGATATTATTGATAGAGTTAACTCCAATGAAATCATATACCAAATGCAATTTTAAGGTAATTTGATGCCAATTACCAAAAGCCAAGCTTCACAAATCTGGACAATATTGGGTCACATTATTACTAGAATCATTCAGATGTTTCATTTGTTCAAAAGCTACCATGGATGCTAAAGTTGAACTATTATGTTTGTATAATTGTTTTAATTATGCATAACTATTATCATATACATTGGTAAACATAGGGTAGATGAAGAGTGGCCCCTCAATTGAGAAAATATCATTTGAAACAAGGAAGGATGAAGGATTCATTCTACAAAACTATATAAAAAGACCTAGGCTAATAAAGAAATCGGATTCAAATACATATGTGTATGTTTTGAGAATGTCAATAAAAATTGACACTTTTATTGATTTCAATTCTCTGACCTTAGTGAAGACCATCATGCATGTGAACAATGGTTAAAACTAAAAGCAATAATCAAAGTTACATAGGCAAAATCAGAAAAGGTTCATTTTCTTATAATAGAATTTTTTTCTTTTATTTTCTCCTTCTGGTCTTCTTCCTTTTCTGTCCTTGTGAACTCTCCTGCCTGGCCCTTGATTCCTCCCATGTATTTGATTAAATTCAATTGCTGTATTACTACCAAGCCATTTTTACTTTTTATATGATAGAAAATTTTGAAAAAATGCTCATAAAATAAAGAAATATATTGTTGGTCCTTTTTTAGAGAAATACATTAGAACGTGCATACCTTGACTTTATTTTTCTAATGTCTGCGGTCAATATTTTTTTATGACATTAAACCTTGAATGATGCATTTGAATACTATTTTATGCTGTTACATATCTGTTTTACCTAAGTATGCTACGAAATTTATGGCATGCCAGTGTTTTTCATAGCAATTAGTATAGTCAAGACTTGATTTGTAATGCCCCTACTTTTTTGCCTCATGGAAATGAATTTATTTTTGGTTCATTTCATGAAAGGCTAAACTTAAATTCTGTAGATTAGGCCTTAGTGAGTTCTGTGAGCAAATAAAATGTCTCATTTTGCAGAGAATTTTGATGCATAGTATCTTTTATACTTGTATTACATGCACTTGTTAATAGTCTATTGAAAAGGTAATGTTTGTTTGATTTCTAGAGAAATTTCATTCTCATTTTCGTAAATAGTAACTTTATCATGTTTAAAACTGCTGTAGAATTTGTAGTCGTAATGAATCATATTGGTCCATCTGCTTATTCACCAGAGGTTCAAGCTTTTGATCTAATTCTTTGCATGTGGTATGTTATTGTTTGGCACATGACAATTATTAGTGCTTTATAGCTAGCAGTTCTTGAATAATCACTCGCTGAAGTTTTTATATTTATGGTGTATCTCTGTACTATCATTTTAATGGCTGAAGTAAGATCTGGTGTTCTCATGGCATATTACATTACATACAGTATGCCATATTATATGTGAGTGAAACATTGTGAGTTCCACTTACTCAAGAATTGGTCAATGAGGAATCATGTAGTTAAATTAGGATAAGCAGTGAAAGCAAGTATTCCACTAAAAATTTTACATGTGTACAAATTTTGACAAGGAAATTTCTTATTATTCGTGAGCAATTTCTAAAAATCAGGGTTTTTGCAATTTAATAAAAAGTGACACATTCTACTGCACCATTAATCTTTTTTATCTAATAAGTGTAAGTTCTGACATGAGAAACACATACTGGCCATTCTCTCTTCAGCACGTCTAAACAACTGGAATATGAAATGTCATTATCCTTAATTCCCTTTGAAAATCAGTTCTTGTTTCTGTCAGTTAATCTCCAGGCACGATATATTTAGGCTCTACAAACATGTTTTTATGTATGTCAACAAATTCAAAGTTTTGAGCCATGAGTGCTAATCTGTTAGTTTTTGTTTTGTTGAGCGAAATGCTTGCATGCATATCCATTAATATCATCAAATAACTATCAATTTTCTTTTGCATGGACAATATAATGTACAGTATGTCACTGTAGCTGGGTACCCATTTGGTAGAACAATTTTGGAAATTTAACTTTTCTAGAGAACCTAACATTTGTCTTGAAAAATTAGTTGGTACAATTTAGAAGATTGTTCCCATCTATCATTTTTAGCTTCATATTAGTTCACTAATAATCATTAGGTTGGTAAAAGTGTGTTGGAACACCAATAATAGTTTTCTTTTATTTTATGTTTTTTTTTAAGTTTTATAGGTTACTTATACTGTAGTCATTCCGATTTTTATTGGTGGGAGAAAAAAATGGAGCTCTGAAAGATCATGATTATGTTCATAAAATTCCTCGTTCCTAGTAATGATTTCCTTGTTTTCTATTAATTTTTTCTTTGTTATTAATTTAAATATTGTGATAGATTCTCTATTGAATTCCACTGGTGCCTATTGTCTTCACCATTGCTGGTATTCTTGTTCAGACGTGTTATTTAATGGAAACTCGGGATATCTCTAAAGACTAGTTCCAATGTGACAGAAAACACTGTGTAGGGTTTCAATTTCTCTCATGTAAACTGATTTATGATGTTGAACAGATATTCTTGAAGTGTTGTCTGTGGGAGAAAACATTCATGGTATACATGATTATTCTAATAATATTTGGAAATTCCATCTTCAGTTAATTGAAGGGTGGCGAATATAGGGGAAATCATGAAGACTTTGGGAATTGTAATCCAGGAAATATGACCATCCTTTGGGAGCAATGTTATTTATTTCACATAGAAGTGAAACAAAAGGAAATTTGGGAAAAGAAAAATTTGGCTGAAAACTATCATAAACTGTTGCCATTCCATGCTAGTGAAGTTGTTAATCGACATAAAATGGTGGAAGACACTTGCAATGCAAGACATCTTTTTTCATATGGAATTGAGTGAATAAAGTAGCTGTATTTGGAAACCTTCTATTTGAGTAATCACAGAGTAAGACCCAGTTTTATGTCTGGTTAAATCCAATAGGTAGTTAAAGTGGATGTTAGCCTTACATGAATGTTAATGACAGGACTGGTTTTTTTAAAGGAAATGAAACTGGTCATCAGGTAATGGTAACTTTAATGAAGTAAAAGCATAGGTATGACAATTCTCATGCTCTGATGACGTAAAACAAAGACGTAATGAAAAGTAGGCATAGCCACAAAGGTATTTACGAAGCTGACAAAAAAGTATGTAAACATTGTTAGTATGAATGCAAAGATATGCGCCAACTCCAGTACTGAAGAGCAAATGCCCCGAGCAGGTCTTCCCAAAAGATTCGTTTGAAGATTGTTAAGTATTTCAGAAGAAAATGTATTATCTGATGTGTCCAGACTTTGGTTCTATTAGTTCATTTTTTAATGATTTCAAACAAATGTTTTTCTACTGCACAGGAGCCTTTGAAAAAGGCCTATAATACACCAGAAAGAAATCAATCAAAAGTTTTGCTAGAAGCCAACCTGAAGCTGATAAGGTTGCAAAAAAAATAATATAAGCAGGCAGCAGAATTTCATGCAGTTCAAATGAGAGCTGCCAAAGCTCAGGAGGATAAGACTCTCTTGAAGGTTGAGCTTATGGAATTAAAAGTGGCACTAAAGAAAAGAGAGCTTTAACAAAAATATCAGGAAAATAATTGATTCAAAATCTCTTAAGTTTATTTAATAAAATACAAAATGAAATATACCTTAATTATTTACTTAAAAAGGTTTCCAGATTAAAAAATTTAAAGAAATGGACAGCATTTAAAGAGTACTTGGTCTAGTCCTAGTTCAGTAGGCAAAAATAAGGCAGCTGAATGTGGCCATTTCTCAATCCCTCTCCTACAAAATTATCTTAATTGTTTTCTACATCAACATTAATATCAGTTAGGGGATGATTTTCCTTTGCTTTTATTGCTAAATTTTGAAGGACTGAACAAGCAACTATGACTGCCATTGCTGCCTTTACAGAAATTCTCATGCCTCTCAATAAAAGAGGGAAACGTTGCTTTCAAATCCCAAATAATCTTTCAACTACATTTCTTGTTTTAATTTGATTGCCATTAAATAAATGACCTCCTGGTCATCTTGTGTTTTCTCACTGGAGACAATTAATACTACCTTGATCAAAAAGTTCCCGGAATAACCACCGTGTGGCGCTCCCATCGTTCCGATTTGAGTTCTGTTTTTTTTGTTAAATTGGTACATCTGTTGTTGATTTTCCCTTTAAATCTTAGTGTCATAACTTGACATTTGCAAAAGTTATGTAGCCAAGAGTACATCTATCTCTGTGTGTGTTGGCGATTTTTTACAATTGCAGAAATGGATTTAAATTTGCAACAACGAACTTGTATTAAATTTTGCGTAAAAAAACGGATTTAGTGGCGCACGGACGTTGGAAATGTTGGAAAAGTGTTTCGGCAACGATTCTCTAAAAAAAACGGTCGTTTACCAGTGGCACGAGCGGTTCAGAAGTGGTTGTGAGTCAATCGAAGATGATGAACGCAGTGGCAGACCATCGACATCGAAAGTCGGTGAAAAAATTGATAAAGTAAAAGAAATGTTGGTCAATAACCGCAAATTAACCATCAGAGAAATAGCGGAGGACTTGAACATTGCCTATGGATCCGCCCAAGACATTGTGGTTAATGATTTGGGTTTCCGTCGTGTAGCAGCAAAGTTGGTGCCAAAAGACCTCAATTACATGCAAAAAAGAGACCGTGTTGACGTCGCAAAAGACATGATTTGCGAAGCTGAATCCGATCCCACATTCATCAAAAGGATCATTACTGGAGACGAGACGTGGGTTTATGAGTACGACACGCAATCCAGACATCAGGCAAGTGAATGGCGTTCACCAAATGAGCCGAGACCAAAAAAACCACGTCGTTTTCAGTCAAAAAAGAAGGCAATGCTGACGGTTTTCATGGATTACAACGGTGTAGTGCATCATGAATTTTTGCCAGAAGGCCAGACAGTAAACAAAGAGTATTATTTGGGCGTTATGAGACGTTTGCGTGAAGCAATTCGCCGAAAGAGACCAGAAATTGTCGCACAGTTCGTCGAGACCGTCGCACAGTGCTATCATTATTCGTAATTTTTTGACGAAAAATGCAACAAATACCATCCAACAGCCACCGAATTCACCTGATTTGGCTCCCTGTGACTTCTTTCTGTTCAATCGAGTTAAAAAACCATTACGGGGAACGCGTTTTAGCAGCCGAGAGGAAGTAATGGAAAAATCGCAGGAAGCACTGATGGACATACCGAAAACCGAATATAAAAAATGTTTCGAGGATTGGATCAAGCGCTGGCATGGCGCTGTGTGTTGCAGTCGATGGGGATTACTTTAAAGGGGACAATATAGATTTAGATGAATAAACTTGTATTTTTCATTTTCTGAATAAATTCCGGGAACTTTTTGAACAAGGTAGTACTTCTTTAATCTATAATCAGAAGCTCCCAGTAACAAGCCATATCCATATCTTTGTAGTTCAAAATTTGCATTTACTCTTGAATTATCAAAAATTACCCGGTCATTTGCCCACCTAGGCCATCTTGCAATAATATCACGTATATAAAGATTTGCATCACAACAAGCTTGAACATTGAATGAAATGGTAGCTTTTCCTGTTTCTGAATCTTTCTGGTTCATTTCCTCCTGAAAGACTGAAAGGTTTGCCTTTTAAAGCAAATTATTTATTTTTAATATGAGAAATGTGATTTATTTATTTATTTAACAAAGCAGCCAAAAATGGCATAAAGGCTTTTGCATTGGCTGACAGATGATGCATATAATATACATTAAGAAAGGGTAAAAGCAATAACAATGAAAAGTTAACAAAATAAATGTCAAGAGCAGCTATAAGATAGCAGGAGAGCACATATGCAACCAGAGAGGGCTAAGTTGCTATCTGGTGTTTAAGGAAGGAGGTGAAAGCGTCAAGTGAAGAAGAGAGGTCCAGGGAAGGATACTGAATGGTTAGGGAATTAAATGTAGCAGGGAGTCGATAAAATATGGAATGTTGAGAGATTGAGATTTGAAATGTGCATCAAACTCAAGTTACGTGTTAGTTGAGAGGGAACACGAATTGAGAATAGAGACTAATTGGACAAATAAGCCAAGTTGCAGTCCATTTATATGCCATTCTTGTGGGGGAAGGGGTGGGTGAGAGAGGTAAGGGAAAGAGGAGGGGTTGTGATCGGCGTTGATGGGAAGGAGGAGAGGGGTGTTAAGCATCAGGAAAGACGATTAGTGGGATTCACATTGGGGGGAGGTAGGGGTAGTTAGGTCTTACCGCGAAGGAAACTCCTGCCATCACATTTCTCAACATCTATCCACTTTTCATTTCCTCCAAAATAGACCGTTGGCCATACCTCTTTCTAAAAGTAATTTTGTTCAAGAACTTAAGAGGATAAAAGACATTACAATTAAAAATGGCTACAAAGAAGGTTTAATTGAAAAAATACTGCACGGAAAACATTCCCTTAGAACAAACAATCTTTTGTTTAAACCAGTTAATGTAGATGTAAAAGATTACAAATGGTGCTGACTCCCTTACTATGAATTGATTTCACAAAAGATAGTCAACCTCTTCCCTAGGGAAAATTTTTGGATAGCTTTTTACAATTCGAACAAATTAAAATCATTCATGAGTACTACAAAAGACAAAGTGGAAAAACAAAATAAAAGTGGCATTTACAAGGTAACTTGTAAGGACAGTAGTGTTATCTACGTAGGCCAAACGGGGAGATCATTAAAAACACGAGCGAAGGAACATAAATGCTGTTTTAGGAAATGTGACCTCATGCAATCTCACTTCGCCAAGCGTCTGTGGGAAGAAAATCATGTGAGCGATTTCAACCTGGGACTAACTGATACACCAAATGGAGAAAGGAAGAAGGATGGACAATTGGGAAGAGCTGGAAATACGAAAGAATTTGAAAAAGGGTCATTTTGTCAACCTCTCCCCAAACCCGGTAGCATCCCTTACCTTCACGGCAAGGCCTAACTACCCCTTCCTTCCCTCCAATTTGAACCCCTCTAATCGCCTTTCCTGACGCTTAACACCTCTCTCCTCCTTCCCATGAACGCCGATCACAACCCCCTTCTCCCTCTCCCCACCCCTTCCCCATCTCTCACCCATCCCTTTTGTATGAATGAATGGTATATATGTGCTGCAACTTGACTAATTTGTACCAGATGATGTTGCATCTAAGCGTTGAAACTAGTAGTACCAAAGTAAAGAACAGTGGAAAATTACATTGTGTTCTTCATTTAATGAAGGTAAATTATTTTTTGGATATAATTAAAGAAATGTTGTTCCTAACAATGAAAAGTATTCTAAAAACCTGTTAGTTTTGAATTCAATGCTTTCCACAGCCATTTGTAGCAACAACATATCAGTGGTATTCTTAAACCTAAACCATACAAAAAGTTCTTTGTTGTTCCAAATTTGAAAATAATTAGGATGTGAATAAAAACTACGCAGAATCATTTTTCTATGTATGCTATTGTCTACTTCCATATCCTCTAAATTTTTAACCAGCTGGAACAGTAGCGATGCCATACCGATATCAATAACGATACTATCATGCACTAAAATCATCCTCATCCACTTCAATCCTCGAGATTCCATCTTTAAGTTGTCAAGTACTTTAACTGACAGTTTAGACTTAACCAGTGATTGTAAAACTGATTTTTGGCTTCAAAGAGAGGTTAATATTAATGTTCAGTTTAACCAGACATTATAAAACTAGGCCTGATAAATGAATGAGATCAGGGAAATGTTGACAATGAAACAAGGGAAGAGAGGAGAAGTTAATTTAAAAATGAAAGAAAGGGAAAAGTAGTGCCGTTGAAAATTATAATGAAAGTTAACTGCATATTTAACATTACAGATTAAAGTGAGCTAATTTGTTGAGGCTTTTTGAGAGGCATAGTTCAAGGACCAGATGGTTCTGCCAATAATGATGGAACTATTGTTTCCATGGTAGAGAGGAACAAATGTGAAAGAGTACAAATATAAATGCTTATTCTTATTGAGATATTAAAATAAGCATAATGTTGATTTTGCACCTGTGAAAACTTAAGATCTCTTAATTAGAACCTTAAAATCAGTGGCATGGAGTTATTGTGTTAACTGCTATCAGCAGTACATTTTAAAATTTGATTTCTGTATTAAAATAAACTAATTCTTCTCTAGAATTAGAATATTCATTCCCCAGTATTATAATAACAGTGTGTGGTATATGTTCCTCTCTAGTGTTGAAGCAAATTATCTTTCCCCTTTTAGCGGTAATGCATTTAGTTATCAAATTATAGAACTACCTCTTAAAGCATGCCAGTTTTATGGAATTACGCAAGGCCTTTCATGGATTCTTTATCCGTGCTAACTCCTGACCAGAGAAAGGAAAAGGAGAACAATTTCATGTGTTTAGCAAAGGATTTCTGCAGTGGGGACAGCTTGCACCTAGTAAAGGAAAGAGGAATAATGGCACAACAGGAAATTTATTTCCCTCTAGTTTGAGATTCAGGTATAAAGTCAAGAGTGTCAATCAATTTTTGGTGGCCATGCCATGTTCTTCACCTGTCATATCTTTCATTTGCATGTTAATGGTTACTTGGGAGCCAAAATATACATTACTTAGTAAATTCATCCCTCTCCCTTTCTCGTTCATTACCATATTCCTCCTTATTCATCTTCATTATTTATTTGCGCTGACACCTTTCTAAAGTCCCACTTTTTCCCAAAACCTTGGCCCGAAAGAAGGAAATGAGCTCCCTATTTTGCCTCTGGCAGCTCTTTCCTTCCATAGGTGGTGCCACCATTTCCAATTAAAACCCCCACAACAACTGGTTCAACAGACCATTTGAACATCTTCAGCCTCCAACCACAAATCTGGTAAGGTGAGTAGGGACTGCATTATATCTCCTTTCTCTGGTAAGGAGTCACGTTTGTTCTTTTTAGTATTCATGTATCCACTTTCTCTGTTTTCGTTTCCTTCAATCAATGGGTTAGCTTTCTTGTGCCTTTATTTCCTGACCTCCTACTTAAGTGCCCTTTGAAACCTTCTCCCTTGATTATACTTTGTCATTATTGGCTGCCTTGCTTCAAAGGTAGCGTTATTTCCCTTTTGACTTCAGCTGTGCTTACTTAGAAGGAAAGTGGCTTTCAGTGTGCATGTTTGATGAACATCCCAATGATTGCCTGGTATATTTAGAAATTAGGGTTCCCATTTGTTAATGAGATTTGCTCCATTATATATTTTTAATTCAACTATTTTGTCTTTAGATTCATGATGAAAATTGAGAGCATGGGAGAGTTGGTTGAGATTTGAGTCATGTTCTGGGGTCATTTTACAGGCACAGGAAAATCAAAGAAATTAGCAAAGCGTCAGGCTGCTTACAAAATGCTGCAAAAGCTGCAGGACACACCATTAGAAGAGCCAAGTATATCTCAAGGTCTTGATGATGAGGATGAGGTAATTAATGTTCACGTTTCCTTTCTCTGATAATGCATTGACTTTTCCCACTTGAAATTAACTTTAAATTACTACAAGTTGTGGCTTGAACTTCTGCTGACAACTAAAAATGGGAAAAGAAGGAAGACTGATTGGTTGAGTCTCTCTTTCTCCATAGAATAATGAGGGATGATGATTTATTTTATTTAAGTTGTGCTTACATGGTTCATCTGTTGAATCAAAGGATGCATGATTCGAAATACATTTAATGAGTTTGAATGTGGTGGTTTTTGTTATTTCCTTTTTTAGGTTGATAATATTATTTATTATTGAAAAAAATAATGAACTGATAATCAATGGTTTTGCTTTAAATTGTAATTAAACTCATCTAGGAAATGGTATCTTTACTCATAGGCTTTGCAATATTTTTCCACTTGTACAATTTATCCCACCACATTCTGTCACATTCCCTTGTGTGCTCAGCTCCTTCTCCTATGCAGCTATGAAAATGTGATTCATTGCTGAAAAGCTCACCAAGCCCACCATTTGCTAAAAGGACCTTGAATTTTGGCCAAGAAATCATAACTTGTTTCCACATCACCCATTACCTACCAAGAAATCACACTTGATCTGTCACACTATTTTCCTTGACCATTTCCTCCACCCCCTTAATCTCATCATCATAGCCCTACAAGTTTCCCTTTCAGTAAAAGTGATAGACTTGTGATCTTACGTAGTGGAGTCAATAAAATGGGTGCAGTATACTGATGCATTCATGGGACTATTACCTTTTAAACAATGTAAATGTAAGGGGAGAAAATAGTCATTTTAGTTATTATTTATTGCTTTATCTTTATACTATCATTTAGTGCCAAAATGACAGAAACTTAAGTAGGATGTGTGAAACATTTGGGGCACAATGCATTTATGCTGTTTTGTTGCTTTCTGTCACCAATGTGCACTCAGAAAAAAATTGTATTAGATTTGTTTATGTGCCTGAAGATGTTCTGTGGTAGATTTCCTGGTGGGAATGTATGTACATCAATGTGTTTGAAATTGTTTGTCATATGTGCATACTTTGTGTTTTTTTATGCTTGATGTTTTTTGTTTGCTTTAGAGACTGCTTACATGAATACTTTGGGTAGTGTGAATAATTATTTTCTATGTGAAAATGACAGTTCAAACCATATGTGCTCTGTATACTGTAAAATGGTTGTTACCTGCTGCTTGCTACTGAGCACTTGAGAGCTACCCAAAACATATGGATCCGAATTTGACATTGGAGACAGGGATCTTCAGGCCATCAGCTACTCTCCCAAATAAGATGTGTGTAAATACAGTGGAATCCTGACTTAGGCATAGGACAAGGATCATGATACAATGTGTAATGCCTAAGGTACAGTTTATTGGCTTATGGTTTACATGTAAAGTAAATAAGTAATAGTGAGGCACATAACTCTACACTGTGGTCATTTGATAAGTGAATCAAAATTGCGTGAAAGTGGTCATTATAAAATTGCATCAGCTTTTTATGGTCAACAAATTTTTTCCATCATCTCAGATGCTCATACATAATTTTCAGGAATATGTGATTTTCTTGGTTCATTTATTGTTCATGGAACTTAACAATTTCACTCATACCAGTGCGCCGTAGCTTGTGAACAGATTTGGATGGAAATTTTGGATATAAAATCATCTGATCTTTTTGGTAATTTTAATTAGCAGCTACTGAATAAGGCATATACTATCAGGTGTATCAGTGGCATAAGTAAGTCTCTAATCTAGGTGAAAATTGAGTGCTTAGAGAAGAGGTGAAAAATGAAGAATTGAAATTATCTCTTGGCTGACTTACTTAGGAAATGCATACTTGAATGGGCTGTGAAATTCTGGACCATGATCTGATTAAGATATTTGTAGAAACATTGCTCACATTAATTATTTAAAGGTAATGAAACAGGACTTCAAACAACCTTCTTCCTCATGAAATCCTTCATAATACTACCTTGATCAAAAAGTTCCCGGAATTTATTCAGAAAATTAAAAATACAAGTTTATTCATCTAAATCTATATTGTCCCCTTTAAAGTAATCCCCATCGACTGCAACACACAGCGCCATGCCAGCGCTTGATCCAATCCTCGAAACATTTTTTATATTTGGTTTTCGGTATGTCCATCAGTGCTTCCTGCGATTTTTCCATTACTTCCTCTCGGCTGCTAAAACGCGTTCCCCGTAATGGTTTTTTAACTCGATTGAACAGAAAGAAGTCACAGGGAGCCAAATCAGGTGAATTCGGTGGCTGTTGGATGGTATTTGTTGCATTTTTCGTCAAAAAATTACGAATAATGATACGTCGTTCGTCGAGACCGTCGCACTGTGCGACGGTCTCGACGAACTGTGCGACAATTTCTGGTCTCTTTCGGCGAATTGCTTCACGCAAACGTCTCATAACGCCCAAATAATACTCTTTGTTTACTGTCTGGCCTTCTGGCAAAAATTCATGATGCACTACACCGTTGTAATCCATGAAAACCGTCAGCATTGCCTTCTTTTTTGACTGAAAACGACGTGGTTTTTTTGGTCTCGGCTCATTTGGTGAACGCCATTCACTTGCCTGATGTCTGGATTGCGTGTCGTACTCATAAACCCACGTCTCGTCTCCAGTAATGATCCTTTTGATGAATGTGGGATCGGATTCAGCTTCGCAAATCATGTCTTTTGCGACGTCAACACGGTCTCTTTTTTGCATGTAATTGAGGTCTTTTGGCACCAACTTTGCTGCTACACGACGGAAACCCAAATCATTAACCACAATGTCTTGGGCGGATCCATAGGCAATGTTCAAGTCCTCCGCTATTTCTCTGATGGTTAATTTGCGGTTATTGACCAACATTTCTTTTACTTTATCAATTTTTTCACCGACTTTCGATGTCGATGGTCTGCCACTGCGTTCATCATCTTCGATTGACTCACAACCACTTCTGAACCGCTCGTGCCACTGGTAAACGACCGTTTTTTTTAGAGAATCGTTGCCGAAACACTTTTCCAACATTTCCAACGTCCGTGCGCCACTAAATCCGTTTTTTACGCAAAATTTAATACAAGTTCGTTGTTGCAAATTTAAATCCATTTCTGCAATTGTAAAAAATCGCCAACACACACAGAGATAGATGTACTCTTGGCTACGTAACTTTTGCAAATGTCAAGTTATGGCACTAAGATTTAAAGGGAATATCAACAACAGATGTACCAATTTAACAAAAAAAACAGAACTCAAAATCGGAACGATGGGAGCGCCACACGGTGGTTATTCCAGGAACTTTTTGTTCAAGGTAGTATTCTACCAAATTTAGTGATAAGAGAGGATCATTGCTGCATTCAGACATAAAATTATTAAAGATATACATTTAAAACATATTTGTCACCCATATTGAGATTTAGATTTACCTTTCCGCATAAAAAAGAGAGGCTGGCGACCTGACCAAGTTAATTGCTTTATTTTGATGCTTGTGCATCTGATCTTTTGGCAATCACAGGCCAGTAGTGGGCAATGTTCAGCAGCTACAAAGTTGGCATTCAATGACATTATTTGTGATATCAAGCAATGAATGGGTACTGGGTGATTAAAACATTAAGAGCTTATGATTCTAATTTGCTCATGTGGGTTCATTAGTTCCATGGTTTATTTGTGTATGTATTAATTAAATATTTCCATGCCAGTTTATATTATTGTTACCAGATTTAGATAGTGAGTCATTTAAACAGAAAATATAATGACACATATGGCATAGCAACAGAAAATGTAATTTTTTTAAAAATGTGTATTTACAGAATTATAAATTGATGTTGAAAGAGGGAAAAAATTAAAGTTTTAAAAAGTCTCAGGATTACTAGAACACACTCAACTTTTTTAAACATGTGACATATTTGTGGAATCAAAGAGTGCAGATCAACTGGTGAAAACTTTACCAACTATCACCGTATGATAATACATATGGTGAAAATTATATGAAGTCATGAAATGTATGACAAATCATTACTGATAGTTCCCATCGGATATTATGTTAAGTTAGACATAAAATACAAACAGGAACATTAGAAATACCCTGAAAGTCAGAGGAATGAGGTAATAAAGAATTATGAAACCAGTATAAGTAATATTTAGAACTTGATATAGCAAGTGATTTTTTTAATGAATTGAAGTGTGATATTTATTTTCCAATAATGACCATTGATATTTTCCTTGATCAAATATCAAACAAGTCAATTTTTAGGTGACGTGGATGGGCAATGTAGGAAGATTCAGGTGGCATTATTCTATTGGGTGAAGGTTGAGGTAATTCAGGTACAACATAGCTGTTCTGGTGCCTTTAGTTCCCAGCCCTCAGACCATTTCATTGGGAGTACCATGTTTGGGACAAAAATAAATCATCACTACTAACCTACTAATTATATCCATACAATAACGCATGTTGCACACTTTTTTTGTTACCTGTACGTGGTGTAATGCATGTCCTTGCACTGTAGCATACTCATGTAAAATGCATACAGATGCTCTAGTTTGGCGAAACATAATGTGCTACTTACCAGTGGAAGTGTGGAAAATAGTTATTATTTGCCTGATGCTATTGAGTTAGCCGTCACTAGCCCTACCTCCTGTGTGCCAAAGGACACATGCCTTGGACTTCTTAAAAGAAGTAAAAAATAAAAGATATTAAATGTAAAATGACAATTTTTCAGTAAACTAATCTGACTGTCATGGAAATGACATTCCATCTGGCAATTCTTGGTCGAAAACTAAAATTCGGTAGACTGTTATTTTCCCATAAATTGGTGGTCCATATAAATTGTAATTATTTTTATTTGGAATAGAGAGAAATTTATTAATTCCCTCATATGCGATCTTTAAAAGGTGACAGTGAATACATGATGTATTGCTATTACTGTTAGTACTACTATCAGGTTAAGAGCGTATTCCAGTAATCTGAAGACTGGAAAAGGCATTTCATTTTTTTTCCTACTTCAACTTTAACTTGTAATTCTGCAAGTACACATTAAAAAAAACCTTACAGCTGATGTACTTGTGGGATTTAGTGCCATTACTGATAAATGGACTGAGTTAATTTGACCAGCATGCATATTGGTTTGAACCCAGCATTGAAATTATTGTTATATAAACTTCTCAATTGTTACTCTTCCTTCAAATATTTTTATTTCAATACCATCTTTAAAATGCTCTTACTGCTTCACCTTTTATATTTAAAGATTGCACAACATGCCATAAACTCAACGTCAGGATATGGTGAAAACCGAGATAAATTATCATCGATCACACCTTCCCATTGCCATAAAGTATCTCAATTCCATAATGCCTTGAGGTCTTCAAAAGGTGAAAAAATTGAAGAAATTCAGGTAAGCTGCTTGCATATGACTTAATTGTATTTATTTTAAAAACAATATAATGGACACATGTGGAGTCTTTAGAGTATTGGTATGCGCAGATATTTTTGAGTTGTTCATCTTGCGAAAAGAATAAAGATTTTTGAAACAAGAGACTCTTTTCATGTAAGAGCATGTGCTAAATCAAAAGTAATTTTTTGTGCTATGGTCTTGTAAGTACTGGAAAATTGACTTAGTTTTTCTTTACAAGCCTCATTTTCTTTATTATTGTTGTTGTTTTACAATAAACTTGTCAACTTTGGATAAACTTTTAATAGAAATCTGCTTTTCATTTTAATTTAGGAAAATATTTTAATGAGAAAATATCTTTTTCAGAAAGTTTCCTTCTGTGTGGCAGGATTTGATTACATGGGCTTTCTTAATGATATTGCTAATGAACAGCAGTTTCAGATTACTTATGTTGATGTTGAAGAGAGATCTGTTTCAGGTAATAATTAAATATTATTTTAGGTTATGTGAATCTTAACTTATATAAAATATGTATTTCACTAACTTCACATCCAACATTTTGTAGACATTTGTTGAGAATAATACTTTGTGGTTAATATTGCATGCATATTTAGCAATCATTGGTATGAAACTAAAGCAATGCTTTTCATTTTACTTGTCTCCCCTTTTGTTTTGACTTACCTTGCCAATAATGCTTGCAAGATAACATATGAAGACTGAAGTAAGCAATAGTTTGGGGTGATTGGAAAGATAACTGAAGTCTTACGATGGTTTAATTACTCAATAATGAAATGTTATCAGTTTTTATGGGTTAGAAATTATACATTGGAATTTCCAATGGCAGTCAAGTAACCATTTTTGATTTTCCATTTCACATAACCATGGCACTCTTTGTTGAATACATAGTTATGTAGTTTTTGGACATAGTTGGTTGGGTTTATATATATATCTATTTTTTATATATCTATAAATGTGGGTCGCGGTAGTCCAGTGGGTAGAGCGTTGGACTACTGACCAGAGGGTCCCGGGTTCGATTCCCGAGCGAGGCACTCTGGGCACCTTCAGCTCCACCCAAGCTAGTCGATTTTTCCTTAATTCCACTGGAGGCAAAATCAAGTGTGAATTTGATGGGTGTTGTAATAATTTCAACTTTAATTGCATAATGTTCACCATTGAAACTGCACAGGTGTGCAGCCATGGATCGTCTTGATGGGAGATAATTTTTTCTTTGCCAAATGAGGACAGTTTTTTCACTTAACCTTCCTTCACTTGACCATTGCAATGATGATGAATAACACTCCTTTTATTGTTTGTTCTTTTTGCTGGTACTCAATTTAGATAATTCCACACATATGAGGTGTGTTAAAAAAATTACAAGAATTTTAATTTTTCGCACAAAATACTTATTTATTCTTATACATTGATGTTGTCACCTTCAAAATAGGTCCCATTGGAAATTATGCGCTTGTGCCAGCGCTTCTTCCAATCCCCGAAACACTTCTCAAACTCGATCTTTGAGACAGCCTTTAGTTCTTCCAGCGATGCGCTTTTAATGTCATCTACGGCTGTAAAACGACGGGCCATCGAGGTTCTCTCAATTTTTGGAAATAGGAAAAAGTCACACAGAGCCATATCTGGCGAATATGGAGACTGGGGCATCGTTATAGTATTGTTTCCGGCCAAAAATTCACAAACAAGCAATGAAGTGTGAGCTGGTGTATTACTGCGGTGCAAAAGCCATGAATTGTTTTTCCACAGATCCGGGTGTTTTTTCCAGATTGCTTCACGCAAACGGCGTTAAACTTGTAGGTAGTATTCATTATTGACTGTTTGACCTGGTGGCAGGAATTCATGATGCACTATGCCATTAAAATTGAAGAACACAGTGAGCATAACCTCCACATTTGACCGCACTTGTCGAGGAGCCTTTTTCAGTCTTGGCGAGCCAGAATGCCTCTACTGGGATGATTGAGCCTTAGTTTCAAGGTCATATCCATACACTCATGTTTCGTCACCTGTCATAATATGTTTCAGTAATTCTGCATCGTCGTTTACTTCATTTAGTGACTCCTGAACAACTTCCATTTGCTGCTGTTTTTGTTCAAAATTCAACAATTTTGGAACAAATTTTGCTGCCACGCGTTTCATACCCAAAAAATTGGAAAAAATGTCAATACATGATGCAATCGATATGCCAACACCATCAGCGACCTCTCTAATTGTGATTTGGCGATCGTTCATAACCATTTCTTTCACTTTTTTCACGTTTTCATCGATTGTTGATGTGCTGGGTGTCAGGAGCGTTCGTCATCTTCAAGGTCTTCACGGCCTTCTTAGAAACGCTTATACCACTCGTAAACTCTTGATTTACTCATAGCAGACTCACCATAGGCCTTTGTTAACATTTCACACACTTTGTTACACTTTATTTAATTTTTTACGCAAAATTTGATACAGATGCTTTGATCAATTTCTTTTGACTAACGAAAATCGCCGAGCTCATAAAACACGTCTAACCTTAGTGGCTGTCACAGACAAAGTCCACAATGAAAACAGCTGAAAGTTTTATCATACTTCAGGGACATGTATACCAACATAATAAAAAAAAGTTTGAAAATCTGACTCTCCAATCCCACAAAATGAAATAATTCTCATTATTTTTTGAAAACACCTCATTTCTCAAAAAAACTGTGGCTATGGCCTTTTCAGCTGATTTCACCAGCTTTGTCTTCTTTGGAGGCAGATCACCTTTGGAAATCCACTGTCCTGACTATTCCTTTGTATCTGGAGTAGTAGTGTATTCATGTTTTGTCTATAGTTATTCATTGATGCAGAAACTCATCAGGATTGTGACGCAAACGTACCAAACCAGTCCCTGAATAGACCACACAATTGTGTTTATTCTCCACTGGGAGCAAGCTCAGGCCCATCCCAACCCATCCTGCCGAGATTGTTTTCACGCCCAATTTTTCATGCAAAACTGAAAATGCTGTGTCTTGTAATATGCCTTCTGCCTCTACGATTTCATGAACTTTGATTCATCAATCACCACATTTGGGATTTAAGAGGAAGTCACTTCCACTGTACGTCCCGAATGATGCTCATCATTATTAGATGTACAGCCATGTTTAAACTGATTCACCCAATTGTAAACAGTCGCAAACAGTAGCAATGTGACATGAATCTCACCTAACTTGGCTTTGATGTCTTTTGGTCTTAAGCCTTTTAAATAGAAGGCATTTAATCACTGCCTGAAATTCCATTATTTTTTTCTTTTTTTCCAAATAAACAAAATTTTGTGGCTTCAGTTGAATTTGAAAATGAAACTATGTGATGGATATAACCGAAACTTTAACAGCAGTCAATTGAGAGATTAGCCTTACTGAATGCAAACCTTTTCCGATGCTATCTATGCTATCTGAGTGCTATCTCTTGGATTTTTTTAAGGACTTATTGAAGGACCCATGTAATATTTTTGGTGGTATAGATAAAATTTACTTTGCGAATCCTTGCTCTAAAACACCACAGAACATGCTTTCATGTTATTTCGCTTAATAACTTAGGAAAATATATTAACTGACTTTTAATAATGAAACCACTTCACGTTTTTTTTTTAAATATATTAATTCAATAAAAACCTTTGTTGATAAATATTGAATGTCTTCTGTTCGAAAACCAGTAATCTCACAGTGTTAAATTCATTCGTTTGCGCTGTGTTCACGATTATGTAGGTCAATAAAAGAGGAACAGCAGGCAATCCTACCTCAAATGAGTCTTTGGTGCTGAAATTTTACAAGCACTGCAAGATATATCTCCAGCTAATTCAGGTGCTGAGTAATCTGATCAAGGACATATTCATGATCTTGAGAGCTTAGACTTTGACTATTGACCATATGCTTGCTGCTGTGAATTGTAACGATTTGCCTATGGAATTCCTGATAATCACCCAGAAGTATCCCTGGATCTCTCTGGAGCCACTATGGCTGCATATAGATGCTTTGTTGAGGTGAAGATGTGTCCTGTGAGGAACTGCAGGAGTAAGGCCTTATGTACTATTGCAAATCTCATTAATCTTAACGCAAGGCAAAGTAGAGCCAGTCAACAATAAAAGCAGCTCACTAAAGTTGCACTAAGTGGCATATGCTTACTTTTGGTTGGCAGAATTGTCCTCCAATGGGATAAGGAATGTGCTTGAAATGAGGCACTATGACTTCTCCTTTTAATGTTGTGGTGTCATTATCTCCTGGGTGGCCATGCACCATGCAAAGCATATCCTGTGAGGCAGATGGTGAAGGACATACTTGATACCATAATAATATTTACTCCATAATACATATTTCCAATGATTACCACTGACTTAGATCTGATAAATGGCCCTAGGTATGTTCATAGGATCATCTTGCTCTTGTTGGGTATATTTGCTAAAGCCTTGATGGGCTGAAGGAGATGAACTTGGGAGTTACATTGTGGACTATCCAGGGGGATGTATCATGGGTGAAGCAGGAACCCCATTGGATTTTGATGCACTAAATGAATGAAAGGTATATTTGATTCCAGAGGGCTCTAGAATTCCATATTTAAGTTATCCTGCAATGGTTTATTTGTGATTGGATCTATGTGTTAATCAATGAAACACCTAAGATGATTATCGCTTTGAGCATCTGTGTAAATGGATTGACAGGAATGTGAGAATTGATTTTTATGTTTTACCTCTTGTTTAAATCTTAATTTACATTACTTTACAAAATTTGTTAACCATGAGATGTTTTGCATGTTAATATATATGATAAAAATGTACTTTCATGTACTCTTTTGATGTGAATCCCTCAACATCTTGTGGATAATTCTTAAAAAAAATTTTAAAGTGATGTCTTGTGAATAATTCTTTAAATTTTATGAAGCTGTTACAGCATGATTCATTGACACTTTGTTTCCTTAATATTCAGTTCTTTGAAGTCAACATGTGAACAATTTCCGACGTTTCACAACCAGGGTATTTTCCTTCTTTCCATTCTTATTTTACTTTCTGCCTGACGTTGAATAAAAATATCTCTCAAAATTTATATTTCTTTAGCCTCCAAGTATATGTAAGGTTTCCAAGTATATTGTAATGTAAATGTGTAATATTTGTCAGACATCGCAGCACCACACTAATTCAAGTATTGTGATATGCCTACTTACATAATGTTCAATGGGAAAATAGAATGTGTTAATCATCACAGGCTGGCCGTTTACCAAAGTGGAACCCATAATGGTTCTTTGACTATCTTCATCAAACTGCCCATTACCATAAAATCCATGACTAATTTTGCTCTCTTTAAGATGATAAAATCAACAACTAGTATTACTGTTTATAAGAAACTGTAGAAATCACATCTATAACATCATTTTTTCTTTAGCATCAGTGATTTATAAAAATGCGAAACACTGTATTGGCATAGTGTTCATTAATATAAAAGTTGTCTTCATGTTTTTAATTGTCTTTTGTGTGTGATCTATGTCAGCCATGATGTGTTAAGTAAATAAAATGTTATTGTCATGAACTCTCAATCACTTGATGTAGTTTCCTTTGGAGAGATTTCTCAGGTGCTTCTTGATTTTTGAACTTTTTTAACCTCAAGAAATATTTCAAATAATTTGATAATATTTATGCTAAAATATATACAGTTACCCATAATTATTAATTCTTTTCTTTGAATTTGTTTTTGGCTTTATCCTCTAGGCAAATATCAGTGCTTACTGCAACTCTCAACACTACCTGTTGCAGTTTGTTTTGGAACTGGTGTTACAGTTATGGAATCTCACGAAAGTGCCGCTAAAAATGCTTTAGAGTATATCAGAATAATGACTAAAAAGTGAAAATTTAATATATTCGGATAATTTCCGTTGTGTGTACCACAAATTGTGTGTGGTTTTTTCTTATTATTTTTATCAGTCAATTTTTATGTGAGAAATATAATTTATGATACTAATTTTTGTGTCCAATTCTGTGATAGGAATCTCTCCTGATGTGTACTTGATTATTAATCACTGGAAAATGCCTATTATTAGGCATTATAAGTAATAAATCTTGCACAAAATGTTGTGTTATTCTTTATATATTCTCTTCATATATAGCATATTTGGGCTGTTTCTTATTGTTGCTCCATTGATTACCCAAATGTCATAATTATATGGATCAAAGACTTTTTATTACATTATATTATGGGGGTAGTTTGAAAGGTTCTCTGATTTACCACCAGATATCAGTGCTAGTGCAACAAGTTTCCTGCATGGTAATAGGCAATCCTTAGTAGTAAATACATAATGTGTTAAGGAAGTGATTGGTGGTGCAGATCCCTCTTTGTTCTTGTTCCTTTGTAGTGATTTGTAAAGATGGAGAAAATTGAGATATGCGCAGTGATTAAATGCTTCATAAAAAAGGTATCAAAGCAAAGGAAATGCATGCTAACCTTCAGAACACTCTGGGGGACTCTGCTTCTTTGAATTCAACTGTTGCCCAGTGGACAAACAAGTTCAAGTTTGGTTAGGAAGCGCTGATGATGATCTGCATGGTGGTCAGCAAAAATGTGCCTCTACCCCAGAAATTAGTAAAAAAGTAGATGAAATGGTCAAGAAGAATCATCTTCTGAAAGTGCAAAAAATTACTGAAGCTATAGGGATGTCATCTGTATGGTCATATCACATTTTAATGGTGGAATTTGAAATGAGAAAACTATCTGCTAGAGGGATGACACTATTCTTGATGCAGGATCTCAAACTCATCAGAATGGAAATTTCCAAACAATGTTTGACCTGTTTTAAGGGCAGCCAACAACACTTACTGCGCTAGTTTGTGACCACAGATGGAACTTGTGTCCACTGCTATACACCAGAGACAAAACAGTGGTCAGAGCAGTGGAATTATGTTGATTCACCACCTCCAAAGAAAGCAAAGGCAATGGGGTTGGATGGAAAAGTAATGGCTTCAATTTTCTGAGATGTGATAGGAGTTTTGGCTGATAGATTATCTTCCCATTGGCCAAAAAATTACTGGATAATACTGCGCTAATCTGCTGAACCAACTACAGCAAAAAATACACAGAAAAGGCCAGCTTTGGCAAGGAAGAAAGTTATCTTTCATCAAGACAATGCACTCCAACACATAAGTGCTATTGCCATAGCAATATATGAACTAAGATGTTAGTTGTTGCTACACTCACATTATTTGCCTGATTTGGCTTCATCAGATTTCCACCTCTTCCCCAAGCTCCAAATTTTCCTCTATGGAAAGAGATTCTCTTCAAATAAGGAACTAACAGCAAAAGTACATTACAAGCAAGCACGCAAGCATTTTGCAGGCCTGAAGGGATATAATTTTTGAGATGGGATCAAGACTTTGGAACACCACTGGACTAAGTGCATTAGTGTACAGGGAGACTACACTGAAATATAAAAAAGTTTTACTGAGGTAAGTCGTTTATTTTTATTCCATTCTGAGAACTTCCCAAATTACCCTCGCATATTCAGGAGCCCTAGTAAGCTCTCTTTTAGCTTTGTGAAAAAAAACTTCTGTTGCGTAGAATATTGATTAAATAGTATGTATAACATGTGACTTTTTAGGAGTCTTCAAGTAATAGAATTCGATTTTTAAGCTGTCTACATTTGGTTTATTTTTTTCTTGTGATTATCCAAATTTAACCTTAATTTTTAACATCCCTGCTTAATGTCAATGCAAATTTTCAATTATTTTAGTCAAATTTAATTATTTCCTATTTAGTCATTGGAAAAAGTAGTAGTGAGATATTTGTTTGTGTATTTAGGAATATCATGCAGAGCAGAAATGTTTTTTTTTTAATTTTTCAGTGTTTATCTCTGGCAAATAGAAACAAAAGTTCATTATCCTTTTATCATGGATTTCTATAATATGCCAGAGGGACCCCCTCATATAATTGTAAACACAATGATAGTTTTATCACATTTATGTACATAAAAGTGCATGCATATCTTTAATAATTTAGCAATAACAGTGAGTTTAGTTTACCTGAGTATTGAGTTACCAAAGTATACCAGTGTACCACACATTTCTAGAATTATTAGTGAAAAATTAGGTAAATTTAAAAATTTTTTCTCAGAATACTTAATAAGATTGTTTTTCAAAAAAAAATATTGGTAATTTTTTTATATTAAGGGCAAACTGGAATCATACGTCAATAATTAAAGTATAGCCTGTGGGCAAGAGCATCACACATGGTCTCTAGTGTTCAACAAGCACACATGCTGCATTTCCATTCTCAGGAAGATATTTATAGGAAAGGCTTCACCAAAGGTTTGCACTTCCTATGAGACTTCTCCACTGTCTGCTCTCCCAAAGGCTTACAAGCACGACCCCTCTGTTCAAGATTGCGGTCTGCATTCCCAAACCTTGACATGGCTCTGCTATAGGAGCCATCACACACCTTCATCCCCCATGTGTGATGAAAGAGAGAACCTTGTGCACTGCCTCTCCTCTCAAATGCATGACTTCCTGTGCTGACCTCTTGCTCCTTCTCGACTGGGATGGATTTAGCCTGTTTGGTAATACCCTCTTCCCATGAGGCCATGCTGGATACATCGCTGGGTGTCTCATAACCACTCGTTTCACTAGATAAGGACCCAGATCTGAGGTATTGGGTAAGAGATGGGTGATTCCCATCTTCAGCATCAGTCCCAACCTTTCCATCATCTTCATCACCATTTCCTACTTCCTTCACCATGCTCTCTTTAGAACTCTGGGGTTCTTCTGCTAGCTCCTCCTTTTCAAGTACATCTTCTGGCATAGTTGGAAGAGTAATAGGAGGTGGTCTACCAACCCCTAACTGTTTACTGGATTCCCATCTCTTGTTGAACACAGATATTAATTGAGCCACAGTGTAGCGTGGCTCTTCCGGTTCTGCAGTTTGGGACTCGTTTTCCTGACCGGTCTGTGTTTCTTCTATTCCTTGGCTCTTTATGGATGCATATTCACTCTCACAAGTTATGTCCTTCCCACTCTCTTTCTCACTCGCTGACTCTTGCTTTCCAACAGTAACTCTCAATACTTCTGTATCCACTGCCCCTTGCTCCTGGTCATTTGTTTGCTGCTCATCACAGCAGGAAACTCTCTCACGATCACTCTCACCATCAGAATCGCATACCTTCGCAATGACATTTTCAGGTGATGTTGTCCCCGATCCTTCTTCCTTCCAGTCTCTTAAAGTTCCTTCAGAGTCACTGTCTTCAATGGCACCTTCACTGGCTGCCTCTTCTGTACTGTTGCTCAGTGGTGAAGTGTTACCATTTAGAAGGGAGGGATTATTTGTAGTTGTCAATGCAGCACTGCTCATGGTAAACTGGTTGTCTGGCTCCAAACCTTGGTTCACATTGGTATCAACCATAGAGCCATAGAATCCTGCAAGTGGTCTCGCTCCAACCTTTTGCAAGCAGTCCCTTAGTGCAAGTGCCTCATGAGATCGGGACAAGAGAGTGGAGAGTTCATCCCTGGAGCGTCTTCTTGCAGCTGTGGTGGGCAAATAATAAAGGGTGTCCCGAGATCTTGCAACCAAGGATAAATGACTGCCACATAATCTATCTCGAGATCTAGAAAGTGCCTTCCTGAAGTTACTGCTGGCAACTCTCTCAAACAAAGCTTCGCGAGATTTGGAAAGGTGTCTTCGTAGAAGAGTCAAGTCCCTGCAGCTGACAGCAGGGGAAGGTGCTGCAGAAACCGAGAGGTAGCGTCTTCCAGATGGTCCAGGTGTTCGATTTGATTGCTGAGAGATCCATGGATGTTTAAGACAGTCAGATGCAGTTGGTCTTGAGCTGTAAAAGTAAATTTAGCTATGCTATGACAAGGTTTAGAGCTCCAGTTGTTGAATTATTTTTATTTTAATTCATTATAATTTTTAAATAGGTAATTTATAGGTTTTTCATGATACGCATATGGTTTAGAGTAGTTTAATGCTATGAAATAGTGTCTCATAAACTTACATTGCTATTATATTATTAAAATATTGGTGATCATTTCAAGAAATAAATCTACTACATTAATTTGTAAATGCACGCCCATTAGTCTTATTAAAAATATATAATGGGTACATGTTATGTAATGTATTAAAGGGACAAACATTAGTTGAATTCAATGAAGAATGCCCGTAAATGATTAGTTAATGATATTTTTTGTGTTGAATAGTGAAACAGAAATGAGTCAATCTGATAAATGGACAGTTAATCTTTTCTGTAAAGAAGTATTACTGAATTATTATTACTAAAGAAGTAATGATAATTACTTTTTTTGTCCAGAGATTACAATACAAAAATACCAGGTGAGAGGTTTATGTACATGATGTAAGGCATGTCAAAAAGGAGCAAAGACACAGGCTCAATTAAGATAAAAAAAAAGAAATATTGCTCACAGTTACATAATATTTGGAACAGACCCATAAACATTAGCTGTAACATGCACATGAAATATTATTTCAGAAAAATCATTGATTATCAACTACTAAGCTCTGAAGACAGATAGTTTAAATTATATTTGTCCTGTAAATGAGTAAATATATTCTCACTTGACTCTGATTAAAATACTTCCTTATTTATCATCATTAAGATATAGGTGAAGAAAATTCAATCAAGGTGTATACTGAAAACTTTGATTATAAATTTCATAACCTCAAGAACGATTAAGTTTCCTTTCATTTCCTTTATAAAGTAGTAATAAACGTCAATGGTAGGTCGGAATGAGTTCACAAAAAAGTTAGCCTTAACTGATTTTTATTAATTTTTAGTACTCATTAACTTACCTGGGTTCTCGCACAAGGAGGCGGGTAATAAAGTCTTTGGCCTGCTCAGATACATCCTCAAAGAGCTCTTCTGGAAAATCCAATTGGGCTTTTGAGATGTTGCAAAATGTTTCTTGGTCTGTGTCACCTCCAAATGGAGAAAATCCAGTCAGGAGTACGTAAGTAGTAACCCCTAAGGACCTGTACAAAAAGAATTGAAATAATCAAATATTGTCATTGCACTAATCCCCTTCAGTTAATATTTATAACCTATGCACACAGAGTATGGCAGACATAACAACAAATGTAAAAGTGATAGATGTAGTACTTACAATAAGATTAAAATTACCTGTGTCTAATTCTAAAATTCAAATTGTATGCATTGGCTCTTAAAACAACTCTTATTTAATTCACTTCAGTTGATAGTGGAAGAGACTCACATGAGATGGTGGGCAGAAAGTAAAAAATGAAATATACCCTGACATTCTGTTTAACTTTTTCTGAACTGTTCATTAACTGTTTGCTGATTTAAATGATTCTTTAAAACTAGAATGTTCAGCTGTGGTCAATTGACCACTTTTGATTTCAGAAGTATGTAACTTAATGAGGTGCTTTTTGACATATTGTTTTTTGATATTTTGACTTGCCTTTATTTTAGGCAAAGGTCATTTTATGGAAAAGTTGATCCTTAGATGCGTAAGTATTTAGTGATAATAGGGGTCTGTATGTATATTTGTTTTGAATGTTTGTTGGTGGCATAGGTGAAAGTTAATTGGATAATAATTCCTCTAATTCGATATATATTTTACATATATTTACTTATGAAACTATGTTATAATCGTTTTCAAGTATCTTAGGAAGTGAGAGACTGGCCCAAGTTTTTCAGGAATGGAAAAATCAGCAGATAAGGATGCCTTAAGCCTCTCAAAAATTTGATCTCTCGCAGAACTTCATTGTGTTGACTTCATGAATATTCATGTAATTTTGCAAAACCCCTCTGTTTCCTTTCTTTTCCCTGGTGCACTTCCAATGTTTTATCCATTTTCCCAGCTTATTTTCTTCCTCTACTTTCTCAGCTCCAGAATTCCTTCCCTTTCTCTCTTTTTTGTTTTTCTATTTCCATTCCTCATTTTGTCTACCTGTTAACCTCACCATCATTAATTGTTTTATCCTAAATTCACAAGGGACCTTTCTTCAAGGACTTATCAAATATCCTCGAGAAATGTAGCGAAACAAGTTTTTGACACACAGCGGATTTGTGCCATTTGGTTCAAAATGCCTTGATTATCGAAGAACTTGAGAGGATGATGGCCATTGTGAGCATTCTCACAATGACCATCAATTTCTACAGGTAGTAGATTGAAAAAGGCTGCAATTAATTAATTTTTGTGTTACTTTTATTTAAAATATTTTAAGATTGTTTTACAAGAGTCAGGAATTATAAAGTGTTTTGAATATAGCAAAAATAAATATACTCATATATTCTTTTGAAGACTTTATATCTTCCTTTATATCTTGAAGCCTTACAAGCAATATAAAATATTTAAATTCCATACTTTCAAAAAATAAAAAATAAATAAAAATAATATTTATGAATATAATGCATTGTAATGGTCATTTGACTGCTGCTGGTCATTGTTGGTGGGGTAAGTTAGGCCTTAACATTCTCTAATGTTAATTTTAAGCTACAAGTCTTTTAAGAGGTGTGCATTTTTCCGAGGTGGCTATTATGTATAAATCAGATACTAATCTATGTAATTTGAATGATTTGGTTTTCAATAAATGTGATTTATTAGTCTAATGATTGGTCTAGACATCAATAACCGTAACCAGTAGAAGTATAAATTAAAATTTCAATAGAGTTATTGCTTACCACATATCTGCAGCAGTTGAGATGGACTCGTAATGCAGTATCTCTGGGGCTGAAAAATGAATGTGAAAACAATTCATAATTCATTGCTCTCTATTTATTTTATGTGGTAGAGGTTTTAAGTTAACATATTATAATACATTTTCATTAAAGTTAATTTTTTTACTAAGCCTACTTCTGAATTTTCTTGTTTTGTTTATGCTATAGATGGAGTGCAGCCATCCAGCCTTCATAATTTATCTTTGCTTACCTACATAATCTGGAGTTCCCAAAATCTCTCGGATGCTTTCACCTGGAAGAATGGCTCTCGAAATTTCGAAGTCACATAGTTTGATGTCACAATCTGGAAATGCTCCCATCATGACCAAATTTTGTGGCTATATGAAAACCATAAAGAAAGAAGGAAAGTTAAAATGTGAGAAACATTTTTCTCTCTTTCATTTCTCAGTTATAAAATTCAGTTATGTGGTTGAATTGATTTACTATTACAGTCTTCAAGGTAATTTTTTAAATGGAATTCTTTCAATTCATGTGAGTCTTCAGATCTTAATGAATTACTTACATGTACATTGAAGGAAAACTTTTTGTAATGATTTATTCCACGACAAAAAGTATGGTAATGCACATAAAAATAACTGCAGAAGAAAATTTTAAGGTCCCATTTTTACATTTTCTTTGAATTTTCAAGTCTAATCATGAATACATAATGGGGAAAATGAAATATGCCTAAAAAATAAGATACAACAGACACAAAATACCAGTAAGGGAAGTGAAGGGATTAGGAAATCTAATAGGTGGTACTACATTTCTCTAAATTTTCTGCTTTTTCAAGAAAGTGTGCAACAGGAAAAAGAAATAATTTTAGGATGTATTTTGAGATATCTATTTGGAAAATTAAAAATGTACTTATAAATCCCCTATCCATTCATTAATATGGGTTTAACTGATGCCGTAGTTTTTGAGTGACGAAGTGATAAACAGACAATATGCTCTGGTGCAGATTCCAATTATTTATTATGCAATGTGAATGAACCTTTATATCAAGATGAGCTATTTTGTTCTTGTGGATGTACTCCAGACCCTCCAGTACTATTCGCACAAATTCCACCACGTCACTCTCAAATGGAACCATGTTGTCATCAATGATGCTCTGTAGATCACCACCGGGAGCACTGAAACAGAGAATTGATATAAACTTAAACACTGAACTCATAATGTTATTACTTTTTGAAATTTATAAGGAATGCTGCTAACATGGTTTTTTCATGACAACCTTAGAGTGAAACACGGAATACACATCCCTATAATTAAAAATAATCATTTTTATCAAAGTAGGGTCAATTTGCTTGACTTATACAAATCACTGTAAACATAACATAAAATGTTGTATGTTGCATTATGCAATACAATTAAAGCAATGAGCCTAGCAAATGTATTGCCATTCAAATAACCTGTCACAAAATTGAGCCTGAAACAATTGAATTCAGTT
This sequence comes from Hetaerina titia, assembly GCA_037158775.1. Classification (NCBI taxonomy): domain Eukaryota; kingdom Metazoa; phylum Arthropoda; class Insecta; order Odonata; family Calopterygidae; genus Hetaerina; species Hetaerina titia. The sequence continues at coordinate 8,861,356 of CM073771.1, forward strand.
ATGCTTTTATTTCAGAAAGTGTACAGCTTGTGTTAACTGCAATAAGAATGAAAATCCTTCACTGCTGAGGAACAGTACAACTTCCTAGGCTTTTATATCCAATGGGGGTGATCAGTTTTATCTGAATTGTGTGAAAAAATAACATATAAAAGGAATGGATTATGGATTCACAATAATAGCGATGTATGGTTATTTTTTTCACTAGAATTGTACAGTGTATTGCTCCCTGGAAACCACTTTATGAAGTAAATTAATTTTTATAATTGGTCAATTAGGATATTAATGACCATCACTTAATCAATATTATATACAAAGTTACACTCATACCTAACTCGTTTAAATGCCTGCTCTACTATACACTAGCAAAAAATTAATATTTTTGCTGATTTCAAAGGCTATTCTATTGAATTCAGTGTGATTTCATTTTTGATTTTCAAAAATTGCATTACAATGGATCAAGTAAGATGCTATTGAATTAGGATGCAGGTACCTCAACAGGACTGATTTTATTTAAATTCTCAAATCAAATTTCAGTTGTTTACTTCTCATTCATAATGATCATACAGTTGATTGACTTTTCCCAGTCATCATTCCCGAATCTCATGAAAATTTGCAATTCAGAACAAAATTTTATCAAGTAAATAAACAGGTAGTTGGAGTTTTATGAAGTCGAGTTTTATTAATGCTGTCTTTAGGTACCCAAAAGCTTACACCAATGATGTTTCTAAAACAATTCTTGCTTCATATTAAAAAAATTAGGATAAAATTTAATTAGATCTGCTTTTGTTGGTAATAGTTAATGTGTATATTTTCTTGGTGCCTCATTAGAATAATGGATCAGGTTAGGAAAATAATTATGAGAAAGTACTGTTCTACAAACCATTACACATTTTTTTCATCCTTATGTTTTGTTGATAATGAAATTCACAACTACATAATTACATGAAACTATAGTAGTAGGTGACACCTGTCTAATAGGGAGCTTTATTCCAGTTTTTACAAACTTCTCTCCAATTTAATTGTTTTGTTTGTGAGTGTGCAAATGCTTCTCATTTTTAATAAATAAAAAAAGATATGTTTGCCAAAAACATTCTTTTTAGTATTCCCTATCTCTAGGGATTGCTCTCCCTGTCATGATATACTAAGCAGCCCGTAATACATTTTGCTAAAATTCTGCATACAAGTATGTGCATCTGTATGTTAATAATCATAAGCAAATGTAACCCTGTAGTTACATAGATATTTCAAATTCTTCATGCTGCATTTCTGCCACTTACATATATTATTACAGACTATGAGTATTTTCTCAATTCAGTTTGCCAAAATTGGTATCGATACTTACTATTCCAGTACTAATATTATCTCTTGTGGTGTCTCAAAAATGTCACATAGATGCACCACGTGTGGGCATTGTGCCACTATTGATAACAGTGCAACTTCATGATATATTTCAGCAGTACAATCAGTTCCGCATCTATTCCTGAGGGAGAACTTGGCTGCAAATTCTTTTCCTGAGGCTTTGGAACGACACTTTTTGATGTTGGTGAACATTCCCCTGGAAAATAGATGATGATCATTAGGATACAAATGCATCAAGTCAGTTCCAAGTAATTATTTGCATCAATTTTCTATAAATAGACAAACAACACACTAACATATGACTAACAGTAAAATCATATCATTTTATAATTTCTTAGAATGTCATGGTGGGAACTTTCAAGTGAGCTTCTGGCAAGAGAAGAACATGGTGTAATAATAGTATTTATAAATTGGTTTCCATCTGCATCTCAGCATGTAGATGATTAGATTATTGAAGTGATGTAAATAGATAACATGGCCCATGATCTTACTTAAGATAGGCTTAAAGAAATGTACACTGAGTAATGGCTGGCAAAAACCTAGTGCCATACCTCAACCCAAAGATTTGCATAATAGGGACTGAGATCACTTTTTACAAATCCCAATGATATTTAAAAGTCATTAATTTAGGTTAGGGGGATCAGTTCCTCTCCCTGTACCAATTAGTGTTTCCTTTGAAAATCTGGTTTGTGAAATATCACACAGCTAGATTTGGATGGCCAGAGGCAGTGAACAGATCTGACTTCAAAAATCTTCAGTCAGTTATAGTCAACTCTTAACTCTATTTCAGAGAAGATTTCAGTTGCTATGATTTGAAGTAATTTAATTCCTTCCATTTCAAATATAATTTTCAATAAATGATCAATTGACTTTTTTAAAGCCTTTTATGCAATCGTCAATAATTTCAATGTTTGCTTCTTATTACTTTTAACGCCCCTCCCCATATTTAAATCTTGGTTGTGCCACTACATATGTATATGCTAGCCGTTGTAATGCTGTGATGTAGCAGTGCATATACCTTTCAACATTTATTCTCCTTTTTCCTGGCCCTATCCCAATATTCACTTGGGGTTGGCACATTCGTCCATCTTTTAACATATCTCAATATTAATTCATCTTCTGTAAATCAGTTGTATAAATAATAGATTCCAGGGAGCCAAGCACACTAGTTGGTACGAGGGCAAGGTGCGGCTATGTAGGATATGATACTTAAAGAGGCTATCAACTAAATATGTCCTTTATGTACTTTCAACCTTCCATTCCAATGACTACCCATTGGTAGAATCCTCAAAAAATGTTAGAGCTCTCCAACCATATGCTGTATCTTTTATGAGACTCTCCTGAATCAAGTCCACCTTCATTCTGTGAAATGAAAGGTTATGTCTATTCAGAGTTAAAAATGGTTTCAAAACCATCTAAGAAGTAGAATGCAGTTTCTAAATGAATTATTTGGGCTAAAAATATCATAAAAGCAAGAAAGATTTTGAGTACTGCCAAAATTTACATATTTTTATTGTTTTCTCCTAAATACTATTGCTCCATGCAAAATACCTAAATGCAGGTAATTCACTTGCATTCGGAAAATGCTAAATTTACTTTTAAAATTCATATGCATTTACTTTTTATGAGATGATTTATTGGAGGGAATGATTATTTAAATTTCAGCTCCTTATTATGTTGGTTTCTCTGATTTGGTATTGCTACCTAATTAGCTGTATGATTTGTGATGATGTACCTATATCTATTAATGAAATTATCCATTTCAAGTAGGTAATTCATAAGTACTTTTTTCCATTATAAACAATAATTTATCTGATTTAGTAACATGTATTTATTTTCCAAAGTGGTTAGCTAATCACATAAACGATTTTTTACTCATTTTCTCATAATTTTTTCTTCTCATTTCTTCACAATATGAAAATTTCTTGGGCATGGATTAATAAGTTTATGACTTATTTTCCTTATGTTGTGCTTAAGAAAGTTCAGCACTTGGGAATTTATCTAAACATTGGCGTTTCTGGAATTATCTTTACCTTAGATACATAATGTAGATATTCATAAATTAGGTACTTTACTACTAGTTATAAGACCAAAAAAATAGTTTGACGGGTTGTACAGGTCAAATGTCTCTATCTCAGCATTTTTGTGCCTAAGTCTAAATTTAGTAGTTTTAGATTTAAAAAATCCTAGTTATTCCAAGTTGTTTCTTCTACATTTAGTATTGTTGAAATTAAGGAAGGATACTCTTGAAGACATGCAGTGTTATGCAATCAGCACATTTTTGCAGCAGATTTTGCCTTGGAAATGTCCATTCATTGTTCAGTCAGCAACATTTAAAAGGGTAGAATCTGCAGATAAGTGAGGGCACTGAATACTAGTAGTAATTAGTTTCATTTTTTATTCTTTCATTGATCAATACTTATGTGATAAGTGGTTTGTAATGGGGATAAGTGGGTCTTGTAATACAATTCTTAAGTGGAGATGAAGCAGTGCTGATCAAAGAGTATCCTGTTGTAATAAACCAGAGATAAATATAAGGTTTTAATTTGTGAAAACTGAATTTCTATGAGAACCACCCATCAAACTACTTCGTGATTGAAACTTTATACAGTACCATTATTCTTCATTACTGTTTTTTGATAATGTCAATAAATTTATTAGATCTTTTCCATGATCAATGAAACTTTGAGTGATAGCTTTCAAAATTACAACTCCCACAGACCATTCACAGTATCACATTTAAGTGGGTACAAAGATTCACACCAGTGTGGCCATCATTTTCTTTATGTGAATGATATAATCTTTCCCTATTACTCATGCAATGATAAAGAGAGAATGAGTTCAGATCACTTTTGTTCAGATCAGTTTTATTTGCCATTGAATATTTGACTACAAGTGATCATTAAGGGATTCATCCAAAGTTGTCAACCTGAAGGTTGGTTTTCTAACTGAGGGTAGAGCTCGCTTAATACTAAGCCAAACAATGTGTGAAATTAAAGATCAAGATGGGGGGGTGAAATGCAGTTCCTTTCTCTGTTCTGCGAAACTGAGTGGCCAGAGTCATCCCTGAGAATTGAACCCAGGTCCTCCAGTCAGTAGCCCAGAACCCTCCCCATTGAATTACTATGTCCCGATAGCACTCAGGAACTGGAATATACATCCAAGCTGAGTGGAGGTGATATTTTATGTTGATCAGCCTTTGTTCAATTAGCATTAAGTGCTTCAAATCCTTCAAAGGAGAACTGAAGGATGAAATTTAACTGGACACAAATATAAAAGCTGCCCATTTCATGTAAAATCAGTATGAACGAACAGAAAGTGTAAGGTTGGGAGGACCTTGAGAAGATTTCAGCTAAGACAAACTATTTGAAAAGCACAAATCATTTACAAAAAGAATAATCCTAGGGCTGTCTTACAATGGCAGGAGATACCACAGTTGTAAAACATGTTTGTTCCCTTGTGCTCTGTTTATGGTTTCCCAGGAGGATCTGGTACCCAAAAAAATCACTCGGCTAGGGTGAAGCAGAAGGTGCCCAGAGGCATCCAACCAAAGGAATCGGACCCAGGCACTCCGGTGTGTAGCCCAGTCCTACACCCACTGAGCTATCATGCCCCTCATTAAGCGATTTTTTTCAGTGCAATTCGACTTGTCAGAATTGTCACAATTATGCTTCGAAATCGATAATAAAGGGCTTCGAATACAGTTATATTAGTAAGCAAAGAGAGACAAACTGTATAAAAAGAGATTATTAATTACTCTGCATAAATTCTGTTGTGATTTGACATAACTGTTTTCATTCTACCATTAACTGCCTCTTTGATAATGCCTCTTTAAAAAAATGCAATTAAAAAAAGAATTGGGTTTGGCAAAGACATATGTGCAAAGAGGAGGGGGTTGATGACATAATGAAGCCTCAAATCAGTAGTGAGGGGTTATAGGGGTTGAAACCTTGGTCATTGAGGCATAAGGACAAGTGTAGATTGGTGGATTTTGTGATGTGGAGAAGAATGGAAAAATCCAAATGGATGGAAAGAAAAACCAACGATGAAGTTGTAGGCATGGTAGGGAAGAGAGATGGTTGTTGGGATACATTGAAGAAGGAAGAACAAATGGATCCAGAAGATACCGAGAGCAAATGGTATGCTGAAAGTGGTAATGGGGGTAGTCTGAAAAGTTTCCGACTCAACAAATAAACAAGATATTTTTTATCATTTATTTTTATTATTTTATTGAGAAAGAAAAAGGCTAAGCTAAATATTAAAATAGTCGGGGAAAGAATAGAGCAGGTAGAGCAGTTTACATATCTCGGAAGTGTTTTGGACCAATACGGTCAAAGTGGTAGGGACGTAAGGAGAAGAATTGCGCTAGGCAAGGAGGCTTTCTCAAGGAGGAGGGAGTTGATGACGGGGACGTTGAGTAGGGATGTTAAGACAAGACTCGTAAAAACTCTGATATGGAGCGTAGCTATGTACGGCACGGAAACGTGGTCGCTGAAGCAGGAGGATAGACGTAGATTGGAGGCTTTTGAAATGTGGGTGTGGAGAAGAATGGAGAAGGTGAAATGGACCGAAAGGAAAACAAATGAGGAGGTACTAGAAATGGTGGGGGAGGAGAGGGGTTTGTTGAGAGAAATCCTATGGAGGCAGGAAAAATGGATGAAAGGCGTATTGAGCGGTAGTGGAATGTTGAAGAAGGTAATAGAGGGGAGAATGTTGGGCAAGCGAGGTAAGGGCAGGAACAGGGTAGGGATGTTGGACGGGATGAAGGGAGGAAAGAAGTACACCGAGATGAAGAGGGACCTGATATAGATTAGTTTGATAGGTGGGGAGTCACAAAATGTTTATTTGATAGTTGTGTCCATCCAAAAACCTAATTTAAACGGTAGATTACGTAATAATAATTTTTATTACTCAATATAGTCTCCTTTTAAGTCGACACACATTTTCCAGCGATGCTCAAACTTGATTAAATCTTTCAAATAGTAGTTGACGTCTTTCTTCGCAAAATAGGCGTTTACACATGAGATAACTACCTTGTCCGATGAAAATAACTCACCTCAAAGCGAAAATTTAAGTTTAGAAAATAGGAAAAAGTCGCTGGGGGCCAGATCTGGTGAAGACAGTGAGTGGTCAACCAATTCGAAGTGCAAATCTAGAATTTTAGCCATGCCGAAGTGTGAGCAGTTGTCCTGATGGAAAAGCATTTTCTTCTTTTTAATGTAGACGTATTTTGTAGTTTCAGCTTGCTTGGTAATAGTGCCGAATACACTTCCATTATTTTTTTACCTTTGGAAGATGATCGATTGACACAATTCCGTGACTAGCCAAAAAGAAACGGTCGCCATCACCTTCCCTGCCAATCGAACCATCTTCGGATTTTTCGGAGCAGGTTCACCCTTAGCAGTTCACTGTTTTGACTTTTCTTTCGCCTCAGAAGTATAGTAGTGGATACAGGTTACAGTTGTGAACCGATACAAAAATCGGACTCGCTTCGCTCAAACCGCTCCAACAGGGCCTTGGAAATGTTCATTCGAATGCGCTTTTGGTCCGAAGTGTCACCCTACGCGCGGATAGCTTACGCATGTCCAATTCTTCAGTCAATATATGACAAACGCGTTCTTCCGATAGGTGCACAGCCTCTGCAATCTCTCTAACCTTGATTCGACGTTCTTCCAGTGGCGTCTGGAGAACGTTTTCGATGTTATCGGTGGTTGGCGCAGTTTTTGGCCGTCCCAAATGTTCCTCATCAGTCAAGCTGGCACGGCCACGTTTCAAATCAGCTGCCCGAAATTTCACGGTCATTAATGGTGGTGCAGAGTCCCTGTACACAGCGTCCAACTCGTATTTGATTTTCCTACGCGTATTGCCTTTCAAAAACAAATATTTGACGACAGCTCGATAATCAATATTTTTCATTTTCACCAAAACTATCACAGCGACTCACTCAAACGATTGTCAAACACAATCTGAGAGTCCAACATAACCGAAATGTTGGTAAATTTTAATGGATGTGCACACATATTCCCCAACTTTTTTTGAAGAGTATTGCCATATTCATGTTGAGGTCGGCAACTTTTCAGACACACCTCGCAGAGGGGAAAACGCCAGCGAAGCGAAATAGAGGGGGGAGAAGGATAAGCATTTTGAATGTAATTAAGGAGTGTAAAAATAATGCAGAGCTATAGACGATTTATTGTAATACGGGGTTCAAGGATATTTGTGTAATGTTAGTTAGGGTTTAGGAGTACGGCAGTTTGTAGCTCCAGGGTCAATCAAAAACCTACCCTAACCTGGTGGATTTTGGTTAAAAAAAATAATTGTCATGACGCATAACTTTTAAAATGGCAAAGTTTTGCAGTTGTAAGGAAAAAAATGTCTAATTCGTCACAAACTAAAGAGGAGAGGATAATCTGTGAATATAAGAAAATTCCTGAAATAGTAATTTTTTGTTTCCCAGTCTGCCACACAACCTTTCATCGGTTATATCAAAACGCCATTAAAACCACGCTAATTTATCACAGAGAATGTCTACGTACCCATAGAGTTATTTTGGTAACGGTTTCTGCATGATTGCATTCGCCTGGATAGCTAATGGAAAATTCAAAATCTTTGAAGTGGCTTTTGAGAAGATAACGAATTTTCTTCAACAAACTTACTGGCTAATAGCTATCCAATTTTCGACTTTGAAAGGCTTACAGATTCAATTATTCCACTCATGCGAGTTTTTTCAGATCATTTATCGAAGAGTTATAATCATACCAGAATGAAAATGTGTTTTTTTGGATGTTAATGAAGTTAGGCTGATTGTTTAAAAATTTTTCTATTCCAAAGGTGTAGGTCCCGAAAAAATCAGACCATACGAAGGCCTCTACTGATTCAGTAAATCTGGATTGAGAAGCTAGAGCCACTTCTCCTCGCCCCAACGTTGACATCTACAGTACGCCCACCCAAGTTCAAGCACAGGCAGGACGAGTGTTTTCCCGAAAGATTTTATATTTGCTATTGATAGCGATCTCTCTCACAAGTTGAAGAGGATGGACACAATTCGGCCACTGGTAACGAGTCACAGTCGGATAAAAACTATATGCGACTTGAAATTCGAACCATGTTTTTGAAAGGCAGAATTTTTAAGGAGTGTCCCCAGACGAGAGGTAGCTTTTAATCCACCCGACAGAACCGACTAGAGGTCGCATTAAGAGGAAAGATACGCATTATTTTTGCCGTCTAAAAGTAGTGGGAGACAAATATAGAATTTTGTGAATATTTTTTCTCCTTCAGATTTCGATCCTCCCACCGTCTGAGACCTGAGAAACTTGTGTCCTTGAATGTATTGACACTGCCGCGGATGCATAAGCTGGGGTGGGACAAACATCACGCGGCTTTATGGGAGTTTTTCATGAGACGGTTTTCTCTATAGACATGTCGATTCCTTGTTGCGCAGTTTTTCGTGTTTAATGGTTCACCTTGAGACTGCGTATACGTTTTCCCATAATTTAAATTTCGAGTCGTCTTTCATGACCATCTAGTAGGGTGCGTAGGTTTCACTATTTATTTGGTAGGCAGTTAAAAAAATAACCATTCCGCCCACAGATTTATTTGAATTTAACATTTACATCCTGGAGTTCGTTTTGAAAATACAGTCGCACCTCAGAATTTGAAATGTGATGACACTTATCTCCATAAGTATTCGTTATGGTGGTCCTTTCGCGAGAAGATTTTTACCTCTGATTATTTCAGTCTTGGATATAGAAATAAATTTCGATTGCAATTTGTTTTGTACAAATAAAGTGGCTGATCTACATGTTTACTATTATACTCACATTGTGTCACAGATTTAAACACCAGATAACCATTTTCTGCTAACCCCGATCGAGCATTAAGCTCTTGGAACATGATAACGAACGAGGCTTTCACAAGTTTCCGCGTGTATTTTACACAGACGTCCTGTAGATATAATGTGGCCTGTATTCATGGGAGTCTAAATAAAGTTTTCAGAGAGAGTAAAAGTTTGTGTTCCACACATCCCATGTGGACTATTTGCATCTTAATTTATTAGATGATGTTTGATGCGTTTCAAAAATCTTTTTCCGTGGAGTGACCAAGCCGACATCCCTACTGACACCAATTCATTGGTTACCGATCATGCCGAAGATAGCCACAAACAGATTTCTCGCGAATGCAGTTTGGCCCACGAGATGAAATACACATACACACATCGTCACAGCAATGACAATTTATGTTTATTTTTTTTGTTGCCGGTCCCCTCGAAGGTTGCCGGTCCACTCAATCGTTTCCGTAAATTATTTACATTATGCTTTGTTAAAAGGAATTCATTCTCTTAATTCCTCAAGATATATTTTCCATTGCTGATTATTCAGTCATTGATGCTCTTTGGAGGAAATAATAACCAAAGATGTTTTACTACACCTTCGGAACTATTGTCGGCCAAGTAGAGTTGTTGCATGCAGCTGCGTTCATATTTCCGCATGCTTCAGAAGGAAGTATAAGGCAAATACGTAAATGTGGACAAGAAATGAAACGATCATCGGGGATAAACAACTCGGAATCATCCTATTGCTGTTTCTTCAGACGCTTTTAATTGTTTGTTTCTGTGATTATTTTTACACTCCATTTATATGCTTTCACTATCCTAACGGTTTAGTTAAAGAACACATATTTATGGAGACTTTGACATCTAAAATGGGTGTTTTCAAGAGAAAAGGCGCATTAAATGGAAACGGGAATTCATCTTTAAGCCACTTAATGGACGGCTAACATATGACGGAAATTTATCTGTTTTTTTCCCTGTGGATTCCATAGTAAAGGATGAGTCTGATGAATCATCGTTTCAGCAATACATTTTTTTAGATATTTTTAAAGATTGTTTTCCATATCAGGTGAAACATGGAATTAATATTTATAATTAAAATATGAGGTGTTAAATTAAATACTTTTAAACAATATTTAAGACGTTTCCAAAGGAAAAATATCCAAATTCATTGACATAAGTCTGAATTAAATACGGATAATGTATTCTTCCCGCAGCGGTAGCTATTTATCAGACATACTTTCATTCGAATATTACACTGAAGCCACTGAAAACAAGTAATGCAGTTATCACGATGCCATTGTTTTCTCTTTCTGCCCTATATTATTGTATATGAACAATATTTTTCATAAAAGTTTATATTATTAAGTGCTAATTATATAAATGGGTTAAAATGACTCAAAAATTCATTCCAAAACGGCAGGAAAAAGAAATTTTATTATTTCGCCGGGAATTGAACCTTTTATAAAATCATTGCAGTAAACTTTATTTACTTTACAAATCAACATCTTATGGAATTTTTGTAGGGAGAGAAGATAACAAAATGGCAGTATACTAAGAGAAAAGTTAGACATTAATCATCTATTTTGATGCTAGCACAAGTTCTTCCGAGATAGTTCTTTTTCCTTTAATAAATTTCACGATATGGATAATTTTGGACGTTCCAACTTCATATATAATGAGTTGCTCCCATTTTTCCTTTAATTGGCCGAATTATTTTTCTCCTTTTGGTGATTTATATTCTTATCAGCACGGGTACTCTGGTGCCATGAATTCTATCGATGTAGCCTTTCCACATTTCCACTTTTGCTTTTGTTCCTTCCCCTATGTTAGACATCTTTAGTTTTGTTCTTGTCTTCATTGCGTATTTCATCTGATCGGGAGAATCCTCAGAACTTAATCAAAAATCTATCTTATTCCCGCCGCTTGTATTTTTTCATTTCTTGTCATAATTGTTTCACGGCCATATATTAGAATTGGTGCTGCCATTGTTTCATGATTTTTTATTCTTGAATATTTCATTATTCAGTGTTTTATTGCTGTCAATTTTTCCGTATTTATATTATATTATAATATATGTATTTTTTTCTTTGCCATATTTCCTGCAAATAGTAGTTATCATAACTAACGTCCGTTTCTTTGAAATTGAGGAGCGAGGGTTTTGAATGGGTTTTCCATCCATTGTGATTTTTGACCAGACGGTGTGTTTTCAATGAAGTGCTATCACTTTGATTAGCGGGACGGTTATTTCAAGGTTGTATTCTTTGTTAATTTGTTCTAATCTGTATACAGCTCTTTGAAGGTCTTCCGGCTGATGACCGTAAAGTCATCAGCCAACAATAATGTTTTAATGTTGTTTTTTCCATTTTATTTCTAGGTTTTCCCATTTTTTACGCTTGTTTCTTCTATGTTGTAATAATATAGTCATTTGGTAGTAAATTAAATAGTACAGCCAGTCCTCATAAGGATTCCTGTGGCCTCAATCAATTTCTACGCTCCATACTTTGGAAGGGGGGAGGCCCTCGGAAGTCGAATCTTCCCATCCCTATCACATTTTCTCTAACCTAGCCGGCTATTAAACGCACTGGTGACTTCAACGTCTGACGCGTCGCTTAAAAATATCATGTCGAAATTTCGAAGCACTTGTTCGAAGGGGGGCCTAAGACAATGAAACGCCCAAAACGGCCACCCGGACCCTCTCTCTCTGTCCTCCCCCTGCCCCTTCCACGCAATCCGACGCCCCCTGCCCAATCCAGAAACGTGGAAGACCCTCATGACGCACATGGGAAATTCGAGGTGCGGCCCTCCGCCAATTCTCCGTTTGAGGCGCGAGTGGGAGGGCTTGCGAGGTCGTTGTCCAGGGAAAAGAAAGAAGGGGGGCGTCCATGACATTCCCCCTCGCCATTGGGAACACAAGTAGGCGGGCCTCCCTTTTTTCCTCTCTCTATCCCCCACCCCACTCCACCCTACTCCCTTTTTTAATCTCTCCCCCACCCCCTTGGCCAATTCTAATAGGGAAAACGGGGAGGTGGACGAATGGGAGGCTAGGGGAAAATGGAGAAGACATTTAGAAAATGAGCGATGGATCGTTTTTGCACCGACTCTCTCCCTGCGCTCCCTTCCCACGCACCCCCTCTCCTCCCTCCCGAGCCACTCAACTAACCGTTCCGCGCCTCTCTCCTCTCGGGCCTTCCCGTCCAACCTTCACCTCTCTCCTTCGCCGAATCCTCCTCTTTCATAGTCAACATCTTCCCCCTCATCTATATTCCTCCTGTTTACTCCTTATCTCAAAGTTTTTTCTCTTTGCACAAGTAAAAAAGGCATACTCGCGCCGTACTGATCTCAACGACCCCCTTCCGTATCCACGTGTCTGGTAGGTCAAGAATGTCATAGTCGCAGTTATTAGGAAAATTTACGCGGTTTTCTATTGATATTTTCATATCTTGCTTTTATTGCTCAAATTTCGTCTACAAGTCGATTCCTGTCAATATTCACGAGACCCTTATAATTTTGAAGCATTTGGGGAAAATGTTTCTACTGGAAGCACAAAAGAGTAGTAGCCTTTTTTCTAGGCATAAGAGTTGGGTTTTTTTGAGTTACAACCAATTTGATAAATTTTTACTGAAATCAAGACATGACGATTCGAGGTCCAAAAATGTGGAAATTCCTGTCTGTCATTATTTTTCTTTTTGCAACTTCGGACACTGCTGGTGGTCAGTGTACTCCTGGGATCTTGAATTTTCTTTAGTTTTTCTAGGGTTCGAAACAACAGAGTATATACAAGTATGAGTATATACAAGTATGAGTATACTATATACAAGTATGAGTATATGCAAGTATGAGTATATACTTGTACTTATACTCGTATGTATCTTCGAATGCTTATTTGTACACTTAAAGTACTGTGCCACTCTCTCTCCAATTATTCCCAAATAATTTTTCTTTCGTCGTAGACTATATAGAAACTCCTGCGAATTGTTCTAATTTTAGTGATCACTGGGAAGAGTAAAGGTATAATCATAAACCGCGGAGTTTTCTTTGACTCCCTATTAACTATTCGCTTCTTTGATGAATCGACGAAGCCTTGATTTATAGATTTTAAAATCTGCTTAAAAAATAATATTTACAGACATTCAACGATCTCCTGTATTGGAATATCTGCAATTGATATACTTATTCGAACTTTATTTAATATTCTGTTGAACGTTTTATGTGTTCCAGAGTATGCTAGTCAATGCGAGCAGTCTTCCATGAAGCGACGCCAAATGCTTAAATATTATGGAGAATTGTCCAAGTAATTTGCTTCGCATTAATTTCACATTATTATTCCCACAAAATCTCTGTCGACAGGTCCACCTTGCTTCACGAAATTTGTGGGCTAAAGAATGAATGGCGATTTTGGATATCTGTTGGGGCGGACTCGCTCACGTGTTTAAAACGTAACGGTCACGCGTCAACACCAGGTAAATCGAGTCAAAGTACGACGTATTCCCTGCATGGTGGACGTGTTCGTTGACTTATAGCGTGTGGAAGCGTGTGCCATGCTGTCAGTAACACTTCCTCCTGCTGATTGCCATCTGCTTTATATCCATCAAGCACATCTTAAATTCGCATTATCCTTTCGGAATGAACGGTAATTATTGCAGCGTTTGAGGACGGATATTGGTGATGAGTGAATTACATCAGTGAAGAGAATTAATCGTGAACTAATTTCAGTTACCTTCGTATTTATAGCGAATGGATAAATATCTAGTGCTAACTAATTGCTTTCATTTATCTGCATCTATCTTCACTGTCAAAAAAAATGCTTGAACATAATAATTAATAATTATGCCAAAATAAACTTATTACTTAGTTAATTTTGCATGATAATTCAGTGTTTTGAGAAAAATCCCTCAGCCTTGGAGTCAGACCTGTGCGGGAAGTGTTATATTCCTGGGAGACATCCGACAGAATACCTTTAGAAGTGCTAATGAAAAAATGTAGGGATCTAATTTCCCTTCTGGAAGAAAGACCAGGGAGGCAACATGCTCAAAACAGTCGCGCGCCGTAACAATGGGGTTTCGAGTAGTTCGTGATTTTCACGTAGCCAGCATTACCGTTGAATTCCAAATGTTTGCACATGTGAATTATGTGCAGCAGTATTGAATACTGTTTAGCTAAGTCGTTTCATTCTACGCATTCTCTTCAACGCATCCACAACGTAAATCGATGACTCCCAGACTTCGCCAGGCAAAGTTTTCGCCTTAGACTCACCGTACTTGAATGCTTGAACACGAGGGAGAAGAATTTAATGAGAACATAGCGAACCTTTTGGTCTAACTTGATTAAAAAAACAAGCTGCCAAAAACCTTCCGTTCCAACAAACGTGCATAGAATCTATCAATAGCGGCGAAGCTTCTAAAGATTCCCACTTCTTTATTGCATCTTTGTTTGAGGAAAAGCCGCCGGAAAAATCGGTTTGTCCTTCTCAAGGAGGCGTATTCCAAGTGGGCTAATGCCCGCAGCGTGCTTCAGCCATCCTCTCCCTCGTCCTTCCTTCTTCCATAGTCCGATGAAAAGGACCTCAGGCGCATTTGTGGAATCCCAAAACATCAACATTCGCACACCTAACGGCAAGGAATATGGTTAATTCATCTGCTTTTTAATATATGACTGCAGGGTAGCCTGATCGGTATAGCGTTCAGTTGTTGATAAGATGTTCCCGGATTGAAATACGGCAACGTTTCTAGATTCAAGTACGTCAAGCGAAGCCATATGACTCCTTGTACAACGTAACATCAACATAATTCAACAAGCATCTCTTCAATCGTAAAAACAGTCTAATTGGGAATCATAGAGGACAGGCTTTCGATGGGTGCGCTGCGGGAAGAATGGAGAAAATAAATTTGCCGGGGATGAAGATTAAACTCGAAGTTTGGAATACGGTAAGGAAAGAGAGTAGGATGCTGGTCGATTATCGAAAAAGGCATAATTGATGGATGGTGGTAATAGTGGGGCGCTAAAGGTCGTGATAGAGAAGAGAATGCTGAGCAAGTGGGGAAGTAGTGGGAAGGGAATAGCCTTTTTGGGCTGCATGAAGGCTGTTAAAAGGCATAAAAAAGAAGCAAGGAACAAAATCATGTAGGGTAACAAGGAGTTGCATTAGGTGGAATATGTAATTTTCGCTACAGGAACCAAACATACCTTTATCGGGTATACTACAGGGATGTTGAGAAAAACGCAATTAGCACGGCGAAATCAACTAGATACCTTTATTAAGAATATCACCCATTGCAGCCCGTGGCAAGATTTGATACGAGCTATTTCTTACCACTTAGATTTCGAGTTGATCAATATGATTTAAAAAATTTTATAATGATTGTGCATGAGCGTCTTTCATCGGAGTTAACCTACTCAAAGTGGATCATTATAATCCCAATAATATTTGGCAAATGCTAAAAATCCTTTAGCTCACGTACCTGGTGAATAGGAGAAAAAACTAATTGCAAGATTTAATATAAATTGTAGAATCATAATTTTCAGGTAATTTATGCAAGGTATTCCACCCACTAAAATAAAAATTTTCTGACGGTTCCTAACGCCTACTTTCTTCTACACATCGTGAGAAATTCCTCTTTCTTTGTCCCAGATTACTTCCTTCTTCATTATTTCGTATCTTGTGGTTGTCCTCATGTTATCTACAAGGTCTATTCTCTTCCTTCTTTGACCCCACTTACCAAAAGTTCTCCCTTCAATCACAGCCTGTAACATTCCGCTAAGTTGTCATTGCTGCTTGACGAAAATTAGAATATAAGAATAATTGATATTCGCAAGAAATATTTAGCCGTGTTACAGAGTAAAACGCCTTAAAAGGTGTATTATAACATTTTCTTACACTTGAAATTGGATTGTAATTCATTTGAAAAGTGGTACTCTGTAGAACTATTGCCTATGACTCGATGAAGACCAAAATTGTATTATTTCAAGTCTAAAACCGTATTATAATGTCGGTGACCTGTGTCGAAAAAGTAGTAGTGTGTTTTTGACGTATAAGGAAACTAACATAACTTGTTGAGCAAAATTTCTGAGCCGACATATTTTTTTCCAACATATATGCGAAGAAAAGTCATAGCTATCCCATTATAGGAATAGTATCAGAGGGGAAATACCAAAATTTTCAGACTCAAATATCTTTGTTCAACGGTTGTTGACTTAAGATTATTTTCTCACTATTAGCTTAGGAAAAGTATAGTTAATTAGATATATAGATAAAGATGTAATTATATTTTACCGGTTGCGGAAGTTTTGGATGGACACATCCTATACAGTTTGTCAACAATCCATTTACAAGTGATTGCCTCTCCTAACAGAAAACAATTTGATAACCACTACTATTTACTACAAATGGCAACTATAACTCTGTACAGCTCCGTTATTGAGAAAATATGACGCAGTGTACTTCCTGGATGATTGGTTTTCACTACTGACATTTAATGAAATCAAAAACCAATTTCACCGAACGAGTTTTATAAAAGAATAACACCTCCCGTAAGAATTCTTACGATATAATGGATTCTTAAAATCCCCCCATGTCCATAGTTCTTTTTCGGCAGTTCACAGGGATCATCATCCACCAACATACACCTGCATACCTGACGTTTTCCATGCTTTACTTTCTAAAAGCAGGATGAATCGAAAATCAACAATGTGTGATAAGTACGTATTCTATTTTGAGTAAATTATTGTATAATAAGTTGACACCGTTGGAAATATTTTCTAGCATACAAAGTATTCATTTTAATTATGCAGGTTCTTCTATCCTTTGCCTTTCTTTACCATTACTTTATTACAAGCATTAATTACATGTGCTGATATTTTAATTTCCCAAGAAACTGTTCCCAATTTAATGAAAGAGCCATAATTCTACTAAACTGTATCAAACGTGATCCTACATGGTAACTTATAATGCCCTAGGCAATATTCGTAATCCATTATAAACGAATTAGGTATTTTCTATAGCTTTCCGTATACATACGTTTTCATAGATATTAACTTCGACCTTCGGGTTGCTTTTTGAATGGTCAGTAAACATGTGTATCTACATAAGGTGAAAGCAGTTGCATGCATGCATAGTTCTCGAAGACCTTCTGGGAACGGTAATATTAGCGTACTATCCTCAATAGGTAGTGATCGCTACTAGAAATATCTGAAGCTTATAAGACGTCCTTTAAGGCGAACTTGCATCTTTATTTGAAGAAACTTTATAAGATTTCATTTAACCTTAGATAATAAATGTATATGTAGGTTTTTCTAGCAGATTTATTGTTGATATACCTAATAAGTAAATTCAGTCCGCGTGATCCATAATATAATGACTGATGCTGTTAAAGAATATGGCAGAGATCCAAACGCTAGTGTAGCTGGTGTATGTTTTTAGCATTCTGCCATTATTTTCCTGGTAGGAAGCGGTGTTGTTACCAGCTATTCTTTGCATTTTATTCCTATTTTCCGAAGGAAGCTTGGTTGTTGGAAGCAATACGTTTTCCATTGGAGGCCAACAGAGTGTTCATAATGAGGTGAGGGAGAGGTCAGGGCTGGGTCCTGGAATTTTTCTTTTCCGTCATCTGTAGGTCAGGCACCTCGAGGGTGGGATGATATGGGGAGAGCACTTATCAACTTCGCTTCCCACCGGTTGGCCTTGAGGAGCCATGGAAAGGAATAATATTGAAGCAACATTAAAAGTCTCCTTTATGGACCGACTAATTTATGCCACGGGTCTTATTTCTCGAAGGGAAAGGAAGATGGTGGAGACATCAAAAGCTTCTACCATATTTTCCCGGTCTTATGGGAAAAGGTTTTACACCGCAACTTCTTCGGCATTAGCTTTGTCAGTTTACCATTAATAATCAGTACCACCTAATGCTCTCCTGCTAAAATGAAGAAAGAAGTTGTCTAGTTTTCAGAATGTCAATTTGCGTGGGGTATGACTATTTTAAGTGGTTTATAATTTAATTCACCTATTCCATTTTTGCTGTTGACTGTTCAGATAAGGTAAAAAAAAACATTTTCAGCTTGTCCCACCTAAACGATTAAAACCACTGAATAAAAATTATTTTTTTTGCGATGTGGTCACCAAAGTTTTTGTGTGGAGTTTCATAAAAAAATCTACGTGGGCCATTCTGGCGCGGGTTAAGAAAGAAAGCGCTTTTTATATTCACCTGGCATCTCGTCTTCATCCGTGGGTGTAACGGAGACTGGGGCGTAGGTGTTTCGGCAAATGCGCGAATTGAAATGAAATCCGCTCCGCCTATCCACATGCTGTCTCCCGGAGAAAACAGCCGGGTACTCAATCTAAAATATCGATTGGTTATTTAGAAGGCGGCCTTTCTCTGTGATTTTTTTTTAACGATAAAAGACCTTTATATGGCCGCAGAAATTAACACAAAGCTCTGATGAAAATTCATCTGTATATCATTCGGAGGAAGATTTACGCTTGAGTACAGTCATTTAGTTATGCAAATCCATGCAGGTGGTCCAAAACCTCGAAGGTTGAACCTAAAAGCACCATCAAACAACAGCAATTGGTTTGATTCTGTCATCGCGAATTGCTTTTTGCCTTTTCAAAAACTCGACTAAAGGCCGAGGATAATTGTCTGCTGCTTAATGAATGATCCGTAATAACAGGAAGAACTGAAATATCATTTTCACCTTCTGCCATCAATTACTCTTGAGAGCTCTTTGCATGCCAGAGATCAATTAATTGTAATAAGTCAATGCTTTCAAAACATCAGAGGTAACGTTCATGTATACAATTATACCGTGACCTCCAAATTATTAATTTGAAAACAAAATTAATACGCTTCAAATACAGTTCAACCTCTTTTGTGTTGTCATTCCGGAAGAAAAATCTCTGACCTAAATTTAGGTCAACACGGTAATTAAATAGCAGGCCAAAAATAAAATATCTAGTGGTTGTCAATCCCACACACGCATTTTTCATACGTGAAAGGGTTTGGAAACCAGAAGCCACCATCTTACTTTATTTGAGACTGCTCGCTAATTTTTTAGCTTTTTATGTTCACAGTGGATTTAAATGATAATAGTAACTGCGTGGGTACCGAATAATTAGAATTGCATTGGAAATATGAAGACCGATTGACCTCTATTAACTTCATCCATCAGTATGCGCCTTTGTCAAAAATATTCAGATCCAAATCGGCTAATTGACTTCAGCGCAACCCGCTGAAAATTGGGCCAAGCTAAAAAAAAAGTTTCCATTTTTGATGTGTTCCTAAGATAATGGCGTCAATAGGTTTTTCTGATTGTCACGTTATGTAAATCAAACAGCATTAACTACTCTCACAAACAATCGCATCAAGTATATGCAAAATTTTAATTCACACACTAATCAGATACCCACACGATTTTTCCTCTCAGCTTCTTACGTACAGCAGATAAATCCTATTGCAGATTCCCCTTGCCCCATTTTCATTACAGAACTAGTATCCATTAATGAAAGCTAAGAAAATCATTCCAGGAATCATGTCCACGTTACTCCGAAGGAATTTTATTCTCTTTTCTCTTTCACAACTTCATCTTTTGCGTAGGAATGGAGATATGTCTTCAAGTAGAAAGTCGTGCGTTCAAGTCACCGCACCTTGCACCACCATTAGAGCTACCATAGTTCACTTTTTATCAAAGGTGCACGCTCTAGCTCGCGGATGTCGCCTAAAAAGAACTCATTGAGGATGCAAATCAACCGGATTCTCTCTCTAGAGTCCTCGTTAACTCTCTTAGTATGCCTCTTGAAGGTAATTAGACCAATTTAATCGACTGTCGGCAATAACCTTCGCTATTGCTGACAGGGTAACATTATAGGAACATCACAGGTCTAGAATTCTGAATTAATTTCGTTTAGGCACGGGAAGCATAAGAAAATACGCAATGTTTTATATTGCTTCGTGCCATTGAAAATTTCTCAAAAGTCATTTGTTCATGTTTTGAAACTTTTTTCAGTCGGATCGCATCCAATTACCAATTTGGGCATATTTATGCGTTCATTTTTTTCGTAATAAGAATTATGACTCAAGTGTAGTGTGACAGGAAAGAAATATTGGAATGCAAATAAACCAAAGTATTGGTGGAAGTAGCTTAACGTGCAGTCTCGGGAATTCATTACCTCCGATATTGCAAATTGCTAAATATTTGGAATTAACCTTTAAAACAGAAGATGGGAGCCATTTAGTATGCTGAACCAATTGCAATAAATAGAAATGCAAAAAAGTGTCTTTAAAATTCGAAAATCTAATATTGACAAAATATGTGTGTAGGGTTCTATAGGTATTTAATCAGACAATCTGATATGCGTACATGAACATTTAATTTATCATTACACCACCAGAGGACCATCATAAAGCCAGAATTGTCATATGAGTTAGGTGTAATTAAGGCAAAACCGAGAGTTATGATATTTATTCGTAGAGGATCATTCTTCTTTGTTCGGCGAAGGCGGCCTACCCGCCAAAACGTAGAAATATACGAGTGTCCTTCCTATGTATGTATACATACTATATGTGTATACATACACACGCGTGTGTGTAAGGTAAAGATTTTTTCATAATTGCAAAATTAAGCTTAATTTTCAAGTTGTTTTCAAACTAAATTTATGCATGCCAGGCTTCTTTAAAGCTTCGTAAAGATTAATTTAAGTATAGACCATGATTTGGAGCTCCGTAGAGAAAATTAACCAAAACTAGGGTAAATAATTATATTTTTAGTCGGTGTAGAATATATTAATATATTTTGGGTGAGTAGGTACACGAATTTGATAATGTTACTTAATATTAACATTGAAAATTTTCACGCCACACACAAATATTCTAGTTACCGAGAAGTTTCTCCAAAGTTGCCTACAACCGACAGCTTACCAAATAAATAGTTTTTGGACAACAACCTAAACTTCATATTACAAATCTTCCGTTCATGTGATTATATGAATATTATGTATTCATAACGCACAGTTATCTAAACGGTTTTTCTCAAAACCAATCACCAAAGTCCTAAACGCTGAAATGTATAATATGGCTTGAGATACTTCAAAACACGGCGCGTTTGCCGCAGCGAAAAAAGCTGCGGAAAACGCTCCCTGTTTCTGTTTGTCTATTGTCTATCTGTTTTACCTTTTAGCTTCATTCGCCCCCAGAGCTATTAAAAAAATTGATACTCATGGAGACGTTTTCGATTCTCAACACATTCGGCGTAAGTATTGTACTGATGCAGCATTTAATAAATGTTTCTAATTTCTTTGAAAATTACTCGCTATATACCTGCTGTTTGACTTTTGCAGGAAACCTTCATGTGAGATATGTATCCAACAGAAATAAGGAATAACTTCATCTGCAGATGTAGTCGGAGATTTTAGTGTTGTTTAGTGCATATATTAATTGCCTGCCTTCTCAGTATCCAAAAATCAAAAGACATTGATTCTCTCAGCAAAATTAGTGGTTTTTACTAATTGTATGTACTTCTTTTTTCAGTGATACAATGAAATATCCTTGGTTTCGATTAGTCGGCGACCTTTGCATGCATTTATTTGTTCAGGTGATCGTCCGTGAAATGTGAAAATGGAGGCTACAGATCATTGGAGAGTGGGGCAAGAGTGGTCACTGTTGCGGCACTTGTGCTTGCTAAGGAGCATCATTCGAATCTGGACTAAGCATTCGCGAGAATTTTTAAGGCGAAAGCCACCTTTGACGAGGTGTCAATAGCAACTAAGGGCAATGGCCGCAGCAACCAAATCCAATGGAAGTCTGCATCGACGACCAGGATCTCATCAAACGAAAATCCTGCCTGCGGTGTCTGTCGAGTGTTCGATGAAATATTCACCGCCGGAATCGTGCACTCTTTTTCATTTTTGAGTAACGGACCTCGTGATTTCGCAAAGCCCTGCGGATTTCCGAACTCGCGGGGGCGTCGGGACAAGCAGAACGGGTGTTGAATGCAAGCAGACGGGACATCAGTTGGAGTAGTTCCAGAAAAGAACATTTGTCGATATTTTGTATATCTTAGCAATACTGTGTGAGTTATTACGAGTTCAATGCGTAGCATAGCGCCAGTGTAATGCTATCTTAAATTTACATAAGGATAGCCCTTTGACAAGTGTGAGAAGGCACTTAAACGTATTGCAGGTCCAGCAGCTGAATATAGAGACGGGACGTCAAGAGCATTATTTCATTGATATTTTATGACTGATTGAAATCAGATTATATTAGAATTTTAGAATGTTATTGTTATTATTTGGATCCTCCATTGGTTGTACCGGAGAAATGAACGTACTACTAAAAGGAAGTGGGTCTAAAACTAACAATCCTAAGGTACTTAAGGGTATTTTGATATCACGAAATTTCCTGATAATCATGTGGAACAATTTCAATGAAAGTACCCGTATCAAATATTACTCTATGATTCTTCTGTTCGCGATTTTGTGCAAAGTAATTTGGTTTCAAAACATTTGTCTGTTGTCTCTCTTTCATTTGTATTCACAATTTATAGCCTTTTTAGGCAACAAGTTGCTATATTTTCCTCCCATATAATCCTTAATACACAGATTTGATGAATATATTATTAATATTTAAATCCGACGTGGAGATTTTAACGGAAGTAAATGGAGACCCTAGAGTATGTTCTTAAGTATCTAAAAGATATGAGTTTATTTCTTACTTCCTTTGTTAGTCGTAACTTTTTTGTATTAACTTTAATCAAAAATGAATAAAATAATTTTTTAGTTTTAAATTAACCCGAGTAATTAGATTTATTCAGAAATTATACGGTAGATACAGAAGCCTTTCTCATAAATAACGGTGGTAAAAAGCTATGACTTATACTATTAATTTTCAATGCGATGAATTGTTAAATTAGCCTGAAAATCGTTACTTTTATGAAAAAAAACAATTTTATGCTTTCGATTACGGAATTCACCGTGATTTACAGTACAGGCATGATTCTGTCGCGTTTCCTGCATTGATATGATTCCCTGAAAATTTCGGAAGTGCGCGACAAGCTGTTGCGATATGATTTTCACCATCACCAATAATTCGTAACATTAGGTAATACTTTGATATCAGGCACAATAATATCTCATCAAATGCGGGTTAACTTAAAATGTCCGAAAGGCCAAGTCGAGAAATGTGCGACCGTCTCATAGAAATCAACGATCTGATGTCTTGGGTGCGATTTAGTGTAATTTCCTTTAGCTTACCATATCAGTCTGAGAAACAGACGATTCTCTCAACATGCTGCGTACTTTATTTCATTTCGATTGGAAATGTTTGAAACTGGGCTGCGAGTGTTTACTAGCCAACCACTGAGCATTCTCAGGCTATAGGTATTAATAACTCCTAACTATTTGAATTATTGATCTAGGGCCTGGTATCGAAGCTGCGACATCTAGGGTTAGTATCCCTCTGAACTGGTGATGGCTGCCCTTTTTGCCTTAGTTTTGTTGCCTTAGGTATTATCCTTTTATTTTTACATCATTTTACGCTATATTAATGCATGAAAGCAATGACTTGTCTGCTAGCATTTGCAATCTTCATGTTTTTATCTACTGGGGACCGAGACTGAAGATCACATTTTTGTTACTCGATGATTTTTTAAGCGCTAATTGATTTTATCCGGGGTCACTACCGGTGTTTAATTAGAATAATTAGGATTCTTAACCAGTTGTCGGAACCAAATATTTTTGCCCGAGTAACAGAAACTAGGATAAATAACAATTATATTTTTGTGTTAATGTACCGGTAACTAATTTTCTCGTTCCAGACAGACATTCTGCAATTTGTTCAAATGGCTGTGTTGTGTGAACGGAGGCTATTTGTCGACCACTGTATTTTTTCAACAAAGCGCGTTCGACTCACGTGGCGATGGGCTTGGAGTCGACGTCGTAGATCGCCTCGATGCTCTCCTTCCGGGCGAGGGCCCTCCTCAGGGCATCCTCCACGCTCACCACGCCCTCTCGCACTCGCTTCTCCCACGCCTCCCACCGCCATTCCCCGCCCTTCTTCCGGCCGCCCTCGCCGGCCCTGCTCCCGTCCTCCTCCCCCTTCACCCCCTCGGCAGACCCTCCCCCCTTGTCCTGCTTCGGCTTCCCCGCCGTCGTCCTGCACTGGTGTGACTGGAGTGGCTGGCCGCCGGTGGACTGCTTCCTCTTGTTCTTCCGCTGCTGCTCCGCTGTCGGAGCCTCGGACCCCGCACCTCCTTCCGCCGCCTTCTTCCTGCACCCATGCCTCCGTCCTCCCGCCGCCGCCGCCGACCCCCTGTGGGGGTGGTGGTGGTGGTGGCCGGCGGGGGAGGAGCCGGACGGCCGCCTCTGGTCGTCTCCCCCGCGGGCGGAGGCACAGATCATCGCGGCGACGGACGCACTCCCTCTCGACACGGGAAGAAAAGTGTAGCCGGGAATGCGGCCACTGCCCCGACGTAATTCGGGGGTGGGCGGTGGGTAGGGGGCGTGCGGGGGGAGGGGTGGGAAGAGTGGTCGGGAGGTAGCAGCACTTGGGGCACCCGAAATACTGGGAAAAACCACACGACGCAAGTTTCGGCGACCTGCGATTGAAGCTACCGCGGGCGAGCAACGCTTCGAGCCCCTTCAAGTCTTCCTCAGTTTTTCTCCTCTCTTCAACCCCGAGTGTCCGGGCGAACGAGCCGCTCCCCCCACGGGGCGGGTCGTCCCTCTCCGGCGAGCGCCTTCCTCCAGGAAGTCTCTCTCTCGCGTGGTGCGCGCGCCGGGCCCCGTGGATCCCCACGACCGGTGGAAGCTGATCGAGGGCTGTCGCCAAGCAGCACACACGAGCGCTCAAGGCGTCCGGCGAAGAGGGAGAGATCCCCGGGAGACGAGGACCAGTGCGCTCAGTGAGTCGCTCGCTCGCCCGCCCGCCCCAACGTGCGCCAAAGCGATGAGTGAGTGGGAAGTGTGCGGAGAGAGGCGTTTGTGGGGAGGGAGGTGGTGGGTGAGGAGGAAACGGCGAGAGGCCCCTTTCTGCCGCCCACGCGTCCTCTCCGGAGGGATGCCCTAGACGGCGCTCTCTCTCGTCGGCGTCGGGGCGAGTGGGAAGCAGCAGTCCACTCACTCGCCTCCCCTCCCTCGGCTTCCCCGCCCTCCCACTCCACCCCGCCCCCCGCGCCATCCTCATCCTCCTCCGTCTTTCTTTGGCCAAGAAACGGAGATACTTGTCCGCGCGGGACACAGACGCGCTCGTTTTTCCCCCCTCTCTCTCTCTCCATCCACTTCGCTCTCCCTTCATTCCGAACAACAGACTTCTCCGATCGCCTCCTCCCTCCCCGTCTCTCCAAGGCCCACCGAAGACGGCGTCATCACAACCGCTCCCCCCCTCCTCGGCCTCTTCTTCAACATCTCCCCCCGTACCTCTGCCTCCCCCTAAGAGGAGGACTCCAATGGCTTCGCCATCGCCCTTAACTCTATTATCCACTCCTCTTCCCACAAAAACCTCCTCTCATTCCTCCAACTTCCCCTCCCAATTCGCCGTCAACCCGCCAGTTCCGATTCTCCTCCACACGTTCTCTTCCCGTGCGTTTACGAGCAGACGGGATCGGTACTAATACACGTGTTCAACGTCTCTCGTCTTCCATGTCTTCACTCGCGCAAGCAGACCTTCCCCAAAGTAGTATGCCCTCCTCTCTTCATCTCGGACTCATTGCCCCCCACATCAAGCTGACAGCGTTCATACAAATATTCCCTCGGATGCGGACCTCCGCTGCCGAGGCCCGATGCCTTTAGCTCCGGCGGTGGGGAACCAACACTTTAAGAGGGCTGTGTTTAGGCTCCATTTATCTTTAACGATGATACTAAATTTGTTCCCTACTAAGGACAATCAAAAAAGTGCCATTCTGCTCTGTGATTGGTCCTTGTTCAGCGGAAGAAGCCCTCCTTTAAGTTTTCGGGCATTAGAGAGTCTTGAAAATCTCGAGTTGGCTTTGGTCCAAATCTTTCGGAGAACAATGACAAATAAATGTTTATCCAAAAAGGAATTTAGGATAAAAAGAGTGAAAAAATGCCAAGGTTACACAGAATAATTGCTTAATATGACATCCGCAGGCTTAGTTTGCATAGATAGTTTTAATGTTTCTATAGCTAATATATTTCTTACGTAAAGACGGTAACGAGATTTCACCGCAACCAGAACTCTATGATGAAATGAAATTCTCTCCCTTCAAGCCATTTCTAATGCCTGTTTACAAGTCATTAACTCAAGGCTTTAAGCCTTACCCAAACATCATATTCTGTATCCTTTCCTGCTCCTTTTCCTGGCAACCCTTACCATTCTCACCGTATTCTGTTCTCCTCCAAATTTTACCATCTCAATCCTTCCTCCCCTCGAACAATCCCCCCTCTCCCCCCGACGGCCTATTCGCCATGTTTCCACGCGCGCGGATTCAGGAAGGGGTTGTTCGTTTTGCGAAGGACGCCACGTTCCCGGATGCCTTTTTGGAGGAAGTATGAAGCAAAATGGAAATAAGGGTTCCCATTCAAGGCCGATTGAGTATCTACCTTGAATGGGATAAGTAGCAGTAATTACGGAATTATACCCTACTGAGCTTAACGGTGCACTCCGACTTGGACGCTTGCGTAACTCTATCGGAATTATCGGAAAATGTTTTTCGGAAACGATTTTACTAATAATGAATTTGACCTCTACGACGGAAATAATTTCAATTTTCAGTATTTTTTTTGGGGTCTCTGAATAATCGTTAAAGTCAGTTTCGCTGCCCTTCGGGGTTATTTACAATGTTTATGATGGGACACCAGAAACTTCTTCACTGAAATTTTTCAGAAAAATTTATTTTGATAAAACTTCTTCAATTACTTCACAGAGTGTTAGAAATTTAGGATTGCGTCGATGGTATTAGCATTGATAGATCCTGGAACCAAACTTCCTAGTACGATTACAATGAAATGTTTCAGTGTGTATAGAAAATGAAATTTGAGAAAAAGCACTGCAAAACTCGTTCTATTCCTCATCAGAACGACTCTCCTTAGATTAAATTCAGTGGAGTTATCTCTTACTCGTAACAGTGCTGCCAATTGCGTTTTTCTTCCACTATTCTCCGGAGGACTTACTGAAGACATTTTATTTGCTCTGTCCAATCGTCATCACTGTATAATTATATCGCGATATCAATTTCCCGTAAAAGTTTATTTCCTTCCCTTTGAATAAAATAAGTTCGTGTCATGTCGATATGGGCAACATACCCGATGGATGGATTTTTTCATAACTGCGGCAATTTACGGGTCCACAACTCTCGTCAAATAACCAGGCGGTGCTAAATTTCGAGAACAAAATCGCCTTTTCGCACGGAACCTGTATCTCGAAAAGTGCTATAAAAGACGCACAGCCTCTTACGGCGTGGACTAATACTAGTATTATAGTTGCATTTTCCGCCATGGGTTAATCGAGAAATCTGAAAAAGTGGCGATACATATACTAATATGTATATATATAAAATACATAAATGTATATATATATATATATATTTATATAAACCATAAACACAGTAATCAACCCGAAGGTCGGTTTAGTAGGTGATGGTAGAGCTCACCCATGTACCAAGCCCGATGGCGTGTGAATATTCACACATCAGGGTAGGAGGGGCAGTTCCTTTCCCTGTGCCGGTTATGGTTTCCCAGGAAGATCTGGTACCCGAAAAATCAACTAGCTTGGGTGGAGCTGCGGGTGTCCAAAGTGCCTTGCCCGGGAAACGAACCCGGGACCCTCCGGTCAGTAGTCCAACGCTCTACCCACTAGACCACCGCGACCCGCTTATATATATATATATATATATATATATATATATATATATATATATATAATCTTGAAAATGACGCTCTCCGGCGACGCACAAACACTAAGATAATAGATATTACACACACAGAAACATAAAAGAAGGACACTTACAGTAGATATTTACGTTTCGACGGCACGGCCGTCGTCATCAGAATGCCATATATATGTATATATATATATATATATATATATATAGAATGTCATATATATATATGTATATATATATATATACAGAGATGAAGAGAGACCTGATGTAGAGTAGGTTGCTGGATTGGGTTTTGTTTGAAGTTACAAAATATTTATTTGATAGTTGTGTCTATCCAAAAACCTACCTTAACCGGTAGACTAACTAGTAATAATATATATAATATGTAGTATAGTATATATATATGCATATATATTGTATTCCACGGCAGTTGTTCAGTGATTGCAGTACTCGAGCCATTTAGTTTAATTTGCGCATCCACCGCTGATCACCGGAACCCGAGCTGCGATTCCGTTTCGACTTTCTTTCATTCACACGTTGCCTCACTTTCTTCGCCCCTCTTCCTGCTCCATCCCCCAGCTCCCTCCCACACTCCCTCAGGAGGCTTACTCACCTCCCCCATCCTCTCCCCGCTCCCCATTGTTCCTCTATCTTTCTCTCTCTCTCTCTCTATAGCCGTCTCTCCCACATATCCGCCGCTCTTTTTTTTTAATCTCGTAGTCCTCACCGATTCCCTCTTTCTTTTTCCGTCCTTTTGTCCTCTCCCTTCCTCCCTCCCACTCTCATTTAACCTCCTCCTCCTCTTCCGATCCATCCTTTTTCCCCACCTTCCTTGCCCTCCCGTCCCTCTCCTCGCAAGGACCGAACCCAGCTCTGCTTTAGATAGTGAGGGCAAGGTCATAGGGTTGTTTTTTCACCAAAATATACGAAGTCACTCGATATAACAATACATTAAAGAACGGATTGTTCGGACGAATTGGTGGAATGAAATTAAAATAGTTCCCCCTCCCCCTTGTCCCTATATGGAGTTCTGGTCAACACGGTTTGAGTTCTTTTAATTGGTGTTTATTTTTATTTGTCTCCACAATTACTTCGAAAAGAGTCAATGAATCCCGACGTAAACTGACAAAAAGTCAAGTGAATCGATACGTGTTTGTAATTTTCCACATTTATGGAAAATCACAAACAGAGAATTAAATAATATACGAAACGCAATATTATAATTTCGAATTTTAAAAATGTTGTAATTAGTTCCTTTTTCCACCGGAAAAAGTGATCAGGGCGTGAGCCCACTCCACGACGCGGGGGCCGTGCCATGCGCCACTCTGATAAACCAGCCCCAGTCGGGAATACTATATGTTATACCTCTGGGTGTTCCTGCGAGAGTGTATACGATTAAGTCGGTCCCTGATGTGGGATTAATCTCCCCTTAAGGCGCCGGTTGTGATCGGCACCTTTTTTTGTAGACTCATTTACGGAGTTCCCAAAATACTCTGGTGACGAACCACGAATAGGCAGAGTTTTTGAAACACGTGGTCGTCAGTGATGATGAATTGATTTTTCCTAAACAGCCATAGCAAGTGAGATTGCTGTCTGCCTCTTCAGTATGCTTTGAACCTTGGCGTGCCTTACATTTCACCATATTTGAGCTTTCCTCGGGCTTGATTCTGCACGTCCGGTGTCAAATTTGAAATAATTATTACAACCCTTTCTCTATTGACATGAGAGCTGAAATATTTTTTTTATCGCTTAACCATTTGAAATAAAATATTCATGGCAGAACAAGAGTTAGTACTAAGTCGATCATAAAAAAAGTGCACATAGAAATAGCGATAAATTCAAAATGTAATTAATGACAAGACAGTGGAATACAATGGTTACATACGTATATATATATATTTTTTTTAATATATATATAAATAATCCAGCAACCTAATCTACATCAGGTCCCTCTTTATCTCTGTGTACTTGCTCACATCATCCCGTTCAACATCCCTATCCTATTTCTGCCCTTTCCTCGTTTGCCTAACAATCTCCCCTCTATCACTGTCTTCAACATCCCACAACCGCTCAATACACCTTTCGTCCATTTTTTTCTGCCTCCGTAGGATTTATCCCGACAAACCCTTCTCCTCACCCACCATCCCTAGTACTTCCTCATTTGTTTTCCCTTCGGTCCATTTCACCTTCTCCATTCTTCTCCACACCCACATTTCAAAAGCCTCCAATCTACGTCTATCCTCCTGCTTCAGTGACCACGTTTCCGCACTGTAGCTACGCTCCATATCAGAGTTTTTACGAGTCTTGTCTTAACATCTCTACTCAACGTCCCCGTCATCAGCTCCCTTCTCCTTGAGAAAGCCTCCTTGCCTAGAGCAATTCTTCTCCTTACATCCCTACTACTTTGACCGTATTGGTCAAAAACACTTCCGAGATATGTAAACTGTTCTACCTGCTCTATTTTTTCCCCGCCTATTTTAATGTTTAGCTTAGCTTTTTTCTTTCTGGAAAATCGCATAACCTTTGTTTTATTAATATTGATTCTCATCCCATATTTATCGCACTGAACCTCCAATTCACTCAACAATGCTTGCAACCCCATGGCTGACTGAGCAACTAATGCTTGGTCATCAGAAAACCTAACCGATTTTACCAATTCCCCTCCGACTTTCATTCCTACCTCCAGATCTTCCCATGCCTCTTTAATCATTTCCTCTACATATACGTTGAACAGTACCGGTGACAATGGGCAACCCTGCCTTACACCTCTTCCTAACACTGCC
Source organism: Hetaerina titia (assembly GCA_037158775.1). NCBI lineage: Eukaryota > Metazoa > Arthropoda > Insecta > Odonata > Calopterygidae > Hetaerina > Hetaerina titia. Next base: position 8,892,151 of record CM073771.1, read on the forward strand.
CATCCGGACTCTCCGTTCCCCACTCGCATATGAGCAGTCTGAGACATGTACAGGTTGCGGATCAGTCTCCTGTCCCTCCAATCCATTCCTATTTTCTGCAATATATATATATATATATATATATATATATATATATATATATATATATATATATATATATATATTTTTTTTTAATATTTCTTTTGATTGCGAACATTTGAATGCAAAAGCACACATTTTTGGGGAGAAATATTTAGTTCGAACATCCACATTTCTCTCTAATGGAAGAAGGGACCATTATGTCTCAATTTCGCCCAAATAAAGTCCTTTATCTATCTATTTATCTATACGTGAAGAAACACAGACGTCACAAACCCGGTGGCTATTGGTTAATTTTTATGTCTCCTTGTTAAGTCTGAAGAATAAAATATTGAGACGAGGTATAATCAATTATAATAATGCATTCCCTTTGTATTGGGATGCAGTATAAAATTGCAAGATTTGAAAGTCGTCATGTTATGTGGAAAGATAAATTAGTTCTCACTATACCTGCCAAAGAAATATTGAAAATTAGCTGTTCTACTAGTACTGTGTTTTATGGAATAATTCAGTTGAAGCCTGCATAATAAAGCAATACGGATATGCAGAGTGCCATCGCGACGAGTTTTCTGCAAGGCCGTGGGCCCCACAACATAAGCGCTGGACAAACCATAGTACTTTCATTGGTCTATCTCGTAGGAGGTGAGCTAACCGGCTGACCTCCAAAAGGACGTGAGTTTGAATCCCTCCTCCGGCGATCGGATTTTATACAAATGGATTTTACGACACCAATAAACGGCGTGAAATTACCTTTCTCTGATATTACGAGCTCCAGTAAATCATGCTAATAGCATCTTCGTGGAAAAAACCCTTCCCTCTTTCAGATACGTTCAGGGGGAATAGACTCGTTTAGAATCTTCCAGAATATACTGAGATATTGAAAATTGGAAACTGCTTCAAAACGCGAGCAATACCAATCACTGTCTACAATAGGCTCCAGCGAATTCTGAACATTCTAGTTATTTCGAGTAGACCTTGTTCATAAGCAATGGTTTTCCCACACGTATGATTACGTGAGATTCTTCTAATTCCCCTCTTTACCCATGAGTAGGGCAAACCCGATACACTGTACAGCTGTCTCTGGGCCACCCCGTCAAAGCAGCCCCTGCTTTGGATTAAGGAGCTCGAGTATCAGAGAATTGGCTCTGGATTTCTATCCTTCGAACTCCTCTCCTTTCCTCTCGCACAGGGCCGCCTCAACAGCTTGCATCAGAGAACTGTGTAATTCTGCCATCCTTGAAGTTAACTCGGTAAGGAATGATCGCGACATGTACGAGGAATAATTAAATTACATAGGAGTAAAATCATCACAAATAGTTGAGGCAGTGCAAATTCATTGAATTCATTAACGGATATGGGGAATGATTTCATTTTGCGTCCATAGAAGTAAATAACGAAAAAAACTAACATTCATCAGCTGGCTGTTATGGCCAGGCGTCCGCAGCGGCAAGTTGCCTATCAGTCATGTATTTCAGAATAGAATGGAGTTATATCAAATGCCTCACTTGAGTGACCCTGACGGTTAAATGTGACTCACGCATTCAGCCGTTAGAATACAGTGTCTGGTGTTGTTGAAAAAGACCTAGTATGTGGGCATCATCATATTGTAATTCTCCCTGAATCTACCCAAATATGGTGTAAATGCTATCTGGTATTGCAATAAAGAGGATATTGTATTATGTTAGCGAGATAATGAAGTTGTAATTGGCAAAATTACTCAAGAGTGTATTTTTGATAGCTAATGCCATTCATTGGCACCATGTGGCAAATGTTTTTAAGTTTTTATGCGTATGAAGGGATATATCAAGTTAGAAGGTAGCTAAATTATTTCACTGGCATTAATACTGTAGTATCTAGCGTAAGGAAATGCAAGGCCAACTTGGGCGTTTAATTCCAGTCACATGTGAACAATTTACTTATAAAACTAACCGTTCAACAGGTTGTACTCAATCCAAAACATAACGGATATTTTTAACGATCAGGAAATCCTGAGCTATTAAATTTATTCGTGTAATTTAATCACGTTTTATTCGCAATTGTGTGTGTGTGTGCCCCGTAATTATATACCTATCTGAAGTTGGATACATGTAAACTTCATTGATTAAATAAAATCTTTTTCTGTTCTGTTTCGGAATGAGCCTTTCTAGTCTTTCAATATGCACGGTGTAGAGCCAGTAGAATGAATCAATGTCCAATAGTTCTCTCTCTCTCTTGAACTCGAACCTTCAATTGTTACGTTCTTTCGCGGCCAGATGATACCACATAAAAACTTCACCACGCAATAAATTATTTTCCAATTCATTTCGCGTGATTTAAGGTTGCCCACTGTGGGGTCCTGGTTGGAGTTTCTTTTACTGGCTGTTTCTTTTTCGTGGACACGATAAGCGACTGTTATACATCTACATACGCACACTTCGTGAGTCGAATCTTGTGATACACGCTATAAACTAGCGCTGCTCTGAAAATCCAACCTCAATTCTCTCCTCTCCCCCCCTGACGCCCCTCTCGTCCTTTTTCTCAAGAGTGGTCTCTTCTTATGGACACCCTCCTCTAGTCCTCAACGCTCGCTTCCCCTCCTCTCCCTCCCCTCCCCCCGATGACCGTGCCACCAGTAGATGGCCATTATTCCGCCATTTCGGGATGCAAGATCGAGGAAGTGGATGAGAATGATTATTAGGCCAAGATCATCCGCCTCGAAGCGGCTTGGGCTATAGGCGTGCGTGCGTGCTTGCGCGCGCTTGCTTGTTTGTGCGTGCGTGTGTGCGTGTGTCATCACTTTCCTTGACGGAGCGTGGAAATGAGCCTATATTAGGCGCACGGACTAGCTTTTCTTTTATTTTTTTTCGATCGCCTGGAGATTTTTTTGACAACGCCGGTGGGGAAGATCAAAGCCGTCCACTCCTTTTTTTTGCATCGCATGCCATCAATGACGTCGGGTTTTATCGCCCCCCAAATGTTCGTATCCTTGGCCTTCCTTCATCTTACTTTCTCGCAAGGTGTTGTGCGAGATGCTGCGGGAATGATGGCGGAAGTGCGATCATTGCCTCTTCCTCGAATTTATCATCACGCTGCACTCCTGCTCGTAATGTGACGAGTGGAGTTACAAAAAATGAGAGCCTTTGTCTCCTCGCCGTTTTTTTGCACGAGTCCGCGGTGCTCGGTGAGGGGAGGATGGAGGGAGGCAGGCATTGGTGCGGATGCCGGTGTGGTGACCGCCACCTTCGTTGCTCGAGGACATTTACGGTGGCCCGAGAGCTACTATTTCTCGGAAATCGAATGACTGGATGAATATTGGGACGCGCGGGGATTCATGGTGCGAATATCCAAACCGATTGGCTCGCTAGAACATTCATTCCCGGGAGATTTTTCTTGAGCGTTTTCACCTTCGTTCATTTTATCTCTCGCACTTGGTGAAGTCTTGGACAGACCCAATACATGATATCACACATAGTATTCATGTGTTTTTCTTCGAAATGATTTGACTCGGAAATTGATTCTGAGGAACGCCAGGGGAAGGGAGGTAAATGCACAAGAAGTTGCGTAAAAAGATTTTCGAGAGCCTCGGGAAAACTTCCGAGAATAATGCTAAATGACCATTAACGTTCGGTGTGCAAAAGTGGCACCTAGATAGCTTGGAATGCAAATGAAAATCTTTAAGCAAGCGTATGTACCGGTGTATTGTTCAGGGGGAAGAGAATGCGAAAGCCATAAGGTATTATCCATTGAAGTATGAGTATGATGATATTGTGGAGACTGATGCTATGAAATATAACCTCCCTTGGTTCATTTATTTTGCAATATAACTTAAGGACACAGAAAATGAAATGCAATCAATTTGGATGGACGTTCAGTCCTGTTAATTGAGCAGCATCGCATCTTGGACACAATGCTTCTTCACATGCAGAGGTTAAAGCAATTATCTAAAAAGATAACGGAGACGTAGGGCGTTGCAGGTTTCCCATGGAATAAACAAAGCAAACTCACGGCTGCTGCCCCATCCCTGTTTATTGCAATTGGTCGGCACTTCGGATGGATCTTTGTTTACTTGAGAGAGGGAGTCCTCTGCAACTATGACCTAGGATTCTATGTAGATGGGTCATGGCGGGTGAACATGAAACTTACTCTAGATTATTTACAATGATCGAATAAATTTGTTTCCAATCAATTAGCCATGACTCTGTTTTCACTTTAAATTGTTAAATCAAATCGAAGGAGCGCTGGTGCAAGGGAAGGCCTTTCAAGGTTGTTCAGAAGAAGAGGCATCAATTCTACACCGGGACTTTGTTTATCTTTTCTTATTGTTCAGTGGAGTTGAATTACTCAATTTCATTCACTAACTGTACACTCTAATTATCTATGGTTTCATCCGCATTTATATACCTTCTCCGTAAGAGGAAAAGAATTTTTTCGCATCAATAAGCAATCAAACGTTTTAACTTTCCTTCAGCTCTTATTTTACTCTCTAACGGGAGAACTTCTATTAATCTCAGTCGCTGCTTGGTTTTAGAGTGTGTCGCCTATACATTTTATCCTGTTTTCACACATCTTATGGGAAACAATTCAGAATTTTATTTGCTCTTTCGTTTAGAATACTTTTTTTCCAGCGCTGTGGCGTTGTGGCAGAATCAATTCCGGTTTTCATTCTGCCTCGCAAATAGAAAGCCTTGATGGACTTTATGACAGGATGTGGTCCATTTCATGCAAACACGGATGTCCACATGGAAGACATGAAGGATGAATAAGGATGAGAATTGATGCGATAAAACTATCGACAGCCTTGCAAGTAGAAAGCACATGTGGCTAGAGGCGTCCCCTTACTATAAGAGTCCTACGGATTCAAGCTTGTTGTTGGTCACCGACCCACTAAGCCTTCCTCAATCGTTTAACTGCCTGCAGTAAAATATTTTTAATTTTGTGGGGACAAAAATTTTCTAGTTTCTTTGGGGATCTAAACGCAATGTGACTTCCGCTAAAATTGCACTGGTGTCTATCAAAATGGATTACTTAGCTCAGTGGATCAATGAGTGAGAAGTTTGAAACTTGTGAGGCGTCATTCAGCTGTTTTCTGTCCATAAATTTCACAGGGATGTACTTTTATGATTTTATTACCGTTTATATTTTCAACTCATTGCTTCATAATTACGAAAAGGTATACCAACTTTCTAACGAATACTTTTGGTGGGGGGGATTACTAATTGAGCGGAGAGATTTTGCGTGGTACGGTCAGAGCTCCTGTAGCGCCTCTAATCCAAATTAGATTGGGGCAATCACAAGGGAGGTTTTTGGAGTTTTCAGTATGCCTCACCCAGACGCGGTGCTAAATTTTAGGCAGCTATATCGGATTTGAACGAGGTGTTTGCTTATCCATACTTTCGGGATTACGACGCTCGTGTTTGCAGACGTTTTCCTCGCGACCTCATGTCAGGAATTGCGTTCAGGTAAATCGCAGTCTCGATCGCAAATCCATAAGTGCGATTTGGGTTGTCGACCTCTGCAACTGTAAAAATGAAACGGTGCGAGTGAGTTTGTAAATCGATAATCGGATTACGGAACCCGAAACTTGAATCTCGTGGGCGCGCGCGTTCCGTCGTTCAATTCACTGGATTCGCCTTTCATATGCTAAAGCCGAGTTTGCACGGGACATGAACCACGCCCAAGAAGGAACGTGAAACTTATGAAGTGTACCTACCCACGTTCGTTTAAACAGTTGAGGAGTTTAAGGCGCTCGCCACGTGGCAGCAGGCGTATTCACCGGACTACGAGCGTGAAGAAATTATGTGGAAGAGTGAAAAAAATCGGTTTCATTTTCAGTTTCGTCCCTAGGTGGGAGAAGAGAGTATGGAGTCCTAATCTTGCCCAATTCAAGTCTTGAAATAATAAATAATCGAGCATTTCATTCAGGCGTGAATCATGGACTGGAATAAAATGTGTAACAGGAGATGATCGCAGGTACTGAAACGGTCCCGTTCATGCATAAATCAAAATTTACTTTTTTGTAACGAGATGATGAGAAATAGATACCGGATAAAAACAGTGGCATCAGCAGTCGGATAAAAATTATTAGAAGGAATTCAGAATTCAATAACTTATAATTAATATTAAGAACTACCCTCTTCGGGCTCCTTCGTTTTCATCGAACTTCCCCGTTTACAGGAGTGAAGAGAATGCGAGAACCCAATTTATTTGCTCTATAGAGCACATGTGAAAACGTCATTCCTGGCATAAGTAGCTTAGGTAATATATACCTAAGAATAGATGTTCTCTTCCCTTATATTCACCAAGGACCAAATCAATCATATCTTGCATGTTTCGTATTCAGAATATTACCCACACCTTCTGCAAGTGTAAGTTTCTTGATTCGGAGTTAGACTTCCAAATCTCATAATTGATTCATTTTGAATGGAGCAAAAGAAGGGAATACTTACGATGATTTTAATTGCATGAATATAAATTAACAAATGAAAATTCTGGCGTAATTAAAAAGATAAAATATGATTTAGAGACATCATATAAAAATTATTTCGTTTTTAATGTTAATTTTTCTTGACAATTATACTATTTAACATTAAGGATTTCATTTTATTTTGCCAAAATAAAATGACGCGGAATTGAGAATTTTCGAGGATGATTATAAATGGAACCAGATGCTGAAATAAATATTTTTCCAATTCACTCAATCATCATTATGGGATATAAATTGGTTTATGGGCAAAATTATATGGGATTGGTTTTTTAGCGGCACTGCAAATTATACGATCGGCCAAATTATTCTGTAATTGGCCAATCTGCAATTCATAGTTCCTTGATTTTGAGTAAGGTGTTTCATAACCTGTTGCTTCTAACACACCTTTGCCTTCGTTTCTAGTTCTTCCTTCTATTGGCGATTGTGGTCCCTGGTGAGTTCGATTAGTTTTTCTCTTTTCGTGTCCTTCAAGCTTCCATCTTCACTTACTCGTCGAAGAAAATGCTTCTTCATTTGTGACTCGGACTGCCTGTTTAATTTTCATCATGATCCACCATTTCCACACTTAATAATAATCATCAGTAACAACTAAAGGGACCGTATCCTCAGACGCAGCTTCTAGATCCACCACTTCCTTTCGCCCTTGCCAGCTTGCTTTTGATAGATTCCCAACTCCATACTCAAGTCACTCATCCTTCCCTTCGGGTTTCAGGGTAGCATGTGCGGTCTTAGCCACCCGCTGGTTATTATTGGACGTATACATTTGGGAATTTTCTTAAATAGTTACACGGAGAATAGCTTGATAGCACTATTTTATCTGCGGTCATATTTCCGCAAATATTAAGCCAACAGTAAGAATTCATTAAATTTGTTTTAGAAGGATTTTCTTCCTTCCGATCCTTATCGAGTTCGGATTCGAGGGAAGTAATGCCCCTTGCGATGAACCAAATCCAAAATTCGATAATAGGACAATAAAAATGTAGTAAGATAATTTGATCAAATTTTTAAATAGAAATTTATTGGAGAAAACCGATGGTTCCGAAATGTGAAAGAGAAAATTCTGCGTTAAGCAGTGCATTGGTAATATGCTGAAATTTAAATTGCATTTAATGGGGAAGAGAGAAGAAAAAATGTCGATTTTCATCATATAGATGTGGTCATTAAAAAAATAACATTTTACTTGTTATTCTTAGGACATTTTTTATTAAATAATTTAAAAAAATTAAATTTATGCCACAATTAAAAAAGACATAATACTATTGATATAAGATCTGGAGCCGAACAGTTGTAGTAATTCAATAAGAAATCTTGTGATTGAACTAGTTGATATTTTGGTTTCATATAATGCGGTTTCATCTACGAGTTTCAACGCTTTAAGTAATTTTCAAATTGAAACTGAATTTATTTGCTGTTGAAAATTATGTCTAGCGTTGAAACACGTGATGCGTTTTAAATAAAATCAAATCGTAAATTCAAATGTTTTTTCAGTTTAAAAAAATGAAAATGTTCCTCGTAATAACGTTTCACAGTGCTTGTTCTATACATTTTTAGGCTCCAATTTTCCAAGTTTAATTTCGTAAGAAAAATTTAAATATTTTTATTTTTTAAATAATTATATTCATGCATGTGTTTTCGCGTTTCCATGCGGCTACGAAATATTTGTTGAAAAGGCATTGGTAGATTTTAAGAACATCAAAATTGGAAGGAATCTCAAATCTGCGAGATAGCGAACGGTCGTTCTGACCTGTAAAATCGGGAGGAGAGGAAACCCAAGAGCGTGATGATGTGAATCAAGCGACACGACCGTATAAAACCCAACTCATGCATCAGATGAACGTACCCGTCAAGGAAAGGCTCAACCTTCCACAAAGCAACTTGAAAAGATGCCAAAAAGAAAACGTCCAACGAGGAAGACAATACAATAGTATCCATATAAAATCGGAGACATCATGTACGTATACCTATTGCGAGAGAACTCTCTACAATTGAGGGTGACGTATACCTGTATTAGTTCTAGCGATTTATTAAATCTACAAAACGCAATTTCTACACATTGAGAGTCACTAAGGACCGATAAAAAGCCCCTAATATTTGTAAACTGTAAGATAGATTTATAAAAGCTTTGCATTATTAATTTATTAAGGTAGATACAGGGAAAAACATTGTTGCTGTACTCGTATTATCAAAATGTCAAACTTTGATTAATTGGAGGTCGGCGTGGTAACCTGGTTAGTTGAGATTCTGCTTGAAGATTGGATTCCCATCCTCTGGACACCCAAAAGCTTCAACCAAAATGTGAGCTATTTCAACTACCATATCTTCCTGGGAAATCTCAAGGTTCACAGGAAAAGGACTGATCCCCCTAGCTTGGTGCATGAACCTCACACGCCAGGGCACGCGATGATCTCTACTTTCTCCCTTGAAACTAACCCCTGGGTTTATTACTGTAATTGAATATACAGGTATTTCAGCTAGATAACTATAGTATATTGAGGGGTAGTTTCTGAAATGAATTTATCTCTCATTTAATTTTCGCCCTGAAATAAAAACTCCAGTCCTTTTAACGAATCGCCCCTGGTTAAAAATCTTAGAGGTAGGGCAGCTACCCCTTAACTCAGTTTGCTTCATCTTGTTCGTATCTGATTTTGTGATTCTGGGACAGTTCGCACCCAGAAGATCAAACAAAAGTCTTCCTAAATTTTTAATTTTAAAAACTTTTACTGTAGAATTTTTTAAATTTCTACAATGCTTGGAGGAGTATTTGTTTTTCAGCTCTTTGTGTTTCGATATTGACGTCCTTAACTGCCTGCGAGATGAAATCCCTCCCAGGTCCATCTATTCTTCTGACCTTCTCTCTCTCCCCTTTGCTTCTCCTTTTCTGGCAGATGTACCAAATGGAAAACATTGATTAAGGACACAGGGGCACATCCTTCGACAAGTCTGTTCAGTGTTCACGGTCGAGCATATTCTGGTGCCTACTGAAGTAGAATAAATAACTGGCCACCGTCAAGATCAGAGCGTGAAATCGGAAGCCTGAAGCGGACGCCATGAGAATGCGGACGGGCAGGACCGTGAGTGGCCCCGCGCAGCGCGTTCACGCGACTTGAAAGATCATTGCCACGCGACGGCATATTCGACACGGAGCTAATATTACGTATAACTGGTTATTGAACGCCCTTTTGCAAACGAGGTTTCATTCCGTGGGGCCACGTGAATTAGCTGTCCTCATCTATGTCGGGCGCCCATTGTGCATTGAGCTGGATCCCCCGCCGCGAGTGAACCCCGTCATTAGCTCGAGGAAACCTGTGCTCGCTTATGGCAAACGCGCGATATTACGACTATTAAAATAAAAATGGCTCTCGAAATGACGCCATCATATATTGAAGCGATCACGGGACATTTTTTAAAACTTGTTCCTGAGTGGCCTAAAGTGTGTACCATTTTTATCGGTCGTAAAATTCTTTCCATTTGTTAAGCGAGTTAAAAAAATGTTTTATCTCTTCACGATCACAAAAGTTGCAGGGAGATAATGAACAAGATGTGAGTCTAGTTACGAAAGGTGAATCAATTAAACATTAAAAAGTGATTTAGATGATATTAACGATTGTTGACTCATATTTCAATATCTCAATTTAAGATTCATCTGGCCTCCTCTGGGTTGGATGTGTTTTAAGAATAAAATTAACTGCCGTTCCCACTTGCATTCATCACTGACTAATGTCATCAAACAAGATAAAATTTAGTGCTTTTGAATTTTCATGATCATATTCAAATGTTGACTCATTGTCTATCTTAATATAAGGACTACCATCCTCGAGAGGGTAACCAAAGAGATGGTTAATTATAAAACTACATTCAAGTGCAAGGAAGACATTTTCTGAATCTTTTAATCGCGCGATGTTAGGGTACATCACTGAGTTTGAAAGCTGCGAACGAAGTTCTTATGGCAAGTATGCTACATCTGAGACCATTTTTCCATTAGGAATAGGTGGGCAATTCAAGGTTGGGCGAAATTTGGGGAGCCAAAGAAGGCTGGGGAGATTACAGCCTAGCGGCATTGGCCTGGTCTCGATGAAAGGCGCCAAAGGTTACGGCGTCGAATCAGACGGACGGAGTACCGCACTTGAAGTTAGGAGGGTTTATTATTTACGTGTATTCCTGTGGCAAAGTAATGATTGCCGAATTGGATGGCGTGCGGCGCAGAGGAGCTAGATTTGTAAAACTTTTTAGATGCATGTGTTTTACAAGTATGACAAACTTAGTGGTGTATCGAAATTATTCAAGTGTTTAGGTTGGTAATCATTCAAGTGGCGGAAGTTAAAGCACAGATTAAATCTCTCACATAAATTGGAAGAATGTCTCTTTTGCGATGGTGTTTAAAATGTGTTACTAACCCCATTGTACTTCGGTAAGATGGACCATGTCAATAAAATTAGAATGATTAAGTGCAATGAGGTGGTGGAGATTATTTAAATTAGATGAGAGAGATTAAGTGTAGAGCAGATAGATTTAAGATGCCATTTTTTTCCTCGAAAGATAAGGGATCAGAATAGCGTTGTCCGACCTCGCTAAGAGGGAAAATATCTTGTTTCAAAAGTAGTCTGGTGTGGAATCACCCCCTGCCACACACCCGAAGGGTGGCTAGCAGGGTGTAAATAAAAAAATGTGCGTTTTTAATTAGTGTGGCCGGGTCCCCGAAATAAAAAGAATTCGAAAGGCGGTGCTGGGAACAAAATACGTGGGTGATAACACACCATTCCTCACCAATGAGCCATTCATGTGATTCGCTTGTTGAGGAAAAGCGAGCGATTTTATCTTTTTAAATTCGTTTCATTCAATTTAGAGGCAATCCGTAAAAGTCCACATTCAATTAGTCATTGTTGCAAAGTGGAGCGCGTCTTATTGCCAGGTTCGCAAGAAGGTTTTTCTAATGCGAGATTAGCCCTTGAAAGAGTCACCATCAAATGAAACAATCTTTTCAATAGAAATGCAAACTGAGATTCTTGATTTTCAAAGGTGGAAAGTTTACAGAGAAAAATCCCATTTTTATTGGTTATTTACTAATTCAGTCAAAAGAAGGAGAGCCGTTCTGATAAGAAGAAAGAGGCTGATAACACCCCAAGATAAAATGGTCATAAGAAATATACTTTACGCTTTAAGGCTTCACTTCGTGGAATATTGCGGTAAGGAGTTTGTAATTTTCCACAGATTGTATATTAAGATTATGATTTAAGCTACGTTTCACCGACTTGTGGCATCGCTAGGTACCGTCGATGTCGCAAGCCATTGAAACGCGTTGTATCTTAAAATAAAGTCTGTGGAAAATGACAAAACTCCTTTAATATGGTAATAATAAACATTGCACTACTCAAATATGCACTTTCAATGGAAGGTACATACGCATTGTGATAATAGTTTCTTCTCCCAGTGTGCGCTCTCTCAGTCGGTGTGTGGTGCCGTGAAATCTTGTCATGAATAAGCTTTTTAAGCTACACAATGCAAAAAGTCAGAACGTGAAGTCTGTAGATTATTTTATTTTGTTGTCTATAAATCAGGTGAATTACGAGGGCTGTCCAATAAATACGCGAACTGAGGCCATAAAAAAACTTTATTTCGCAAAATTTAGTCTGCATCGATTTTGTCTCCTTCAAAGTTCTCTCCATTCGTTGCTATGCACTTATTCCATCTCCTTTTCCACTGTGTAAAGCACCCTCGGAAGTCCTCGGTAGTTCGGTTCTTTTGTTGTCTCGTCGTTTATTGCTTTATTGTGCCGCCATATTCCCAGTCATATCTCCTCATCACATTTTTGCATTCTGGGAATAGGAAAAAGTCGCAGGGGACGAAATCTGGCGAATAAGGAGGATGATCAAGGATGGTGATTGAAGTTTTTGCCAGAAACTGGCGAACAATCAATGCTGAGTTTGCAGGTGCATTGTCATGGTGAAGGATCCACCTATCATGTTCTGTTAAAATAGTGTTCACTGCTGATTTTCCTAAATTCGATAAAAAGAGATGTTTCAGGCGTGATATGGTGATATAACATGATAAATTAAAATTAGCAATTTTTGCTAATTTTAATTTATTTTCCTGAATTCAGTTCATCAACTATCATTCGGACAGTTTTTTGACAATCGGAAAGGACAAGGAACCGCCCACGATAAATATTGTCGTCAACACAAGTGGTTGAAGGCCGTCCCGGGCTTGAATCATCCGTGGCATCTTGTCGACCATCTTCCAAACGCTTAATCCACTTGAAAATGGATGTTTTCCTCAGAGCATTATCACCGTAAACAGCTGTCAACATTTCAGTAATTTCTTGATAACTATTCCCGCACTTCACCAAAAAACTTTTTGATGATTCGTTGCTCTGTGATTTCGTTAATTTCCATTTTCGACAAACGGTAAAAACAAGGACAACAGGAACTAACATAATTGGCAGCATACGCACAGCTCGACCATCCGCCAATGACAGATGGCTCATTAGGTCTCAGGCAACTAGCGCCGCTAGTGAGCGGGGCGATGGGCGCCGTGACTACGCGTCATGTCCGCCAGATTGCACCAGTTCGCGTATTTATTGGTCGGACTATGTATATTCGTACATGACAGCTGTTTCCCCAATTATGTCAATTGATGACATTTGAGTTGAGACTGTTTTAAACTGGAGCAGGACACAAGACGAGGGAAACTTACAATGGTAAATGAAAATGCGATTTTGAAACGCTACCTTTTTAATAACAGCTAAATGCATACGTGCCTGCAACTTCCACGGAGCGTCAAGGCCTGAACATCTTGAGTTTCCCCTTGGCACATTATCTCAGGATATTTTTATGCAAAATGACGGGAGTCGTAGAGGCATCTTTTTATAACCTATAACTTTCTCTGCGGTGTAGCCTTTGACCAGTGGTTACCTACCTGGCTTTCACTGAGAAAATACGAGATGAAGAATGACATATTGCGATCATCTGACGACTTAATGGAAGGGACGATGTGAAGGCTAAACTTTCACACTGTCGAAAGAATATGTAATGTGTTGGGAGTGCATGTGTTTGTTTCAATTTAAATGCTCATTATACTTGTTCGTGTCACACCCGAGGGGCTCGAGTTACCCCGCTTCGGAGTCGCTCATTCGAAATGATGATGTGTCACTCGAACGGCGTCCATGATCTGAGGTCAGTGGTGTAGAGCTGGCATAATTTTTACCTTTGGGATCGGCCTTCAAAATGAAGACCTTTTTCTTATTTGCGTAGGTAGTTAAGTTATTATAAGGTAGGTGGCAGGGGGAAGACGGTGGAGGATTCAAACCCATTGTCGTGGGTTACAGCTTCCTCACCGAATTCTGCCCTTTTCCATCACGCTCGTCGTGCTGACTTGCATTTAAACATTCCCTCCCCCCTTCGAGTGAACCGACTCGTAGAAGGACCCACACTCGCATTGACGGGGAGGTGAAATCAGAGGTCATCTCGAGGGCCCATTCTTTTACTACGTGCACTCTCCACCGCAAGTCTCCACGCCATGGAAGAAACCAAGCCACCACACCAGTCGGCACAGTTCGTCCCCTTTTAAGGTTCTTCAAGGAGGTTTGATGAAGTGATTCTGTCATATTTTTCGGGGAATATGCTACCATCAATTCATACATCTGAAGAAAAAAGAGAATCCATATTCCAAACAGCGCTTAAATTAATCTCTTATTCACTTAATCCAAAGTTTCCGTCTGAACGAGGAAGGTCTATTTGAGGTTTTCCGAGCCTTGTATTTAAAAGCCCATGCTAAAATGGATATTGTTTGAGAACAACTTTCGCCGGTACTCCCTCCTCTGTTTTGTCAAAAAAGAAAACAAGGGATGATGATGACTGTGGGTAGACTTCAGAGGTGATAAATGAGCTTAATTCACTAACCTATAAAACATTATGGGATGTGCTATAGCTGAGATTATGGTAAATACCCGTGCATGCGCGCACGCGACATCACATTCGACCATTCCACGGTGAATTAGTTAGAGTACGCGACTTTCGAAACGGAATCAGATGTATTGAATGTGCCAGTTAGGCCAATTATAAATCCATTTCCGAGTCTACATCCACGTGATCCAATTACTTATTGTCTTTGCGCATGTATTCAAACTTCCGATTTGAAATACGAGGGTGAGTCCAGTGAAAGGGACCAATCAGCGAGCAGCCACTGGACGGGACCACCTATGTAAGGGCGGCTAGATTGGCGCTTCACTTGCATCGTGAACCTCATAGAAACAGCGGTCCCATTGTTCTATCGTTCATTTTGTTAGCTGTGAAGGGATTATACCTATCTAAATCCATCGACTGATGCAAGTGAAGTATAATGATGCTCATAGCAGGCTACGTGTAGACTAGTAAGTTCCTAAACAGAATTCCTCCTGGAAATGCTCATCTCGACCGAGTAGGGCACCCTACGCAGTGACTCCAGGAATATTGGCTGGATGGAAGCCACGGTTCTACTAGAAGTTTTCATGTACTTAGTGTTAGAATACTTTCATTGCAGTGCCATGGAGACAGTACGAAAAGGAATAATATATCTTTGGTACTTATTCAATTAATTGTGAGATAAAAATATTAAATGATTGAGGTTTATGTTTTGCTTGCCCTCGTACTAAATAATAAGTAATAAATTCATTCAGAATATCTGGTTCGACCTCGCGAAAATTCGTGTTTTCCATGCACAACAGCTTGCCAGACTCATGGATTCTAAATATGATAGTAGTAAAGTCTGTGTCCAGTTATCGGTAAACTTTACTTCTGTAGCCCTCACGAGTCGTTTGGGTTTTAAGAGAACAGGGATAGGAAAGCATTTAAGAAATTAGTAAAACTGAGTCAATTTCCAGAAATCACCTGAATTCGGGCTTTTTTTTACTTTGTTGATCATGAAAGAGAACGTTTAGTAGCACGTAAAACTATTAGTTTTTGCCTCACAGGTTATGCACATTTTATTTTCTTGAATTATCAGCTGGAATTCAATCAAGTACGTAAAACGTAATGCGTGGTATTCATTGCCAATTAAAATATACAAGGAACGTAGCTACGGTCAAATCAAGTTTACGGTCTCGATATATTTTTGTTTACAATGCCAATTAAGTTTGCGCAACAGTCAAATTAAGTAGAACATAATGTGAATGTAATGTAAATCAAAACAGTCATCTGATAAAAAAGTATGTAATTTCTATAATACCACTATGCTATCAGCTCCCAATCGTTAAAAACTTAAGTAGAAGTGGTTATATATTTTAAAAATTTTGACAACACTTATTTTAATGTGCATATATTTTTGCACAACTAAAAACATGAAGGGGTGTTTTCCTCTCTCAAACTGTCGAACAAAAAGAAAAAACAAAAAATATACACAGCAGAACACAATTCAAAACATGTTTAAGTTTTTGAAAGCAATATTTTATTAAATGAAATCTTGGTTCACTAAAAATTTCATTCAATCTCTTTTGTTTCAATTGGAGGTAGGGATTAATTTTATGGAACGTATGCTCTCAATGCCTTTTCCTCTATGTGTTACTTTAATTTTGGTCAATTTCAGTGGCACAAAAAGTTGTTCAGATTCAAAGTTATAATATAAAATGTTTATTTAACGCAACTTTGCTTTGGTCCCTTATTTGTAGATAATTAGCTATCTAGGTTTATAAAATATCTGAAAAGTAAATGTTTTCGGCTTTGTTTTTCTTATTTAGTTTCTAGATTCTATTTTGTGTACCCATCAATATGGCTAAAGGGACTGCACTTGGGGTCGCGATCCAAAATTACTAAGAGCCAATTTTCAAAACTGACATAAATTTAAAAGCAAAAAGAATCTGGCGCGATATAACTTGGAATACAAATAACTTACCGAAAACACGTTTGGTCGGATTTCTCACCGATCAAGAAGTCATCACTCGTCTCAGCCAAGAAAATTAGACGATTTATTCTATCATGCAAGAAGAAAAAATGAAATATGACAAACTACGTTCTCCTTCATGAGAAAAAAGAGTAAAACGAGAAGATTTAAATCTGCATCAAGTCTGAACGTAAAACCTTGCCAGATGATGACAATCCAATTTTTCGGACATTTCTGTTCACAGGGCCATGGGCTTGTCGTCATTTGTCTATCAACAAAAAGTGACCTTCAGATCAAATCTTCTGAGAGGAAAAAATAGCTGATGGGTTAATAAAAAACGGCATGATAACTGGATTTGCCTGAGGGACCATATGATATGGATCACCGGTCGTAAATCTTTCTTAATGATACCTCTTTAGTATATTTCCTGCTTGAGTATGACAAGCAGATAATCCTTGATTCTCTTTAGTCAACACTTCCGCTTCAGGTATTCGCACCCTTCTCCGCAAGCCAAAATAAAACTTTTCCATTGGCTTGCTGAGTTTTCCAGCTTCAGTGATCAATTTAGGGCACAATTAACTTCATTTCACAAACATATCCACACGTTGTGTTTAAATTAATACCTTGGCCATGACCTAACTTTTTATGCAGTGTGCCTTTGCGTGATATGGCCATGAATTATTTTTTCGAAGTGGTGGTGTCTTAAGAGAAGGCGAAAACAAGTGGATGCCTTGAAGAAAATCGCTCGTGTGTGCTTCTCACGCGAAAATTAAAATCACCGACCTAAACAGAGTAACAGTAAGCGTGAGAGTTGTTTACTATATATTCGCGACGTGGTGAACGTATATGCACTGAAGAGCATAAAATGAGTGAAAATAAAATGAATAATAAATGTAAATTACCATGCATCCTTTTGCTAAAAGAATCTTTAGGGATAATGTTATTGCAGGCTTATTTACACTTAATTAAATGGGCATATGTGTATTCCACTGGGTGATATTTTCCTAAAAACTCAGTAATCAACTTGAAGGGTTGATTTGGTTGAACCCAATAATCCGATATAATTTATATTTTTGCATTTTAATTCATAGCATTATTGGTGTCGTAGCAGAATTAACGCATTTTGTTAACTAGTTTACACATTTGAGGAACGTATTCG
Organism: Hetaerina titia; assembly: GCA_037158775.1. NCBI lineage: Eukaryota > Metazoa > Arthropoda > Insecta > Odonata > Calopterygidae > Hetaerina > Hetaerina titia. The sequence continues at coordinate 8,909,700 of CM073771.1, forward strand.
TGCTCCTATCAGTGAACTTTCCGTACTGTGACTTTCCAAATTTGCGACTGGAATATTGTTATTTCCTTAGTTGCTGTATAGTTGTTTCCTTAGTTGCGACTGTTATATTTGTTTTTTGTGTAGATAAACATTTATGGAGCTGCCTCGCATTGTATTTCACTGCTAATCAATTGCTATCAATAGTGTGCTAACTATTGTGATGCGACTTGAGAATCATCTACCCTCATTGATTCTAGCCCACTATCAGTTGTGTCACAGACAGTGAAGAGATTGCCGAAGAGGACACATCTTGCCTACGAATAAGTGAGGGGAATTAGAAATTACCATTCTGCAATTGCATCTTTTGTATGCTTGAATACCACATAATCCCGTGAATTCGAATTTTTACTTTTTTTTGTTTTGACATGCGCAATGGTAAACATTATCTCAACCATCGGGGTTAGGGCCGAATTTAAGATTGCGAGGTGGCTTGACCGGATAACCAAACACTATAGTCCTCTAAATACTCTTTTTAGACAGTCGGAACCAAAAGTAAGCCTAGATTGCCAAACACGACCTCGTATCCATAGCGCAGTAGTTAACCATAAGATTGATTCAATAGGTGAGGGTAGATCTAATTTCGTTCAAAACTCTATAGCATGCGAAATTCGTAATTTTCGGTGTGTGGACCAGTTCCTTTCCCTGTGCCAGATCTAGCATGCAAAAATTCACATAGGTTTTGGCTCCAAGAGTAGAAAGGTCTAGAAATATGACATGTACTATGTACCGTTAGTTAATATCACATGCTTGTAGTTGGTCTCTGGTGTGGTCATGGAGCCCTGGTGATGTTTCATAAGTTGAAAAATATGTCTTGGAGAAGTATACATACTCATATGTAATTTTTAACCTACATTCACTAAGTCCACATTTACTTGTTTAATATGTTCAAAAGTTTAAGTGACATTCTAAAAATTCAAATTTTTATTTGATATAATGTATTATGATAATTAATTGCAGCATTAATGAGCGAACTGGTTGATTCGTTCTTAGTGATTGAGAGTGAAAGGAAAGAGTACAATATTGCTCATTGCACAAATTTTATCCTCCAAATGGTACCCACAAGTGGTTACAACGCCTAATGTCTACCAAGCCATCTAATGTATGCTCATACTTCTGCCAAAATTGAAATTTGGAGAGGTCAAGTACCTTGGGTGGGTTACTAAGTCTAGTTCAGTTATCATTGCTGAGTGTTTATTACTAAAGAAAAAAAGAGCTCTCAACAATGAAAATGAACCTGCCATATTTGAATTGGTGGGTGAACACTTTATGGCCTTCATCAAAATGATCAAAAATGCAAATTTTAGATCATTCTGATCAAAGGTTGACTTCTACCCCTAAATGTGAGCTTCAAGTTTTGAATATAATATTCCTTGATGATGGTCATTGTTTGAGCCAAGTATAGAAGAACTGTTGGTGTTACACTGTGATGTGATGTCAGGTACTTTTAAGTATTATGAATTCTGAGCCTTGAAATTTTGACTAATGCATACTATATTATTTGGAATTAAAGATTTAAAGGACCTAAAATCTACTTAAGACTTAAAATCTTTTGTCGACTTCTGTTCAAAAGTTTTGTGATCAAAAACTTGCCTTACTATCATAAAGAGAGGTGCACATTGTGGATTTTTGCAATGTGGACTATGGCCTTAATAGCGCTCAATGGAAGAGCTTTATCTCCCTTGCAGGGTACTTACAGGGACAATGATAGTTTCACCTGGTAAGGTCACCCAAACAATTTCCTAACTGTTATATGCATATTGCCATATTGTGTCCTCTATTTTTTTGGTTTGGCAATTATGCCCCTTACAAATGCTGTGGTTAATGCTAACTATTTAAATATAAATTTCTCAGTTCAATGTTTTACTCAACTACACTGTACTAAATGTACAACAGGGATAACATGAATGTAAAAGATGTTGTTTATCAATTGTTCAAGGGTTGATCTTGTATAGAGTTGTCATTTATTTCAGATACTTGTTCAGCTCCAGTTACAGCTGTTCATTCAGAACCCTAGGGGGTGAAACTTAAGAATTTATAAATTACAACATTTATTATGCAGGGAAATTGAGCTCACTGTCAAGTATGACTAACTGGTTTGTATAAAGAGCTGTGATTTTGGATATCATATGTTATTGTATTTAGAATCACAATATTCTTCTTTAGTGACACTGAAATTAGCTTACAATATGGAAAACTAAAGCATTCAAGAATCCTTCTTGCATGTATTTTTTGACTATTTTTATGCTCATATCTGCCTGTTTAATTTTAAGACCCTAAAAAAACTGCTCACTTGGAGACAGTTTTGAATTTATATATCAGCTTTTGCAGAAATATATACTTCCAAATCTTTTGGATCAATTGCTGCAACCGATTTGTCACCTAAATAAAAAACTAACACAAGCTTTTTGGTGCCCCTCTCTTTAATATGTAAAAGTGAATCAACTTCACTGACTCTGAGTCCCAATTTAAAAATGGAACTTCCAAAATGTTTGCTGCAGTACCTTGTGACCTAATTTAGGCTAGGTCCACAGACTTGTAGGAACTGGAAATAAACTGACACTTTTGTGTGGCTGATTTAGCTATACCAGTGACTCATGGAGCGATAAGGGATGACCTACAAAAAATGTTTAATCTGGTTTGAATTTCAGGGAAGGAAAGTTAGGGAAAAGAATGGCATATTTGGACTAAGAATCTATAAAATATTTCTGTGCTGAAATTATGTAAGTTGGCATTTTAGTCATTGTTTTTTTCTGTTTCCCCATACATCTTTGAAAGGTTTACATAATAATTTCATTTAAATATTGTCATATAATTGATGTTGGAATGATTTGAGTATTTAGGAATGGAAACATTTATGCATGCTCTTAAATTGGAGCTCTAATGTTTTCCTATATTCAAGTTAACCAGGGTGGCATTAACATTTTTTTTACTGTCAAGTAAAAGGATAGTTTGAAAGGTTCTTGGAATCACCACCAGATGCCAACGCTAGCTCACAAGTTTCCCATGCTCTATGGTAATCCATTATGCGTAATAGGTAATCCATTATGAGTAAACATGCATGTGTCAGTGCTCTGGGAAGAGCTCTGTGGTGTGGATGCCTCTTGCTTTTGTTCCCATGCAGTGATTTTTGAAGGAGGAAATTCAAAATCGAGCAGTGATTAAATGCTTTGTAAAGAAAGGTATGAAAGTAAGGAAAATTTATGCCGACCTTCAGAAAAAACTCTGTGGGACTCTACTCCTTCACATTGAACTGTTGCCAAAATGTGCCACTATCCCAGAAATCATTGCAAAAGAGCATGAAATGGCCTAGAATGATTATCAACTGAAAGTGCAAGAAATTGTTAAATCTGTAGGGATGTCATCTGAGTGAGCATATCACATTTTAACAGTGGAATTAGATATGAGGAAATTATCTGCTACAGGGGTGCTGTGACTCTTGATGCAGGATCACGTACGCATCAGAATGGAAGTTTCCAAGCAATGTTTGGCCTGTTTTAAGAGCAACAAACAACATTTTCTGCACCAAACTATGACCGCAGATGAAACTTGGGTCCATTTCAAAACAAACTAGATAAAAAATAGAGAAAAAACAGCAGTAAAAGCAGTGGAAATGTATTGATTCACCACCTCCAAAGAAAGTAAAGACAATAGGGTTGGCTGGCAAAGTGATGGCTTTAATATTCTGGGATGCAAAAGGGGTTTTGGCTGATAGATTGTCTTCCCACTGGCCAAAAATCACTTGGAAAATACTGCGGCAACCTCCTGGACTAACTACAGCAAAAAATACACAAAAAAGGCCAGGTTTGGCAGGGAAGAAATTTATCTTTCATCAAGACAATGCACGCTCCCACACACAAGAATCATTGCCATGGCAAAATTACATAAACTAAGATATGAATTGTTGCCACACCTACCTGATTTGGCTCCATAAGGTTTCATCACTTCCCCAAGCTCAAAATTTTCCTTGGTTGATGGAGGTTCTCTTCAAACAAAGAACTAACAGCCAAAATAGGCAGGTATGTTGCAAGTCTCTAGGAATCTAATTTTTGAAATGGGATCAAGGCATTGGAACATGGCTGGGGCATGTTCATCAGTTTACATGGAGACTGCATTAAAAAATAAAAAAGTTTCACTGGGTTGCCATTTATTTCTGTTCCATTTCAAGAACTTTCGAAGTTACCCCTGTAACTTAAAAAAAAGGGATTTATGCTATATTTTAATGCTATGCTAGGTATATTTTAATAAAAAAAGTTAGGGTATATATGACTGAATTCTAGAATGAATTTGAACAGATTTACTTAAAGGTTGTTTGCCTAATGCCCTGCTCTGCTTATTGCCTGTCCAAATCAGATGTCACCAATGTCATCATTTAATGGCTATTGGTGGGAAAAATTTTAGTGTTAGAATAGGGAAATTATAACCACGTAGTAAAAAAGAGAACAATTAAATAATTGGAGGTTTTCCTGTTATCTAAGAAAAGCATCCACCTGAAAATGCCTTTAACTAATCCCACATAAATCGGATTTTCATGAGGAAGATTCAGAGTAAAATTAATGAATAACATTACAAATATTCCTTGAAAACATTGCAACATTTATGTTAGATTAATAATACATCCCTGAGGGCAATCCATTTTGAGTTGATAAATATTTATTGGAGTAATCTTTCACAATTACTGCAATAAATGATGTCATTCATTGTTTATCTCTGTTGATATTTCTATATTGAATCCATCTTTGGAGTAATCATCAACCAATGCATTTTAAGTGAATCATGGATGAGAGTTTTCAATTAAACAGGACATTTGAATTTGCTAGGTAAAGAATTCTGTAGCCTTATACAAAGAATAATGTTGGTATAATTTTACAATATACTTCATCAGAAGTGTTGCAGGTTTTGTCTTATTTTTGAGCATATATCTCTGGTGCTTGAGTTTATGGTTTTCAGTGATGAAATGTAGGCCTAAATGCAAGTACTTATGCTTCTAAATGCTTATTTTTTAATTTTTATATAAGTGTGATGAATTCGCAAAGTTTCCCAGGAGCGGATGCGGAATCTGACCACAATTTAGTTGTTATGAAATGTAATGTTCGTCTCAAGAAGATAAGGCAAGGGCGGTGGGTGAGGAAATGGAACGTAGAAGCAGTAAATGAATTAACGAGGAAGGAGTATCAGGAGGCTGTAGAGAAAATGATGGATGACGGTAAAGAACTGAGTACTATCGAAGAAAAATGGGAATGTATCAAGAAAGGGATATTGGAAGCCGCTAAAGACACTATAGGAACCATTAACGGGAAAAGGATAAGGAAACCATGGGTAACGGATGAGATGATTGCAAAGATGGATGAGAGAAGAAGATGGAAAAATGTAAACACAGAGTTAGGCAAAATGAAGTACAAAGAGTTAAACAATAAATTGAGAAGGGCCACAAATAAAGCAAAAGAAGAATGGTGGAAAACGCAATGCGAGGATATGGAAAGTTTACAGAAGAAGGGTGAAATTGGTGCTCTATACAGCAAGGTTAAGTTATTATCGGGAAGTAAGAAGGCAAGATCTGTGCTAACAGTTAAAGATAAATGGGGTAAGATAATAGTTGAACCAGGAAAAATCCAAGAGAGATGGAAGGAATATATAGAAACACTGTATGGTAAAGAACTTAGGCCGACAAGGTTAGACATAGAAAATGAACATGACGTAGAAGAAGATAGGTTAGGTCCAGGCATACTCGACGACGAAATAGAAAGGGCATTAAAGGAGATGAAAGCAAATAAGGCAGTGGGGGTGGACAATATTCCTGTGGAAATGTTGAAATGGTTAGGGAAAGGTGGGAAGAAGGCCATATATGGACTGATTCGTAGTATCTATGAGGAAGGAATCTGGCCGGAAGATTTTGTGAGATCGGTGTTAGTTCCTATTCCAAAAAAGCCAAAGGCATCGTTATGTGATGATTACAGAACAATAAGTTTGATATCCCACGCAGCTAAAGTTATTCTCAGGATCATCGAAAAAAGGATAGAGAGTAAGGCAAATGATTACTTAGGGGATGATCAGTTTGGGTTCAGGAAAGGAAGAGGTACGCGTGATGCCATTGCAGTAATGAGATCACTAGTCAAGAGGAATATAGAATACAATCAGGACGTTTTTGCCTGTTTTGTAGATTTCGAAAAAGCGTTTGATAGAGTGAATTGGGAAAAATTAATGCGTTTATTGCAGAAAATAGGAATGGATTGGAGGGACAGGACACTGATCCGCAACCTGTACATGTCTCAGACTACTCAGGTGCGAGTGGGGAACGGAGAGTCCGGATGGGCAGTGTTAGGAAGAGGTGTAAGGCAGGGCTGCCCATTGTCACCGGTACTGTTCAACGTATATGTAGAGGAAATGATTAAAGAGGCATGGGAAGAACTGGAGGTAGGAATGAAAGTCGGAGGGGAATTCGTAAAATCGGTTAGGTTTGCTGATGACCAAGCATTAGTTGCTCAGTCAGCCAAGGGGTTGCAAGCATTGTTGAGTGAATTGGAGGTTCAGTGCGATAAATATGGGATGAGAATCAATATTAATAAAACAAAGGTTATTCGATTTTCCAGAAAGAAAAAGGCTAAGCTAAATATTAAAATAGGCGGGGAAAAATAGAGCAGGTAGAGCAGTTTACATATCTCGGAAGTGTTTTGGACCAATACGGTCAAAGTGGTAGGGACGTAAGGAGAAGAATTGCGCTAGGCAAGGAGGCTTTCTCAAGGAGGAGGGAGTTAATGACGGGGACGTTGAGTAGGGATGTTAAGACAAGACTCGTAAAAACTCTGATATGGAGCGTAGCTATGTACGGCGCGGAAACGTGGTCGCTGAAGCAGGAGGATAGACGTAGATTGGAGGCTTTTGAAATGTGGGTGTGGAGAAGAATGGAGAAGGTGAAATGGACCGAAAGGAAAACAAATGAGGAGGTACTAGAAATGGTGGGGGAGGAGAGGGGTTTGTTGAGAGAAATCCTATGGAGGCAGGAAAAATGGATGAAAGGCGTATTGAGCGGTAGTGGAATGTTGAAGAGGGTAATAGAGGGGAGAATGTTGGGCAAGCGAGGAAAGGGTAGGAACAGGATAGGGATGTTGGATGGGATGAAGGGAGGAAAGAAGTACACAGAGATGAAGAGGGACCTGATGTAGTTTAGGTTGCTCGATTGGGTTTTGTTTGGAGTTAGAAAATATTTATTTGATAGTTGTGTCCATCCAAAAACCTACCTTAACCGGTAGATTACCTAATAAAATAGTAAGGCTCATGTTAGGGGGGTATTCTAGAATAAATAAATCATAATTAACATGCAATGTAGATGGACTGTTCTCTGCACTTTTAATCTGTTTGGAGAAATTGATAGAGACTGAAGAAAAAGGGCTGAAGGAGGAAGAATGAAGAGAATCCAACTTGGATGATTAAGACATAATCTGGAAACGATTTTTTTACCTTATGCAGATGCTGTTGCAATCATAGCTAAAAACATTGAGGAAGCATAAAAAAATATAAGATATGAAAAAAAGAGACACAAAAAGCAGGTGTGCAAAAATCCTTTAAAGTAATCTGACACCATGACAAATGTTAAAGGTACTTCAAAGTATAGAAAACTAAATAAAATCGTGAAACTCCTATAAAAAGGAAAAATAATCTAACCAAATGCTCTAGGCAAAAGAGGCCAACTTAACAAGGGCAAGGAAAATGGAAGACTCACTACATTCTAAAAGTTATTCCACTATATATCTAGATTTATGAATAAGAAACTTGGGCAAAATAATAAACAATTAGAAATCCTTAATGGGTCAAAATGTGTCACATTAGATAGCCAAACAAATAGATAAAGTAGAAAAGAAGGGAAGAAAAAACATTTGGAAAATTCTTTGAACAAAATTTTATAATGCAAAGTGGAAGTTGAGAAGCAAGAAGGAATTTTGTGAACAAGTAGAATAGTTAATAGACACAATGTGAAGAATAGAATCCATATAATCCATAAAATTAATAGCATAAAATCCATAAAGTCTTTGGACACCTGAAAAGGATGGCAGAGAAAATAATGGCTACAAGAATATTTGACTTCATTAAAAGAGCAAGAATGAGAAAGAATGGAAAAAATAGTGTAAGAGACCAAGGAGAAAAAAATGGAATTCATGAAAACAATAGTTTGCATGGTCCATAAATGACCAAATTGAGCAAAAAAGAAGAAATTATATTTAATTTTTATTTTATGTGCAACGCAGTTCACATAGAACAATTGCTAATTAGTGATGACTGGTATTATTGTCCTAACAACTTTATATGAATATTGAAATATTATTAAAGGATAAATCATTAAATATTATTGTGAAAATGAGATTAAATCATTCAAAACAGGAATTTGCAATACACAGTATGAGCTTTATTATATGTAGTTAGAGTCATTCATGTAAAATGAACACATTTGGTACTGTGCAAAAATACGTATTTCTATAATAATCCATAAGACACCTGCATCAGGATGCAAAATTGATGATTAATAAAATAAAAATGATTTCCTTCTTCATGGTCACCTGGTAATTTTAATCACTAAGAAGCCATTAATATTAGAATTTATGATTTTTTTATTTATTCACCACAATGAAACATGGAGATACATCTTCATTACTGAGCATTTTGATTGCCCCTGGGTATCTATCTATTATGCCCAAGACTACCAAACCAACACTAATTGTTGAATTTATGTATGTGTAACAGATTTTGAAGTCCCAAATGAAATACTATTGTCAAGTAAAATTAATAATGATACATATCTTTAACAAAATTAATACTGCTTTTCCATAAGTAATAGTAGGACTTTAACTGGTAAAAATGGCTAAACTGGTGTATGAATGTTGGATTTAATCTTAGCTTTGTCTGCAATAGCAAATTTCCTATGCCCCTAGGAATAAACAATTCATTTAAGGTTTTACATTCTTTGTGAGAATATGTAAAGTTAAAAAACTTAAATTTGCATGGATTTGCATCTATTTTGAATTTACTGCATTTGAATAAGAGTTACTCCATGCAGTATTATGGAAGAAAAAAATGAATAGTTCTACACTTCTGCAGCATGCGAGTATAGACAAGACATTTTTAATGGAGAAAAACACAGATTATATGAACTTGAATTGAACTACCTAATTGATTCCAATGCCTTCAATGTGGGGATATGTTTACATTAACTTTTGTGTCCTAACTTTACATTTCTTAGTTTTTTAAGTGTCTTAATGCAGATAATAAGGCAATAGGAGTAACTATTTATTACAGTCAGGGACTGAATATTTTTTATTGAGATCGCAATGAGATTAATGATCCAAATATTAAATATCAAATTGTAATGACTTATGTGCACACTTAACTGTAGCATTCAAATGGAAAGCGAATCCAGTTGGTAGAGCAGGGTAAAATTTAAATATTAAGTAAAAATGACCCTTTGCACTATGGTAATCCAAGGTCAGAGGCTTGTAATCATCCAGAGTGAATTAAACAGTTATTAAAATACAAGAATTAATGAAAAAATTGTAATTTCCATTTTGGGGTTTATAATTTAAAATATTCACATGTAATGAACATGAAGTCAAGTGGATTTATGAATATTGAATATTTTTCGGTGAAATCAGGAACTCAACCGAAGTCAAGGACGTAGTTGCCTGTTGTGAAAATGAGTTAAGATGAATTATTTGGTGAACATAACTTAGAAAGTTTTGTAATTTTGAAAATCAAAATCTCATGTTTTATGATGACACTTTATTTTAAACAAAAGTGAGACAAATTTATAATATATATTATCGTACAAGAAGTCCAGATGGTGTAGCAAAAATGGATGTGATGTGGTTTCATTTTCTTAGGCTACATAATTGTAATGTAGACATTTTCAGAAAGGTGAAACTGTCAAATCCAAAGTTATTTTAAAGAGATTTATGCATTTGTTGAACTAGCTTGTGTAGTTGGAAAAGGAAGGTTGTGGTATTTGGTATTCCTGAGTTTTAAGACTATTGTGTCTAAAATGGTTTCTCTCATTTGATCAGCTCAATGTGGTATAATTGTATATCTTTGAGAGACTAACAAATTAATTAAGAAAAATATTTACTTTATCTTAGAAATAAATTTTTAAAATTTAAAAAGAGGATTTGGTGCCTTTGAATCTGCTAAGTTTTAGTTTGGTGCATAAAAAATGGATATTACTTTCATAAAATATTGTATAAGTGGTTGGATTAGCTCAATACTTACTTGTCATGATAGGTCAAAAACGAGGGTGGGATAAACAACATAGAAATTCCCTTTCTCACTTAAGTTCAGCGTGATTTTAATTATGTGACTCTGGTTTGTTCAATTGATTGTAATAATTTAACTTCTATTCACTTTGTCAATCACCTCCTTACCCTTGATCATATTTATGTTCAAATTCAGGCCAAGAATTTCAAATTTGAGCAAATTTGTCAATTTTTCTGGTGAGTTAAGAAATTAAAATTTTGTTTTTTGCAATTTTTTTTATAAGTCAGTTGATAGATTGGATCTTGTTGAGCTTTTCAGAAGGATGTGATTTCAATTAATCAATTGATAAGGTCATATTTCTTTAGATTGAGTTTTCATACTTTTCTAAATATTAACACTTAGATAATCTTTTAATCATTCATTGTCTTGTCTGTAATCTCACCCAAGAAAAAGCTCAAAGGGAAACATAAAATCTAATTAATGTTCTATTTCAATGTCCACCTTTTCCAAACTATTGATAATCTGATGAATTTTGTTTATGGTTCATCTTCATTTTGTGTATGTTTTCTTGACCATTTAAAGGCTGTCATTGCTGTTTGCAACCCTTATTTGACCAAAAACTACATCTTTGTCATTTCATGGATATCCCAGCCTTAACCATTCTTTTTTTTTAAATTTGATCAACAGGTTAATTTAAAAACTTGGGTTGAATTAGATAACCTCGACAACTTCCCTTTGTATCACAGACAATCTTAATATGTCATTTCAATGTTCTTTTGTGTTTGGTAGCACGATTCCCCCAGAGATTGTCAATAATTCACCCATACCTGCATTTGTTAAGTGTTTCATACTTACATGAATTTTTCCCACTCTGTTGTCTTTAGCATCGTAAACCATCTTTCTTATAATTCATAATTAAATCTGTTTATGGTGTTCAGTTCAGGACATTCCCCAACTGGCCAAAATGCATTTTATTTAATTAAGCAAGTGGCATTTTTTGATGTCATAATGTTGTTATATAGGTCTTTTTCCCATGCATGACAGACTCCTGAGTGTTTGCTTCTCCTGCACTCTGACATATCTTTGCATTGATCTTTTCACTTCATTTTATTTGTTCATCTGGTTGATTGGTTAGTTGACACAGTAGTATTTTCCTCAATATAATATCATCTACAACATTTTGTTATATATTCGATTTCCTTAGACTTTTATCTCCCTAATTATCTCTTTGAATTAATTTTTCACTCGTTCCGGGAGAAGTTCCTCAAATGTACTTTTAGACAACTTGTGCACCTAGTCTTCTTTCATTAGACCTTTTCCACTTTCATAATGTCGTTAATGTTGTAAAATCCATTATTCCAAATCTATAATATTGGATTATGTTTATTTTTTCTGCTGAAATAAGAATTTTTTGGGATTTATTGGAGGATTAACCTCCTCCCCAGAATTTCATCCACCATAATGAGCTCTGTCTGGTTGTTGCTTGGGTTTATTTTAGAATACGGCCATCTTACGTGTATCTGCAATGATTACAACGATAAAAAAAATGAGTGAGTTTCTTTCCATTTTCAGCCTTTAATAGTTTTTGTAACTGTTCACCATTCTATGTATGCCCTTATCATTGGGGTCAGACGGTTTGGATGCCAATACGTTGATGTAGAGGCAATGCATGGACTACCTTTCATTCTGCTGCTAACCTGCGATCACTTTTACACGTGTAACCCTACGAAAGCAGCACCAGTTCTTATTCTAGGGGTCAAGTGTTATTCCTTCATGTGAAGGCCTTAGTTCTTGCAGTATTATATTTTTAGAAACATGAAACACTATGCAGCGATGTTTCATGAACATATTTTATGGCTGTGAATCGTTCAGAGTGGAGATTCGATTTCAATGGGCAGTGAAACATGGGTGGTGTGATGATTCTGCGTAAACTGAATGGAAATTTCAAAGAGAGAGAGCGAACGCAATTTATGCATATGATAGAATGGAATCTTAACTTTTATCTGATGATTCCTTTAGTTACTCTCCGCAGTCGGGAGAAGCGAACCTGGCGCGAGGAGGGCGTGCAGGTGAGGTGCATTATTTTATTCGGATGGACGAGGAGGGGGTGGCGGCACTTTGAAAAGATGATTAAGCGACGGGAAGGGAAGTTAGCGCGCGGTTTACCCCTTGCTGCGACGTACGCTGCGCTCATTATGCGGTGGGTCGGAAGACGAGCTCCACCTTCCCTTCCCTCCGCCTGGCAGGAGCGATCTCGGGAGGTGCGTTGGATTGGGAAAATGGAGACAGCCGAATGTATACACTCCAAGGGGAATAGAGAATCCCACGGAGGGTGCGTATGCGGCAGGGATTCTTGTTTGAGGGAGGGCGAGATGGATAAATCATGGCTCCTGACTGACAATGAGGAAGGGTAGTGCAGAATGAGGAACGGGAGGGGTCGACCGTCATTTGGCTGAGGGGGTCGCAACCAATCGCAGGCAAGATTGACTCTTGTCCTCGCAGTGATGAGGGGGTAATTGGCTCCGTTGCCCCCAATCCTCTCCATCCCAACCCCTTTCCCTCCTCTCATCCACCTACCCCGGGCAACCATACGAACTCATTCGCCTGGGCGTGTGTGTGTGTGTGTGCCGCTCTCCTCTTCTTGTGACAAGGTATTGTGTCGAAACGGATGCGTTTTCGCCCTCGTGGCTCCGGGACCAACGTGAATGGGAATCCGTGGTGATACGAAGTTTCTCTCACCGTACCCGTGTTTAGATTTGGTTCGTTGTGAATGGAGATTAATCGCAGGATACGAAGAGTTTCCTCGTGAGCGATCAATCGGTGAGGCGACAAACAGAAGGATTGCGTCTGTTTAACCCTCGTTGTTCACGAAGCGGAATGTATTCGTCGTTGACTCTTGAACCCATCCAAACCCAAAGTGTAGTATAACAGAGGAGGGCTAGTTCCAAAGTGAGGGCAACCGGTACTTTTGCAGCCCTACGCGTTCCATGGCAGAATTGAAAGTGTGCTTCCAAAGATGCGGGACATTCGGTTCTTATTGGAATCATTAACTAAGGTAGCTGCGAAGGTGCGTAAGGACGGAACGCAAGCAAATAATGAATGGTTTGAACGCAGCGTGTTACTTTTTCATTACTAACATTATATACAGCGTCGGGAAAAGACGATTGACGACTTCATAAATAACGTCCGAGGTCACCGGACGATGGCATTTGTCCTGAAGATTTTAAGTGCCTCTTAATTTATTACTTATGTGTACGATACAAATACTAGAGCATCTAATAAAATGCCGCTGTGATGGTGCATCACGTTCTCACTCTTCTTATGCTACGTTTCACCATGATGAGCATGAGAACGATGGTTTAGGCACGAAAGGAAATATATATATAAACACCACACACCATATCATCCATAAGTTTGGTTTGGTAGGTGATGGTAGAGTTCACCCAGTACTAAACCCGACGGCGTGTGAATATTCACACATCAGGTTAGGGGGGCCAGTTCCTTTCCGTGTGCCAGTTATATATATATATATATATATATATATATATATATATATATATATATATATATATATATATATATATATACGGGTATATGTATGTATCGTATATGTATGTATATGTATATATATATAAATTCACTGATAAGTCATAACAAACACAGAAACCAAAACACAAAAAAGGAAAAACTCACTGGTTCTCGAATTTTCGGTGGTCCCACCACCTTTCTCAAGAGGAATTAGGAACAGAACTCAAGAAGAATTAGGAGTTCTGTTCCTAATTCCTCTTGAGAAAGGTGGTGGGACCACCGAAAATTCGAGAACCAGTGAGTTTTTCCTTTTTTGTGTTTTGGTTTCTGTGTTTGTTATGACTTATCAGTGAATTTACATTACACGTTTGTGGGTTTTCCAAAAAAGTGTATATATATATATATATGTGTGTATGTATGTATGTATATATATCGATGATGCGGAAGTACTCACGAGAGCAATATAACTTTTGGACGGCACAATAGAACACAGAATAAAACAGATAACACGTAAAAGGACACTCACACTGTAGATGATTTAAGCTTTCGGCCTACTCCGAGGCCTTCTTCAGGTCAGACCTTTTACGTGTTATCTGTTTTATTCTGTGTTCTGTTGTGCCGTCCAAAAGTTGTATATGTATATATATATATATATATTTATATATATATTTTTATATATATTTTTATATTCAACTCAGAGAAACAAAGAAAGGACACTCACAGTATGTATTTGACGTTTCGACGACTCCGACCGTCGTCTTAAGAAACTTTCTGATTTCTGTGTCCTTTATTTGTGTTTCTGTGTGTTGAATATTTTGTATTTGTGTGTTCGTGTGTTTGTGCGTCGCCGGAGAGGGTCAATTTCAAAGAGATATTTACACAATTCTCATTATATATTTTCGCTCTTAAATTGAGCTAGTGTGTCCTCCGTTTCTTGCTTTCAGTTGGGTCGCCGCCTACTTCCCCAACCCTCCCCTCTCTCTCTTTCATTTCCTTCCCGAGTTCACTCGTACCTCTCCTCTTGCGCCTCTTACGACGCCGTCGCGAGTCAGACATACTTCCCTCCCAACCTGCGAGCCATCGTAACTCCAGTTAGCTAGCCGTGTAATCTCGAGAATAGTCAAGATTCCTCGGAGGCAGTCGGGGAATTTCTCCTGTTGTGCGTTTCTCTTCGGTGGGTTTCGGAACTGGAAGGAGTCATGATTTGGCCATCCGCCGTTCTTTAAAAGGAGCGTTAAGGCGTGGAGGAGAATGGGAGGAGGAAGGAGCAGAGAGCAGACGTGTACATCCCACAAGATGTCCCGCGGGAGTAGGAGGTGGTGGATGGGATGAGAGGATGCTGCGCGGTCTCGCTCTCTCTTCTTCTCTTTCTCTACTCGAAGGGAGTCGAAAAAATAGTTTTTCTTGCTCCCTCCCGTTTGCTTAAAGAGTTGAAATGTCTTTGGGGAATTCTCTCGGGGATTTAATGAGTTGCTCGTGGAAACTGAGTGGAATCGGTCGGAAAATGAAGCCGCGTGTATTTCGTACGTGAATTACGCACAGAAATTGTTTTCTCATTGCCTCGGAGCCACCGTTGTTGTGAGTGTATCGAAATGGAATGATAACATGCAGGCATTAGCTCGTTCAATATTATGAATAAACTGAACGGAAATGGTTTCATTAAGTTAGTTACACCGTTATATTTTGGGAGCATTTACATCCTATGACATGACTCTGAGACTATTTCGACGTGGTCGATTGGTAGTTGAGAAAATTGAGGATTTTTAGATCTCTGTTTCATCCACATTGATATTTGTTATTTTCATTTAATCCTCCCAGTAGACGCTAATATAGTTATTAACTCAAACGATTTGCCTTTACATTTTTTTTAGAGTGTCAAACACCCAAATATCGCCATTGCTTCTTATAATTAGAATGAATGATACATGTAGATGGACTTAAAAGATTAGGGAATAATAATATGAATTAATATTAACGTAAATGCGGGTGAATTGAAGAGAAATTGAGGGAAAAGTAACCTAGCGGAATCAGCCATTTATGTGTGTGCACACAATTGTGGGCGGAACTTTCAGGAGAATAAATCGTTTCGACTTGGCCGAGATTTGGACCCGCATCCTTCAATTCCCCGTCCAGTGAGTAAAGACCCCTCGGTGGGTTGATTGGCTAAAGCAATGAGTCGGAAATCGAGAGATCTAGGTTCAAATCCCGATCCAGGGGAATGATTTTTCACTGCGGAGTTCTCGCATCAAACTGAACTTAGTTTCTGAATAACTTAAGAATTTTCACAGAACCGATAAAAATTTAGTCATATGCCCCGGTATTATTCCTGGTCTTTCATGATTCTGGGGTCAAGAAGGAGAAGAGAAGTGCTATTGATTTATTGTTATCTGTCCCTCTATTCATAATTACTAGTCGTTTTTATCAGTGAAATGAAAATTAGAAGGATAAGTCACCTGCCATTTTCACTAAATCAATGCGAACCGCATGAAGACAAATGTTAATGCTTAATTGCTTTTTACAAACCAAGTGCGTGAGATATTAACTTTAGGAGATCCAAGTGAGAAAGTGGCAGATATGGAAATGAGGGTGGATACTCGAGAGAAATAATAATCGATTTTCTTATGGCAATAGTTTAGCTGTAGTACTCATATTTCATGCAACGGACTCAGAGGAAGAAACTCAAATTCAATTGCTGGTCAACTGTCACACAAAGGTGGCTTGGAGCATTATTCAAGGAAGACAAGGAAAACTAAGGGGAACCTTTGAAGATGGAGACTTCATCTTAAAGTTGAAAAAGTTCTGACGAACTCGGTTTGTGGCTGGTCGGGCTTGCGTATTAATGTTGCCTATTTTTACGTATTAATGCATTGATGATTATCAGTTACGTAAAGTTATGTCGTGGATGAGTTTAATTTGAGGAGTTAAAGCATGGGGTTAGCGAACGAGAAGAATTTGAAAATCTTCCCCTAAATGGTCGACGGCGAGAAATACGGCATGAGAATGCCAGAGACGAGAGATGCCGAAGAGATTAAATGAGATTGACGTCATATTTTCAATCAATTTTTTTCAATTCCCATAATACTAATAAAATTATATTTTAATGATGAAAACAGTTGCGAACTACCGTCATCGGTGATTTGATTGATGGTAACGGTATTATTGGATTAGAGAATTGTGAACGATTGAAACGCTCATCATTAGTCTCTTTTATTTTCGCCGTCTCATCCCGTAATTTTCAATGACTGGTTATCAAATCAATATCTCGTCACCAAGTGTTGGGTCCTGAAACTGATGCGATTTATACTATTCATTTGTTCTCTGTTTTTATAATCAATATGGTCTCTTCACTCTGCATTCTTATTGTTGCCATAATGACACCATTATTTATAAAAATACATGTATGTGAAACATTTTGAAGATTACTTTTTAAGTTTAATGAATTTTTTATTGTCAAATTTTACTGTTTTAAAATTTTCAAAATGTGTTTTTACACTCATTTCATATATATAAAATATACGTTTATGTATTTATATATATATTAAATTTCAAAATGAAATAGTCTAAAAACACATATACACATATAATACACACATATATATATATATATATATATATATATATATATATATATCTATATATAAACATACATACATATAATCTTTTTCATGGCTAGATTGCGGAACATCACCCGGAACCATTCCACATCTGCTATCATAGGGTCAACTGCAACCAAGGTTACTCCCTAAGGTAATTCCTATCCCGGATTTTCTTATTGAATTTTAATTTTCTTATGATTTCTTATTAAAATATGAAGTCTTTGCAGTCAATTTTATGTCCTTTGACCAAAAGATATGACTCCCTTCCACAAATATCGGAAAGGTAGGAATGAGGAAAGAAAGGTCAGGGAAATAAATAATCCACAGCAACTGTCGCGTCTCGTATTTTGTCTGACTTTGCAAATGAAGTAATTCAAAAGCCTAAAAAAATGTTTTTTTAATGAATCACTCTGGATGTGAATTAAAAAAATGTGTGCGTAGTTTATTTTTCAAATTATTGTCTTAATTCCATACTGATTTCAAACTATGCAATAAGTATTGCAACTATTCCGAGTAGTGTTGCATAAGTTTAACGTTCTGCGCGGCACTTCTTATTAATTTCCTTTGCCTTTTAATGACGCCTTCGGGGAAAAAATATTTTTTTCTGCGATGTTTGTCGTAAAATGCGGGCTGTTGTATGAACCTGACATTGTTGTTAAATGGCTACCTTTCTGTAAAAAATAAGTTTAAATTTACATTTTATAATGCTATGAAAACTATTTTTTTAATATATTGTGCTTAACTTTGTTATGCAAAAACATCTCATCCATCTTGTAATCATTACCACAGCTAAAAAATCGATAAAGTTATGCTGCATGTAATTACACCATGGCATTTAGTGTTTGCCATTACAAATTTACAGGTCTCAACGTTACAATCATGTTACAACATCGACCTGAATCACTTGAAATCTGTTCTTCATTTCACTATATTTAACTGGAAGGCAGAGTCCAATTCACGAGACTTTATTTTTAAAATGTAAATTTATCGGCTAAAACTTAAATGAATCGAAAACGGATAAAAATCTTAGGAGGTCTCACTCTTGATAGACATGCCTCTAATGCTCCTACTACCAAGCCTTTTGACTGCTTCAGCAGCTGCTCATGGCGTTTGTTTGACGCAACTTAAGTCATCAGAATTGAGTTTTCTTATTAGAGAATTCTAATTATATCCAGTAATATTATGACATCGTCATTGTATGGGACTCTTTGATGCACTCTGGATTGCAGGAGAAAATGTGTCCAATGAAAAGCAAAATTATTTTATATTTCATATCTTTTCGTTGTTTTAGTCTTGAGTTATCGTTTATGGATGTTTTACGTATCTTGCATCCTTTTTTTGAGCCTTTTGTGTTATGGTATGTTGGTAAAGACATTTTAGGTATAGAGTTATTGACTGTAAGGTAGGATTAACATACATTTTCAACATTATTTTATTTTAAGGCTAAACCTTTACCAGCGGGGAGATTTTAATTTGTTTGATCCAACCAAGAATCTCACTTATGAATAATATTCCTAACTAAGTTTAAAAAAATGTTTAAAAAATGATCCCAAAGGTTTTAAGATTAAATTTACCAGCTGTAGTCATAATTATTTATCGACTTCAAGTGCAACACAGAGATATGTTATGATTGGTTAACGAGTATTGTTGTTCCTCATAAGAATTTCATTTCTAATGTTCGAATATTTAAATTTTAGTAACAGTCATCTCTGTCTTTAGCCAAAGGGGAGGATTGACCGTTTAAACCTCTCCCAAGCCGAACATATCATCCATCCACTCTGCATGTAGAGTTGCGAGCGAGCAAGGATTTCAAAAGGACGAATTGTCGCTCCGCGGGGAACCCTTAAATGTTATTAAAGGCGGTCGTGACCTATATAATTTCAATCCCCATCCAATGCTAATCGAAAACTGCCTTCATAAAGTGCTCAGTGTCACTGACTCACGCCCGCTCCGAATGAATCACTACTCGGATGATTCCATTCTTCGCTCGCTAAAAAGGGGCGTGCCTCGGAAAACACTCGTATTTCAATTATTCCGTCAGGGGGAAAGGACAGCCGGGAGAGCGAAAAAGTTTTAGCGTAATTTCCTCGAGAAACCTTAATCCTCGGAGGATGTACGGTCACCTAACACATTTTCCGGATAATGGAGCCGAAAAGGCAAGAGAGGGAGCGTTAGGTGGGCAGAGGGCAGGGAAAGGTGACCGAGCGGAGGGGAAGGAGCGGTGGGAGAGAGAGAGGAACGGAGGGAGAAAGATGAAGCAGAAGATGGAGAGAGAGAGGATCGGGTGGATGGGAAGAGGGCACCTTGGAAAAATAACTGCGGTCCTCGCATTTTTCCTCCTTTGCTCCATTCTGCTTCGCTCCTCCCCCCTCGGCATTCCCCACTCCAAAGCCTCGCCCTTCGTACCTCCCCCCCACTTATGCCTTCTCACACCCCAAAACGTCACGTAGGGCATTAAATCCTAAAAGTACATTCCAGCGCCGTGGAGAAATCCGAAAATGAAACATCAATTAGGGCGAAAAAAATGTGTGAAATGGAATGCGTTCGTCTTTCCGGTCCGTTCTTTCTCCCCCCTTTTTTTTCTTAATCCGAACGAGGTTAGTTGATAAGACTTGCTCCATTTTATCATCATTACCATCGCGATGTTTCATTTTTTATTTCTTTGTTCGCGGAGAACTAGGGGGAAAAATGCTCATAGCCAATTATTTCTACTCCCAAGAACATCTGTTCAATTAGTCGTTCCTCCTCCAAATCCCCTTTCCTCCCTCCCTCCCTCCCATTCCCTCTCCCTTCCACCCCGCCTACGTATTTGCATCATCATCTGCCCCACCCCACTCTCCTCGCCCTCCCCCTCCAGACCCCCCCACACACCGAAACCCTTCCGCCCTCCCACGTCCGACCAAATCCCCGAAAAAAGGGAGGGATTGAAGCGGGGGGGGAAGCATGGGACAGGGAAAGGGAACAGTTCACTTTTCGTTCTTTTTTTATTTTCCGAGGAGGGAGAGAGAGAGAGAAAGGGAGAGAGAAATACGTAGATGTCGAGAGAGAGATAGGGAAAAAAGGAGCATCCTTGCATCTGGGTCAACATTAAAAATGTGATGCATTTCCCTCGCAGCCTCTTCCCTTTCCTCCCCCTTCCAACTCCTTGCCCTCCACAGTCTTAGTGCCTCCCTTGCTCCTCCCCGCCCCTCCACCCGCACAGCCTCCTCCTCCACCACCCATGCCCCCTCCCTCCACTCATTTCCCTCCCCCCCTCCACCCATTCCCTCCGCCGACGGCCATATCTTTCTCTCCTCACCTCGGCTCTGCCTGCCTTCAGTAAATTTCTCCGGAGCCGTAAAGAGATTCCGCTGGTAAAGCCAAAGGAGCCAGCTCTCCGGTGAGTGGGCGAGCCTTCGGCGGTGGTGTGTGTGCCGGGGAGGGGGGCGAGATACGGGGGTAAGAACGTGCCCCTAGGGGGCGTTGGGAGGAGGACAAGGGGGCAGGAAGGGAGAGGGGGTGGAGTGGGAGTGTGTTGCACGGGAGGGTTGGAGATGATGGCCTGGAAGTGGGGTTATCACGCCCGCTCGTAATTGGCTAAGGACGAGAGTTATTCCCCAAACTTTTCTCTCCCCCTTCATCTTAGTATCTCTCTCTCTCTCTCTCGCTATCAGTCTGTCTCTTTCCCTTCCTAATTCTCTCTAAAACGTTTTCAAGTATTTTCTCTCCCACCCAACTCTCCTCCACTCTTCCTCAGGGATACTGCCTCCTCCTCACTCTGTTCCGCGTCTCCTGATTCTCTTCATCGTCTCGAATACTCTCTTTTTCCCGCTGCTACACTAAGCTGGCGTAAATTGCTGGGCAGGCTGGGCATGCGCTGGGCAGTTGGGAGCATTTCATCAGCTGTGGGATGTTCTCCATTAGGACCTCTATGATCTAATTGTTACCGTTTCTACGGACTTACTCGTATTTTTCTCCCTTTGGTTTCGAATGATTTGGCAGAGGTCATTATTATAGTTTTTTCTCTCACACCATCAAAGCACAGCCTGCGGGGAATAATTATCATATTCTCCTTGGGGAACCAACGTCGTTACCTAAAATTTGGGGCAATCGGCCTTAGATGGTGCAACTACGGATTCATATTCCACGAGAGACCTCCGCGAAACCCAAGGTGTGTCATTTTCTGGATGCCGGATCCATCTGGAAAATTATAGGCGGTACAGTGAAAGGAATTTGATTCCCCATTCCATAGGCGTGGCTCTCGTTTCGTTGGACGTAATATTAGTGCGATCGAAGGCTGTACTCCCATTCACGCAACTGACCTTCGTGTTGATTAATGTATCTTCTTGGGGAACCAATTAAAATTAATAAAGAGACCAGCACAAGTGATCACAGTCACTGGGAGTAAGAATGAAATGTCTCATTTTTCCATGATATGCAGTATTCAAAAGCATTTGTTTATTCCTTTTATTTATTTACCATTAGTCCGAAAACAGCACTTTTTCGCCCTTTTACATCGAACTATTAACAGTTAAAACAAAAAAGACTATTACAAACAGCCAGGCCCTAGGTTGAGGAAAACCCATCCAGATGGAAATCGAACCCGCGACCCTTGGATTGGCAAACGAGGACGTTACACCACCGCCACCGAAGCCGGAAAATTAATATAATAAAATTTTAATAAATTAAATTAAGCATAATGTTATATTTTCTAAACGTAATGAGTGTTGAAAGTGTTTCTATCTGCTTAGACTTTCTTCTGTTTTTATTAAAATATATAGCGTCAAGTATACCTAAATAAAATTTGAGAGTTTGGGACGAAACTTCGTGGATCATACTCATCAGAATAAATGTAATAGGGATACGCTGGTCAGCTTTTCTCTATCTGCGTGGCAGTATTCACCGACTGTGGTAAAAGAAACCACATTGAGTTGCTTTAGGAAGGAAACACTCAATCGTCGCAGTGATTTCCTATCTACCCTAAGGTTGACTTTAAGCTCGGCAAGCTTTTAACACTTGCCTGCCAATTTCTTTATTCCTTCATAGTTACCTGCGCTGTCTTCCATCACCTGCGAACTGCACTTCACCAATCGGCTTAATTTATAACCCGCGTCTTTTTTGATCCGCTCCAGGTAAGAGCAAGGACAATACGAAATCCTGGTGAAATGAAACTTACCACCGAGAATTCGTATCGTTTCACAAATATATATATATATATATATATATATATGTACATAAGTATCAACCCCAAGGTCGGTTTGATAGGTGATGTTAGAGTACTAGTCACATATATATACCAACTACTATACTACTACTACTATGAGTACTCGAACATCACCTATCAAACCGACCTTCGGGTGGATTACTGTTTACTGTTACTTACATGTTAACAGTTGTCACCCATATCACACCAAACGCCCCATTCCTTATTCCCTCTCCATAAGGGGACACAGAATTTGCAATGACTCCGACTCCATAGACAATTTCCTCTCAAATTTACACCATTCCCTCCTCAAACGAGGTTATCCTGAATCCCTCCTGAATAAGAGGATCCGAAGACATGCTTATACTCCCAGACCTTCCGCCACCGCGAAAAACCACCCTCTTTCAATTTGTACCACGTATCTCCCTGGCCTAGAATCTCTGCGTTCTATCCTAAAAGGCCTCTACCCTATCCGCAAAAACCACAATTCCACCACCAACCTTATCCCCAAATGCCCCTCTGTCACTTTCAAACGCCCCGCTAATCTATCAGATCTTCTAAAATCTACCAATCCACTTATTAAATCCTCGCCCCGTTCCAAAATCACTCCCAGAACCTGCAATAAACCTAGATGCAAAACATATACATACACTGAAATCTGCGATCTTATAAAGCGCCAAAGTGCTCCGATTCATTAGCCAAGAGATGGCGTTAGGGAGCCGTTACACCCACCAAAGGAGAATATAATTAGGTAATCTACCGGTTAAGGTAGGTTTTTGGATGGACACAACTATCAAGTAACCATTTTGTGACTCCCCACCTATCAAACTAATCTATACCAGGTCCCTCTTCATCTCGGTGTACTTCTTTCCTCCCTTCATCCCATCCAACATCCCTATTCTGTTCCTACCCTTACCTCGCTTGCCCAACATTCTCCCCTCTATTACCCTCTTCAACATTCCACTACCGCTCAATACGCCTTTCATCCATTTTTCCTGCCTCCATAGGATTTCTCTCAACAAACCCCTCTCCTCTCCCACCATTTCTAGTACTTCCTCATTTGTTTTCCTTTCGGTCCATTTCACCTTCTCCATTCTTCTCCACACCCACATTTCAAAAGCCTCCAATCTACGTCTATCCTCCTGCTTCAGCGACCACGTTTCCGCGCCGTACATAGCTACGCTCCATATCAGAGTTTTTACGAGTCTTGTCTTAACATCCCTACTCAACGTCCCCGTCATTAACTCCCTCCTCCTTGAGAAAGCCTCCTTGCCTAGCGCAATTCTTCTCCTTACGTCCCTACCACTTTGACCGTGTTGGTCCAAAACACTTCCGAGATATGTAAACTGTTCTACCTGCTCTATTTTTTCCCCGCCTATTTTAATATTTAGCTTAGCCTTTTTCTTTCTGGAAAATCGCATAACCTTTGTTTTATTAATATTGATTCTCATCCCATATCTATCGCACTGAACCTCCAATTCACTCAGCAATGCTTGCAACTACTTGGCTGAATGAGCAACTAATGCTTGGTCATCAGCAAACCTAACCGATTTTACGAATTCCCCTCCGACTTTCATTCCTACCTCCAGTTCTTCCCATGCCTCTTTAATCATTTCCTCTACATATACGTTGAACAGTACCGGTGACAATGGGCAACCCTGCCTTACACTGCCCATCCGGACTCTCCGTTCCCCACTCGCACATGAGCAGTCTGAGACATGTACAGGTTGCGGATCAGTCTCCTGTCCCTCCAATCCATTCCTATTTTCTGCAATACACGCATTAATTTTTCCCAATTCACTCTATCAAACGCTTTTTCGAAATCTACAAAACAGGCAAAAACGTCCTGATTGTATTCTATATTCCTCTTGACTAGTGATCTCATTACTGCAATGGCATCACGCGTACCTCTTCCTTTCCTGAACCCAAACTGATCATCCCCTAAGTAATCATTTGCCTTACTCTCTATCCTTTTGTTGATGATCCTGAGAATAACTTTAGCTGCGTGGGATATCAAACTTATTGTTCTGTAATCCTCACATGAGATAGCCTTTGCCTTTTTTGGAAGAGGAACTAACACCAATCTCACAAAATCTTCCGGCCAGATTCTTTCCTTATAGATACTACGAATCAGTCCATATATGGCCTTCTTCCCACCTTTCCCTAACCATTTCAACATTTCCACAGGAATATTGTCCACCCCCACTGCCTTATTTGCTTTCATCTCCTTTAATGCCCTTTCTATTTCGTCGTCGAGTATGCCTGGACCTAACCTATCTTCTTCTACGTCATGTTCATTTTCTATGTCTAACCTTGTCGGCCTAAGTTCTTTACCATACAGTATTTCTATATATTCCTTCCATCTCTCTTGGATTTTTCCTGGTTCAACTATTATCTTACCCCATTTATCTTTAACTGTTAGCACAGATCTTGCCTTCTTACTTCCCGATAATAACTTAACCTTGCTGTATAGAGCACCAATTTCACCCTTTTTCTGTAAACTTTCCATATCCTCGCATTGCGTTTTCCACCATTCTTCTTTTGCTTTATTTGTGGCTCTTCTCAATTTATTGTTTAACTCTTTGTACTTCATTTTACCTAGCTCTGTGTTTACATTTTTCCATCTTCTTCTCTCATCCATCTTTGCAATCATCTCATCCGTTACCCATGGTTTCCTTATCCTTTTCCCGTTAACGGTCCCTATAGTGTCTTTAGCGGCTTCCAATATCCCTTTCTTGATACATTCCCATTTTTCTTCGATAGTACTCAGTTATTTACCGTCATCCATCATTTTCTCTACAGCCTGCTGATACTCCTTCCTCGTTAATCCATTTACTGCTTCTAAATTCCATTTCCTAACCCGCCTCCCTTGCCTTATCTTCTTGAAACGAAAATTACATTTCATAACAACTAAATTGTGGTCAGAGTCCGCATCCGCTCCTGGGAAACTGTGCGAATTTATCACACTGTTCCTAAACCTGTGCCTAACCATAATATAATCTAACTGATACCTTTCTGAGTCACCTGGCATTTTCCATGTATACTTACGCCTTTTGTGGTGTCGAAACCATGTGTTAGTGATGACTAACCCCTGTCTCCTGCAGAATTCAATTGCTTTCTCCCCGCGTTCATTCCTCGTGCCTAACCCATAGTCCCCCACCTCACCACCATCTCTTCCTTCGCCTACCGTCGCATTCCAATCTCCCATCACTATCAAATGTTTCCCTACAGGAACACTCGCGATGATATCCTCTAACTCATCATACATCCTATCGACTTCTTCCTCCTTGTGGTTGCTCGGTGGCATGTATACCTGAACAATGACCAAGTTCGTTGGCTCTGCTTTAATCTCTACGAGTAAAATTCTATCTGTCGCTTGGTCTATGTTGACTACGCTTCTTCCTACCCCTTTATTTAAAATTACGGCAACCCCTCGGTGGCTCTCGTCCCCACCGCTGTATATCACTCTATAATTGTCACTCCAGTAATCCCCGCTATCCTTCCATCTCACCTCGCAGAGACCTAAAACATCTATATTACCTCTTTCCATCTCTCGCTTAATATTTTCTAATTTGCCTCTCCTCAACATTGTCCTGACGTTCCAGGTTCCTATTCTAACTACTTTAGTCTTCTTTTGAGTCTTCTGTCCTGCTGCTGCTCTTTTTTCCCCGCAAGGGTTTCGTGGGATGACGACCGCGGAAGCCTTGCCTCTCCCGCTGCCGGGCACGACACACGGCCTCTTGGGCCGAGTCCCGTAGTTGCCAGGACTCATATTATCTTTAGTGCCCATCATAATATTCTTGGGAATCATAATTGAGGTGGTTTCCCGTTGCCTTCCTCAATAGTGTTTTTAACGTGACACCATCACTTAATGGCCGCCCCACTAGGGTCAGACGCCATTGCAGCCGCCTCACTGAGGAACAGACGCTGCGTGGACTACCTTTCGTCTGGCTCCTAACCTTCGACCTATCTGGCATGGGTGACCCTTCCAGGAGTAATTATTATTACCCCCGCCAGCACAGCTCTAGGGGTCATCGGAACACACAAGCCCTTCCACCACGACAAGGTTGTAGTCCATGGGAGGGGCAAAGGAGAATATGTATATATATATATATATATATATATATATATATATATATATATATATATATATATATATATATATATATATATATATAGTCATCATTTCATTCGAAAAAATGGGGAGGTCACATCACACCACACTTTTCTTCCTAATTTAGATAAGGAGACTGCATCATTTTTTGCCTACCGTCCATTGCCTTGAATTAAAAAAGCCACCATACTTTTAACTAGCAAATTTCGGGAACAGTCCAACAGATGCTGATTGGATTGCTAATGTGTATAGCGCAGACATATATACGATAGTCCAAGGCGAAGAAGTTTAAAAAAAAAAAATTCTCAAGATTTATCTGCTATTCTACCTCCGGCCGGGAGGCACCGGAGCAGAACCTGTCACGCACGGCAAAAATGGAATGGGGTGCAGAGCAAGCGCTCGGTCATATGCATCACCCATCACTTTTAAGGGAACGCTGGGGAGTTTCATTCTCTCATCTGCAGCATTGGAATGACGTCGTTTCTTAGAAACAGCCCCACAATCCTTTTCTTTCACGCCCATATTCTCCTCCCCTGTATACCTACACCGTTTCCGCTCCCCGCGGGGCGATGTGCGCTGGCGCAAGTGCCGTCGGAACGGATTACGCGGCGAGCGTAACGAATGCCTCGGATCGAATATGAGCCGCTACACCTGACTTGGGCGTCCGCAGGCGAGAGTGCCGCCCTCTAATTTGCCGATTTTCGAAATCGAGCAGGTCCTCAAGCTGTCGCGACGCGTGCCACCATAATCATGCTGCCCTCGGCGGGTGCTCGAGCAGCGTAATCGTAATACACGAAAAGAGAAATCTGGCCGCCAACACATCCGTGCGGTGATATCCTCCAGACCTAAGGGGCCAAAAAATGTTTAATGGTGTTTCTATAGGCTGGGCGAATAATGCCATGAGCCAGTTGGAGCTCCGTGGACTGTCGTCTCGAGCGATGGCTTTTCATTACTTATCCAGGAGTAAGTAGCGGTAGTAGCAGCGGTGAAAGAGCTAAGAGATACTATGTATAAGAGGGATGATAGTTGTATCACCACGATCGGAAAAATTATTGCAATGTAAGGAAAATATTGTATTCTTTTTAATAAAAAGGTACTGTTTTCTTCAACACTTCAACTTAAGTTATGTATATATGTATATATATT
Source organism: Hetaerina titia (assembly GCA_037158775.1). NCBI lineage: Eukaryota > Metazoa > Arthropoda > Insecta > Odonata > Calopterygidae > Hetaerina > Hetaerina titia. The sequence goes on from CM073771.1 coordinate 8,937,538, forward strand.
ATATACATGTATATATATGCATATGTTTTTATATGTATATATATATATATGTTTCTATATGCATATATATATATTTATGTATACATATATATATACATATCTTTATATTTATATAACTTAAGACAGCAAAACACAGCATGAGAACACAAAAGGAACACTCACACGTGATATCTTGATAATTTTGACGGTCTCGAACTCCGTCTTCTTCGGAAGATTAGTTAAGACTGAGGCATATGGGCATGTGGGACAGAGAGAGAAGGGGACGAGGGAGTGGGGAAAATAGGTGGTGGGGGAGGTGAAGGAGGGGGTTGTAGAGGGGAAGAATCGGGAGGGGAGAACAGGTGGTGGGGGAGGGGTGAAAGAAGGGGTTGTGGAGAGGGAAAGGGAGGCCAGAGGGAGGCGGAGATGGAATATGGACGAGCGGGAGGATGTGGAAATAGTTCCAAGCGACACAGAAAACTAATAATTCATCCACAGATACCATAACACCCAAGACCCAGGTGTCAACTCACAAAGTCATCATCAGGGCTCGACAAGTCAAAATCCAGGCCATGGATGACAAAATATATGCGGATGATTAAATTGTACCACTATCTCGCATGAATCAAATCCACACCTATCCACTTCAGCCCCCACCCAACTAGTGAACGACATTTAGACCCGGATGTTGATAGGCTTTACACAGCTATATAAAGGCCATTTCCATTGTTTTTAATTTCATAGGGTTATCGAATGGGGGGTCCCCTTCTCTCTCTGTCCCACATCCCCATTTTCCTCAGTATTAACTAATCTTTCGAAGAAGACGGAGTTCGAGTCCGTCGAAATTATTAAGATATTACGTGGGAGTTTTCCTTTTATGTGCTCTCATGTTGTGTGTTGCTGTCTAAGTTTTTTATTCAACACTTCCGTGTTACTTCGAAGAAATCATATATATATATATATATATATATATATATATATATATATATATATATATATATAACTTTGTAGATTGGAGGCTTTTGAAATGTAGGTGTGGAGAAGAATGGAGAAGGTGAAATGGACCGAAAGGAAAATAAATGAGGAAGTGCTGGAGATGGTGGGTGAGGAGAGGGGTTTGTTGAGAGAAATCCTATGGAGGCAGGAAAAATGGATGAAAGGCGCATTGAGCGGTAGTGGAATGATGAAGAAGGTAATAGAGGGGAGGATGTTGGGCAAGCGAGGAAAGGGCAGGAACAGATAGGGATGTTGGACGGGATGAAGGGAGGAAAGAAGTACGCGGAGATGAAGAGGGACCTGATGTAGATTAGGTTGCTGGATTGGGTTTATTTGATAGTTGTGTCTATCCAAAAAGCTACCTTATCCTGTAGATTACCTAATAATAATATATAACATTTGGACGGCACAATAGAACACAGAATAAAACAGATAACACGTAAATGAACACTCACATTGTAGATTATTTCATCTTTCGGTCTACTCCGAGGCCTTCTTCAGGTCAGGTTAGTAGTCATGCAGTGGTTTTGTGAGCATCAAGGTTGTGTCGTAGAAACGTTCTTTAAGAGCATTGGTAGTGTGGTGGCGACGCAGAGGCCGCTGTGGTCTAACGATGAAGCGCATTTTCATCTCTCCCGCTCAGTAAATAAGAAAAGAATTCGTAACTGGGCGACTGAGAAACCTTATGCCGCAACAGTAACTTTACGGTATTTCGTCACAACATCTTGTTACTTTAGAAGCCCAATAATTTCAGAGTTAAGGGGACGCCTCGGTAGCTTAACTGGCTAAAGCACTCGGCCGGACATCGTGGGATCCAGGTTCGAATCACGGTCTAGGCGAATGACTTTTCCACTCTGAAATTGTTGCATTTACCCAAGACTTCTTCATAGCCCCATAGTGACAGCTTGGTGCGCTGTGTCCTTCATAGGCATTACTGGGCCTTATTTTTTCGAAATTCAAGTGTATCTGTGATCTTGGTACGCTATTGTGAGAGATACTGGAGAACTTTTTACTTCCCAAAATGGAAAAGTATGGCAAGTAATATGGCACAAAAGCCTTTTCATTTCAACAGAATGGTGCCATAGCTAATACCGCCTGTCGTTCACGCCAAATCCTGCAAGAACAATTTCCCCGCCGCCTGATTCCCTTATAAGGGGATGTTTAATGGCTCTCTCTCTCTCCGGGTTTCAACCCATGCGTTTTTCTTCCTTGGGGATATCTCAACGCCGAGGTTCGACAAAGTTCTTTAAAGGTTATAGTAAAGTTCGATCAAGGACCTTGGAGGCTCTTAAGGAGGCAATCACAGATATCATCGCTGGAATAATTCAAGATATGCTGAGAAGAGTTTTCGAAAACCTTTTTCAACGACTCAATATGTGCATCGCTCACCAAGGTCGTCACCTCCATGAAATAATTTTCAAAACCTAATGAAAAAATTGACATTGGATGTAGGTTTCAGAAATGAAAATTTTTTTTAATTATCGTGTTTGGTTTCTTTACAATTTTCCCGTTAAATGAGGGTGTTAATTCTACTTCAACCTGCATATTTAACTATAATATTCCCAGTCAAGGATACTTTCTTGCGCTTGTGATCTTCTCGATTCCATTTTCCCAACATTCCTATGTTCCTCTTTAATGTGTGTTCAAATCCCTTTTCCTTGCATTTATATCCTTTTGTATGTATAGCTAATGATGGTTATATGAAGTCCAATAATACTGTACCCTTGTAACCTATTCATGGACATATTTCATATATTATTAATCATCCTTATCCACACGTTAAAATCAAGCATGTAACAGAGATTTCATAGAAGAGGAAGGACGATTGCTTTAAATATGATGGTTTGGCTTAACCACATTATGTAACTTTTTAAATTATAAAATGCATGATAAGGAGTATGAAATCAGTTATACAAGATATTTTTTGTTAATTTTCGGATGGATCTTATTTCAATAGTACTCAATTACTGTTAAAAAATAAATGTGAATTCTCTGAGAAGAGAATGACATTCTTGTAACCTATCTTCAGTTACAAAAATATATGAATACGAAAGTTACAAGAAGGATATGAATAACTGTATCGACTATGCCTGAACTATTATCAGTAAAAATTCAAATTAGTTCTTCACTTGATTAATTGAAATATTAGCTGCTTGAATTACCGCAGGAACTGTTTGTACTTATTACTGGATCTCGGATGGAGTTTTTTTAAGCTATATTTTTAGAGTACTTGCTTTATGTAAAATGGATTTACTTTATGGAATATCGAAGTACAATGGAATTAATATGTTAATTGCAAAAATGTAGTACCGAATAAGGCGAGCTTTAGTACGATATGTATATCGGGCCGCCATGTTAATTTTTATCATAATATCCTTAATAAAGAGAAAGAATATTTGAGTTTCAGTTTCCTCCCAGGCCAAGGGTCGATTTTTATGGCTAAAATACATGATTGTAGATCACCTACAGCATATACTTACGCGACTTTAAGTGAGATTAAGTCTCTAACTTTGACGTACGATTTTAATATTTATAAAATGTATTGTTTTAAAATAAAATCAATAGTTTAACTGCATTTTTTTCATCATAAAGTATTTTTTGAATGAAATGGTCCACTTAGTGCTGAACTCAAAACAAGCGTCAGGAAATTCAGTTCTTTAGGATTTTGATGTAAATACCTTTTATATTTTTTTCAATGGGGGAAATAAAATAATTCTGGTCTCAATAATTTTTTTACTGGATGTTATAATTTGAACCTGAAACATTATTTTGATTTTTTATTTATTATTAGGTAATCTACCGGTTAAGGTAGGTTTTTGGATGGACACAACTATCAAATAAATATTTTGTAACTCCAAACAAAACCCAATCCAGCAACCTAAACTACATCAGGTCCCTCTTCATCTCTGTGTACTTCTTTCCTCCCTTCATCCCATCCAACATCCCTATCCTGTTCCTACCCTTTCCTCGCTTGCCCAACATTCTCCCCTCTATTACCTTCTTCAACATTCCACTACCGCTCAATGCGCCTTTCATCCATTTTTCCTGCCTCCATAGGATTTCTCTCAACAAACCCCTCTCCTCACCCACCATCTCCAGTACTTCCTCATTTGTTTTCCTTTCGGTCCATTTCACCTTCTCCATCCTTCTCCACACCCACATTTCAAAAGCCTCCAATCTACGTCTATCCTCCTGCTTCAGTGACCACGTTTCCGCACCATACATAGCTACGCTCCATATCAGAGTTTTTACGAGTCTTGTCTTAACATCTCTACTCAACGTCCCCGTCATCAACTCCCTCCTCCTTGAGAAAGCCTCCTTGCCTAGCGCAATTCTTCTCCTTACGTCCCTACCACTTTGACCGTATTGGTCCAAAACACTTCCGAGATATGTAAACTGCTCTACCTGCTCTACTTTTTCCCCGCCTATTTTAATATTTAGCTTAGCCTTTTTCTTTCTAGAAAATCGCATAACCTTTGTTTTATTAATATTGATTCTCATCCCATATTTACCGCACTGAACCTCCAATTCACTCAGCAATGCTTGCAACCCCTTGGTTGACTGAGCAACTAATGCTTGGTCATCAGCAAACCTAACCGATTTTACGAATTCCCCTCCGACTTTCATTCCTACCTCCAGTTCTTCCCATGCCTCTTTAATCATTTCCTCTACATATACGTTGAACAGTACCGGTGACAATGGGCAACCCTGCCTTACACCTCTTCCTAACACTGCCCATCCGGACTCTCCGTTCCCCACTCGCACCTGAGCAGTCTGAGACATGTACAGATTGCGGATCAGTCTCCTGTCCCTCCAATCCATTCCTATTTTCTGCAATACACGCATTAATTTTTCCCAATTCACTCTATCAAACGCTTTTTCGAAATCTACAAAACAGGCAAAAACGTCCTGATTGTATTCTATATTCCTCTCGATTAGTTATCCGTTCAAATAACCAAAATTTAATTAAACTTGAAACACCTTTGATGACGTTCAGCTCGTAATCAGCTTAATAATTCAGGAACAATAGACACATGCCACCTCTGACTTTGATTAAAGTTATTGTAATAATTTTATGGAGTCATCAATAATCGATTATGCCTACTCCATTTTCCAATTGTCATTGGATTCTATCTAGTGGGATTTGCGGAACTAAGTAGTTGGATCGATTTATTTTATATTTTTGTAAATGTTTGATGCTGTGTCACAGCGTTGGTTTGTTTAATTGCTAAAATTAATTTGAAATCAATCATTCAGCATTTTAATCTTGACTTCAAAATTATCTTCATCAGCGCATTTATGTCGATATTGCATATAATAATTACGTACCCACCCTGCTCGCCATTTTCTTCCCAGGCAAGTAAACAAAAAAAAGTTGACTTTAGGTTGTTCCAGGAATTTTACTTCCTTTTACTCTTTCTTTTATCTTGATCCTCTTATATTCCTACATTGATTCAAAAATACTATTCTGTTCCTAAAGAGTTAGAGTACTCCTCGCTCCAACACTCATTCATTCCCTCTCAACGCATATCAGCACCCTGCTCACGTTGTTCCCTCTCGCAGGTGTAGCCATTTCACATTATGTCTCAACTCACTTACTCCTCATCCTATTTCTCCTGTTTTCTCTATGTTAATCCTCAATCACCCCATATTCAATGCACTTATTCGAAATTGGTGCTTCTTCTGGCATAATCGAATCTCACATTTCCATAAAAACATGGGGAGGATAATGGAACACTACATTTTTATGCGTTACCATTTATTTTGATGGAGGCAAGTGTTATTATTTTCTCAGCATTTTACATATAACATTCTGTTGTCATTCTTAAACCTTGTTAATCTCTTCGTTAATATTACCTTGGCTCCCAAAAAATCGATATAGAATTACAAAATTATTTGGCCGTTTTTATTAACTTTGCAATCATTCTTTCCATTCTTTCTTTCGAACGCAACTGCTATGGCTTTATATTCATTAACCTTAAATTTCGCTCTCCGTTGCTTCACTTAAGATATCAATGGCTCCCCGGGGACCAGTTGGGCTATCAGCAAAACATCGCGCGTCGTTAGCGTAAAGAAGAACGCAAACAGTTTATCTCAACACTAAATCTACCTTATTAATGCGTCCAGATCTCGCACATTTGTTCGGACAAATATTGGACAACTATGGAGACATTTTGCATGTTTGTTGTTTGCCATACTTATTTCATACCAGGCATTCTATGCCCCACTTCCGTATTGCCTTACGATTTGCTTACAAGGTTTTCATATCACTCAGTGACTGCGCATGAATTCCTTCTGCAGTGATACCCAAAGGAGAGGAGGAGGGGGTGGTTCAAGATGCTAATTGCGTCATGAACTTGGGGAGTTTGAAGGGTTGAAAGAAACAGGTAAAGGAAATTTAGGAAAGAGATCGTCTATATTTTAAAACCAAATTGTAAAATTTTATTTAATATCATTAATTAACTTTTAAATAAGTGAAAAACAGCAAATAACTTTTGCTGGAATTATAGATGCAAATGCGATACTATTACCTGCACAATGCTGATAGACAATTTACAGTCATATCACTACAAGGTATAATAAGAGTGATTTTTATGATAGTTTGAAACGCGTATGTGTACAACGAAAAGCATAAATGTTGAGGGTGAGTCCGCTTTTGGGGAGGTTTGGTCTGGGGATGTTTTGGTTTGGTTAGTCATTCGGTTTAAGGATGGGTAGGTTTATGTGACATATTTTCAGACAATCTTCCACGGCTTACCTAAATTACTCCTGTCATATGTATCTTCTAGGTATCAAGAAATGGACAATATGCTTCCTTAAGTGCATTTATGCATTTCTCCTAGGGTTGGTTAATTCCAAAAAGACTATTTGTACATCCTCAACTTGGCTCGAAACTGTAGAGTGCACCCCGTATTTAGTTAAGTGTTACATTCCATAGTTTCATTTCAATCCATGCTTTACCGAGCACTTTCACGTTGTAATCAAAATACATGTTGGTCTCACACGCTTACATTTCAGCTTCCGCTTTTCATTACACAAATATGCAGTTATTGAATTCTTCCCATCGTTTTTACGACATTAGTTTGAAACCGCAAGTTGAATTGTTCGCATGAACAAACAATAAGTCATCTCTCCCGGATCACTTTCGCTTACATCAACTTCCCTTCACTCACGTTCACCGTCTAATGTATTTCGTTCTCTTTCATGAAGCATGCTGCTATAAAACAAATCCTTCAATTGCTCTACATTCATCTCAGACACTATCACCGCTTCTGTTCTTTTTCAAAACTCTTTATCCTTTTCATGTTTTTCACAATTGATCCATTTCCAGAGAATCTTCTTTTTTCCTTCAGGAAAAATGAAGATTCTCTGGAAATATTTTCATTCAATTTTTTGGCTTGTGTGAATTTCAAAAAGAAATTCACACAAACCAAAAAACAGAAATAAATATCGGCGGTAGGTAAGTGCCTAGAGAAAACCTGAAACAAGGTGTTTCGCCTGCCAAGCAGGCCTCTTCAGAGAAGAATTTCAAATTCCATTTTGTACTTGGCGATAACACGTAAAAACTAGTGTTTTGTAAAAAAATATTTTTGGTTTTACTTTTTTCAAGGTATTTGGGACTTCGTCAGAACGAATAATATGGATGATTCATCATATAAATATGAATGATTTCTATACAATTGAAGTTGCGTACGGTTGTCTATTATTAGTACAGTTGAAAAAATAAATTTCTTTGCTTCAGCTAACCAAACGCAAGATGACATCCGACACTACATTAAGACCCTTTTCATCCCCGTATACTTCCGACCGCACTAGTCGAGGAGCTTTTTTCGGTCTTGGCGAGCCAGAATGCTTCCACTGGGATGATTGAACCTTAGTTTCAACGTCATATCCATAAACCCATGCATTTTTCGTCACCTCTTGTAATCCGTTTCAGTAATTTTGCATCGTCGTTTACTTCATTCAGTGACTCCTGAGCAACTTCCATTCACCGCTGTTTTTGTTCAAAATTCAACAGTTTTGGAACAAATTTTGCTGCCACGCGTTTCATACCCAAAAATTAGGAAAAAATGTCAATACATGATGCAATCGATATGCCAACATCATCAGCGACCTCTCGAATTGTGGATCGGCGATCGTTCATTGCCATTTCTTTCACTTTTTCCACGTTTTCATGGATTGTTGATGTGCTGGGGCGTCCAGGGCGTTCGTCATCTTCAAGGTCTTCACGGCCTTCTGGGAAACGCTTATACCATTCGTAAACTCTTGATTTACTCATAGCAGACTCACCATAGCGGCGTTAGGCATTTGTTAATATTTTACACACTTTGTTAAACTTTATTTAATTTTTTACGGAATATTTTATACAGATGCTTTGATCAATTTCTTTTAACAAACGAAAAGCGCCGAGCTCATAAAACACGTCTAACCTTAGTGGCTGTCACAAAGTCCACAATGAAAAGAGCTGAAGTTTTATCATAATTCTGGGGCATGTTTACCAACATAACAAGAAAAGGTTTGGCAATTGGACTCTCCAAGACCGCGAAATGAAAACATTCTCGTTATTGATTGAACACACCTCCTATGCCTGGAAGAGGCAAAAAAAGAAACACAAGAATTGGATATCAAAGGAGTCAAGGTGGAGAAGAAATCAAGAACTATGGGACAAGTACTGGGGGAATATAATATGAAAATTAACCAAAAGAAAACTAAAATCCTTGTGTGCAGAAGTGAGAAGCTGAATGCAGATATCACAATGCGAGGGGTGAAACTAGAACAAGTGGAATCCTTCACCTTCCTGGGCAGCAGCATAACATGGGATGGAAGAAGTACGACCGACATTAAGCAAAGAATAGCCCCAGCTAAGAACACATTTATGAAGAAGAGGCAATAGCTCTGTTTGAAGAACCCAAGGCTGAAAACAAGGAAGCAATTTGTCGAGACCATCGTGTGGAGCATGGCGCCTTATGGTTCCGAGGCTTGGAACATTGGAAAAGTGGACTAGCGAAGAATAGAAGCCTTTGAAACATGGTGCAGAGGGAGAATGATGAAGATTAAATGGACAGACAAAGTAAAGAACGAGGAAGTATATGGAAGAGCAGAAGAGGAAAGGACCATATGGAGAACTCTACGGCAAAGAAGAAATAGATGGATTGGACACACATTGAGGCACAATGGATTGATTAGGAGTATACGAGAAGGAACAATAGAAGAGAAGATTCCACGAGGAAGACTAAGGGACAAGTACATAGAAAACATTAAGAAGAACGTTAATCAAAGAAGGGCTTGAGGGAATTGACATCAAATAGAGTATAATGGAGGGTTACCGTAAACAAATCCTAGGATTGAAATGCTAATGATGAACTAATGTTTGTGGAATGTAAAAAAGAAAAATATTTAATCGATGATTAAGGTGTATTTCCTAATCAGTAGTCTAGTTCATCAGTGATTTGTTACTAATGGTGTCAACAATCCTAAGAGTACCTCCTGGAAACACACTAATTATAATAACCCCTGTACGCGGGAAGGGGAGGAGAGGAGGATGCCATATAGTGTGATGAGAAAATAAAAGCAAGATCTTGGAGGAACAGTAGAAAGTATTATGGTGCAGCTATGATTAAGGATTTTCTGCTTTTAGGGCGTATGCTGTGAGCTAAGTAATGCAGTAGATCGAGCTATGAGCTGCAGAAGTCTCGATGTTTCTGCCGTTTCCTCAGGTCATTGAGTCCTGGGTCAAAAATACGGTATTTATATACTCTAACAGTATTTTGCCTGAGTGTCACGAGAAAATTATCACCAAGTAACTGATCGAAACTTTGCCACCCGTCGTCACTAAGATTACTTGATCTGTTGGAAACCCAGCGAAGACTTCATTCAGGGTGATAGTGATTTTTCCGATGAGTAATAAGGACGAATAACGAACGAAAAGATATGCTATGGTTGTAAAAATAAATGAATAGTAATAGAGAAACGGCATAGAGCGAATATTTTAAACTGCACGCGGCATAAGTTTTATAACCGTCACAGTCGACACGGAGAAATTCCTTTCTATATCTATCATTTATTAAAACTGGTATTGAAAACATTTGCTTCAACAGTACTAGTATGCCAAATCTTGATATTCTTTGTGAATATAGCTAAGCTATGGTATTAGATTTGTACCTGTCAAGGAAGCTTGGTTAACGTCCGACTGTTTAATGTTATTATTTGCAATGTGTTTCGACGAATCCGTCACTAAAGAATCAATTTTTGAAAAGAGATATCATTGAGTAGTACGGTGTTGGAAATGCTTTTAACTTGTACTTGTTATAACAGCACAGAAGTTAGGTGCCTGTCACTTTTGTGTTTGACGCAAACTCGTTTCTTTAACTACCTTTTTAATAAGAAACACTGCAACCAATTTCCTCGATATGCCTAACGTTTCTCTTGCAATACAGTTCTTACATTATTGTGTTTGCGCTGCATATAAACTTATAGAAATTCTGAATTTGATATTAGCATAAAAACTAATGGCTATCTTTTCAAAAGACACTCTCGTTCTCTCGATAAAATAAACAAGATAAGTCATTGCGTCATAAATAAGCTTGCCTAAAAATGTTAGATATAATTTTTGAGCATATAGTAAAGTCATATTTTGATTTGGAAATTTTTTGCCACCTTTAATTTTTAAACATAAATTTTTTGCTGATATTTTTTTCCGAGATTGCAATTATGAAATCTTAAATCCATAGGATCTATCATTTATGATGAGGAATAAAAATAGTCATGCCTACGTGCCACGTTGGAAGGGAACAGTCCATGCCAAATTTGCACCAAACTTAGGAGATAATGCATCAGAGCATGAGTCAAGTCCTCGCATTTATAATGTGTCGTGATGCGGTAACTTTGATAATTTAGAAATTCCGCCCTGCACATTGAGTTACTTAGCGCTAAATTACCTCAAAATTGGGAGCATATAAATACGAAAACTCTAGCCGCTACTGCTATTTCCATTACCAGCAAGCGGATAGAATTTATTAGTCCGAGAGAGAGAAAAATGTCAGCATTCCTGAGAACCTCGTAGAGCTGCAGGGAGGAAATGGCACGAAAGGTAGAGAGATGGACCCATGGCCTGGAAGGGAGAAAGGGTTTGGAGTGACCCCTAGAATTCCGCTATAGGGAGAGGGTCGGAGTTCAGGGGATAGAGAATGTGAGGGGAGGGATGGAGTTCGAGGGGAGGTAGGGTTGCTGAACGTAGAGGACGGGATTGCGGGTAGGGGTGAAAACACGGGAGAGGGGAGAGAAAGAGAGATGCATATATATATATGTATATATATATGCATGGAGAGAGAGATGTAGTTACACACTAACACTACAGGCGGCGTCTGCCGCGCTCGGCAGGGCCTTGCGTTTGCGGTCACGGGTCGCGCGAATCCCAACAATGGAATCCTGTTTGGGACATAGTTTTATCCCAAGCAACTCTCAACCTGCCGTAGCGGCAAGGGGGAGGGAAAAAACAGAACGACCATGTGCGAATTTCGACGTGTTGCAAATATTTCCGCCTCTTCTCTTTCCCCGAGGCTCCCCTCTCCTTCCCTTCCCGCTCCACTTCCTCTCCAGCCGCCTCCTCTCCCCAACCCTCGTCCTCCACCACGTATCCCAACTCTTCACACCCACCAACCCATAGTCCGCCCCTCCCCAATCCCCTTTCCCTCTCTCTCCTTCTTTTGACCCCGTTCCGGTTAACTCCGGGTGTTGGTTCAGACGCGGGGTTTAAATCATTCCGGTTGGATCGAGGGTACGGATGGAATATCTCTCTTGATCCAATCGGAAGCCTTGGGGAGGGCACTATTCGTTTATAGGCTCTTGTGAAGAGAAAGAGAGAGGGTGTGGGATCAATCTTTCAATCTTCCAATTTTTCTCTAAAATCTTCTACTATAAATGTATAAATATATATACATATATATAAATATACATATATATATATATAAATATATATATTTCTATAAAGTAATCTACCGGTTAAGGTAGGTTTTTGGATGGACACAACTACCAGATAAATATTTTGTGACTCCCAACAAAATCCAATCCAGCAACTTACTCTACATCAGGTCCCTCTTCATCTCTGTGTACTTTCTTCCTCCCTTCATCCCGTCCATCATCCCTATCCCTTTCTTGCCCTTTATATATTTAAAAAATATTATATGTATATACACGTATATAATATTATATTTAATTTGATAGTTGTGTCCACCAAAAAACCTACCAGATAATAATATTATATTTATGGTTATAAATATAAATATAAATAAATAAATAAATAAATAAATAAATATATATATATATATATATATATATGCATAATAAATATAATATGGACGAAACAATAGAAAACAAAAAGAAAAAAGAAAACTCATAACAGGACATATTTAAAAAAATTTAAGCTTTCGGCCTTTTCTGAGGCCTTCTTCAGCTGAATATATGGTTGCACCAGACTGTACCGGTTTCAGGTGTAATCTCTTTTCTGTTGCAACGTTTTCTTTTGCTCATAATTTATTGTATCCCCCGATATGTTTCGTGCTTTTTACATGCCTGGACTTATGAGGAAATTTAATATATCTTATTAACAATATCCTAAACACTTTCTTACTACTCTTAACTTTATTTGATGATGCATTATTAGCGTAATTTATTTTTGATGCGGATTTCCAGAAATTTCATATCCTTCTTTGTGTATCACCGCGATTGTCATAATCTTTTTGTTGATGAATTGGTGGGTTGAAATTTAAAGTTTTGACGTGCACAAAATATTATGCGTTCTAATTGTAAGCTCAGGGATGAGACCTTTATGGATTACTACGGATGAATTTCAGTTTTCTCCTACTGGAAATTTTGGTATAATCGATGAATATACTCGAATTGTTGGGTTATTTTATGGAACCACTAGAGCCGATAGCAAGATAATTTATCTGCATAGCTTTTTTTTGGACCCTCCGCTTTCAAAATCACCAATTGACCTCGATTAAGGGGACCTTGCCGAATTTATAGGGAGAGTCCGGAAATATGGGGGTCCGTCGTTCAAAAAAGCACAAATTGTGAAGGCTGATAGTTCAGGTTTGCATGGATGCAGTTGGTCCGAGAATTAATATTAATCTTATTTCTCAATTACGATTAAAACGAAGAGTTTTCTCAGTTTAGGTTAATCATATGCATAAACTATTTTACCTTACGTTGAGATATAGTTTGTCAACAACAATATTAATTATATACTTAATAAATTTCTTTTGAATCTGCTTTCTGCACTTCAGTCACCGTGTGACTAAGGATTCGTAAGATTCCGGCAAATAAGTATATTTTTAGGACTAGACGTAAAAGCTTTAGTAGTATTTCAATCCCGAACTTTACCAAACTTGGCGTGGTAACAGAGTAAGCTATATAATTGTATTCCGAGTGACTTACTAATGAAGCCACATGAATTCGTTCGTGCTACATAGAATATGCCGCTACTGAAGTGTAAGGCCCTATGGAACTACGAGTATTTTATTAGACCCTCGTATCTCAACAGACTTTTGTTTGCAAATAAATAAGTATTTTTATAGAATAGATATTATTTGTGATTTGCTTTTCTCAGGTGGTTTATTCACTACCATTAAAAAGGCACGAATAAAAGCGGTAAAATTAATGCGCATAGTTATTGCCAAGTGATTTTGATACCCGGTATAGCGCGCTTACTGTTTATATAATTATAAACTTTGTTCCAGTACTTAATAGTTTAAATCTGAATTAAGTTTAATCTTTATATCTTCTTTGCTATACGGTCTATTTTAAGTGTAAATTAATCTTCCGTAATTTTTATGCTTTAGGATTTCAACACATTTCTTTTTCAAGAATTTCAATAAAGCCTTAAAGAACAGCAGAAGATGCCCCGACGGCAACTTCAACGGAGTCATCCGTGAATATGCATTAAAGTATAACAATTTAATTTTTGCAATGAAATCATTCGCTTTGCCTGGGATTCGAACCCGGTACTTCGATATCCAGTCGAGTACTTTAACCAGTTGAAGTACCAAGTTGTCCTCTTGTACTGAACTTTTTAAAATTCCAAGCGAATTATGCTTACACTATGAAATTGTTGCGCTTCAATGTGCAATTGTTGCGCTTCTTTTATGTGAAAATACTGTTTATTTACAAATGAGTTGCCAATGCATTTTATCTGTAGCTGCAATTACCATTATTTGCGCTATTATAGTTTGCTATTCAAAGATCTTGTTATCCCTTCACACTCATTTGCGCTAATTTGGTAATTAATTTCAAATTAGTTTGAATTGACATTAGTTTAGTTTGCATCAAAAACTTCACGTGTTGGTACCGTTTGATCGGTTAATGTTGTTTGTATATTCCAAGAATAATAAAAGCACCATGTAGTCGTAGTTATTAGTAAAGGGAGCACCAGAACCTCGGTCAGAGCAAGTGTCCCCGATAGATTGTTATTATCCCCGATTATGTTTGCTCTTATGTTCTCGGAGATCCCTTGTCCTAGGATTATTATTATTTATAATGAATAGTTAACATTTCATTGATTTTTTTGAATTATCTGTATATCACTTAATTGCACGATGCTTTGTGATTTAACAAGTTTCATTCTCTCGATGCCTAATTTCGCTAGACATACATGTATATAAATACGTAAAATGATCGAGGTTAAATCACATGGCCTTAGTTTATTCGAAACACGTTGAGTATGAAGAAAAACGTCGGTCGTCCAACCCATTGAGATTATGTAAATGTTGACGGGGAATGTACTATTAGTGCATAAAAGACTCATGGAGTTATAAGCACATAATTTTCCGATTAGATTAAATGTATCGGCCAAATTAATTAATTTACAGAATGCGTTATGATTCCCGGGTACATTATTTCGATATCGCAGGAAAACTAATCATCCATTACCGGTGGGAAAAAAGAACTTCAGGAAACCTGTAAGTGGCCAGATGCAGTTTATCGGTAATGGCGGGCGGATATTCAGAGACATGTCGCCAGCGGAGAAGTGCGAGAAGTGGGCCGGATGCCCCTCCCCCACCTGTTTCTGACCATTTTGGGAAAAAAGCGCCCATCGCTCCACTCCCTTGAATTAGGTTTCCGGCGGTCGGTCTCTCTCTTCCCCCTTGGGGTGCTTCCGTCCGTCGTCGGGGCTGTTTTGCTGGATCCCAATAGCGTTTCGTCCCTTAAAAGGCTCGGTGGCCAACCAAAGTATTTACGACGCTCAAAAGAAGCTGACTAACCTTGCTCAATCCGAACCCCTTTATGCCTTGCGCGGCGAGGCTATTTGGATCGTTTCCTTCGTGGCGGCGTGGGCCGGGGACCATTGGCTCATCGCACTCCCTCGCGCCTTCGCCGACGCCCGCTCAGTTCTCCCGCCCACATTCGGGAAGAGGTTGCGGGAAGAGTTTGGACACCTGCCAGCCGTCAGCGAATAGGTGTCAAAGGGGTCAAGCTGTTTTTTTTGCGCCGCCGGATACGTGAGGTATGTGCATTGGGACTTAAATTTCGCAATTGTGAAAGGGAGGATTTGGAGAACTTGGATTTCCAAAATGAACTTTGGACACTAGGTGATTCTCGGCTCGGACAAATGAGGAGAACGCATAGGAAATTCGGTGGTAAATTCATTATGGAAGATTTTCACGCCTCTTGCTACCGTGAAATCCGAAATACTCTTCATCGTTTTTTTTGGAAGGGGGGTGGGAGAAAGAGCTATTTTGTTTTGACGAGTGGTAGTTTTTTCATGGTAAGTCGATTTGGGATTCACAATTCTTCCCTGTATGATGGATACTTATATCTGCTTAATCTATAGGCGAATCAATTGAATGTCGGTTCCAGATACCCTCTATTCAATAAGACAGGCCAAGTGAATGAAGTCACGACAAAATTGTGTTTTCCGTCCTACGGGTAAATATCTTTTCAGGAGTTGTATTTTCCTATCAATGTTCTGCTGCATTGGAATTGCGCTTATGCCAAAAAATGAAGCACATATTTGTAGCTATGGAGTCCTGGAATCACGAATAATTCCAGCTCTGGGTGCGTTTGAGCAGCAGGCAATTTCGGGTCTTGTGCTACTACGCTTCTACTAGGTTATGAATGAGAGATGATATACTTCCTCAAATGATTCAAACACAGCCACAGGTTGGTGATTATGTGATCTAGACTTAAGGGGTCTCAATGACACAGATGAAAGGAACAATGGATAATTATCTTCGGCGTAGAAAAATACTTGGACTCCTCTCATATTTTTCTTGGATGAGCAATAATAAAATATGTCGAATAATAGTAAATTGGTACATAGAATTCGGTGGCGATGCACTGAAACGTTGCTCAGTGTTCTATGTTTTTCACTGCGCCGGTCAGCTTGTCGCCTAAATTTTAATAGTGTACTGTGTATATGATATACATTTACCATTATATATATATACATACATATATTTTACACATGTATTTATATATTTATATGTCATATAAAGGTTGGTCAACACAAACATAGGTAGAAACAAAAAACGATACTTACACGTATTCCGAAAATTTGTTGTCTCGAGCACATTCTTATGCTGACAGAATGAACTCTTCCTTATTTCCGTGTGTCCGCAGAGCAAGGCAATTGAGCCACCGAAAATTTTGGACTACGCTTGATCGTCCTTTTTAATGTTTTCATCAGTTTTTGCGTTGGTCAATACCATCTCGCTCCTTTGTTTGATTTATTATCCACATCCGTGAGAATTTAGTTGAAAACGAGGTGTGTTTAAAAATTAACGGGAATTTTAATTTTTCGGACAATATATTTATTTATTCTTATACATGTTGTCATATTCTTATTGATGTTGTCACCTTCAAAATAGTCCCCATTGGAGATTATGCACTTGTGCCAGCGCTTCTTCCAATCCCCGAAAAACTTCTCAAACTCGATCTTTGAGATAGCCTTCAGTTATTTCAGCGATGCGCTTTTAATGTCATTTACGGCTGTAAAGCGACAGCCCTTCAAGGTTCTCTTAATTTATGGAAATAGTAAAAAGTCACACGGAGCCATATCTGGCAAATATGGAGGCTGGGGAATCGTTATAGTATTTTTTCCGGCCAAAAATTCACGAACAAGCAATGAAGTGTGAGATGGTGTATTATCGTGGTGAAAAGCCATGAATTGTTTTTCCATAGATCCTGGCGTTTTTTTCAGATTGCTTCACGCAAACGGCGTTGAACTTTTAGGTGGTACTTCTTATTGACCGTTTGACCTGGCGGCAGGAATTCATGATGCACTATGCCATTAAAATCGAAGAACACAGTGAGCATAACCTCCACATTTGACCGCACTTGTCAAGGAGCCTTTTTCGGTCTTGGCGAGCCAGAATGCATCCACTGGGATGATTGAACCTTAGTTTCAACGTCATATCCATAAACCCATGCATGTTTCGTCACCTCTTGTAATCCGTTTCAGTAATTTTGCATCGTCGTTTACTTCATTCAGTGACTCCTGAGCAACTTCCATTCACCGCTGTTTTTGTTCAAAATTCAACAATTTTGGAACAAATTTTGCTGCCACGCGTTTCATACCCAAAAATTAGGAAAAAATGTCAATACATGATGCAATCGATATGCCAACATCATCAGCGACCTCTCGAATTGTGAATGGGCGATCGTTCATAGCCGTTTCTTTCACTTTTTCTACGTTTTCATCGATTGTTGATGTGCTGGGGCGTCCAGGGCGTTCGTCATCTTCAAGGTCTTCACGGCCTTCTAGGAAACGCTTATACCATTCGTAAACTCTTGATTTACTCATAGCAGACTCACCATAGCGGCGTTAGGCATTTGTTAACATTTCACACACTTTGTTAAACTTTATTTAATTTTTTACGGAATATTTTATACAGATGCTTTGATCATTTACTTTTAACAAACGAAAAGCGCCGAGCTCATAAAACACGTCTAATCTTAGTGGCTGTCACAGATAAAGTCCACAATTACAACAGCTGTAAGTTTTATCATAATTCATTGGCATGTATACCAACATACTAAAAAAAGTTTGACAATCGGACTCCTCAAGACCGCGAAATGAAACAATTCTCGTTATGTTTTGAACACATCTGGTGTATATAGATAAGATTAATTTTCTATAAGTAATTGCCTAATAGTCTTAATCGATCTTGTCAGTGAATTCTTAGTCTACAAACTATCTGTAGTTATTAAATTTGAGAATAAGTTCTTACTTAAGAAAAATTTTAATTAAAGTCATTCCGTTTAAATTAATGATAAGAAGAGGTTTTTTTTATTTTAATTTCATTCTGGATAGAAGTTTATTTAGTTTCCTCCGAAGTGCTGTTTTTAGGTGACTTTTTAATTTTTAGGTCACTCCGAGAATGGTATGAGTGAAAGGAGTTTTTTCTGCAAAATTCGCAGACTTGGACGGTAGCGGTTGGAAATGTGCTTTGCATGTGACAGTTTTCCGAAAGCTGCTCCTAATCTGCACTTACGTAGTTTATTTCACGACCAGTTAAATCATGGAACATACCTTTTTCGGAATGCCATCTTCTCCTAGAGTTGAGCAATTCTTAAACCTCCAAGGATAACATATTTTTGCTTATTACATTTTGCTTGTCAGTCGCAGGAGGGAGTTGGAGGATGCATTTCATAACTCCCTCGGGAGAGATTCTTGATTTTATTGAACTTGTGCATTTAAGAAATCAAATACGCATAATAGGCATTCTTATTTATTGTTAGTACGAGTATATATATTATATAAGGGGGGAAGTAAAAGCGGAGCCCCGTCAGCTGTGTACATTTTCACTGAGACACCTCTGCCAATCAGATATAATATCCATGTACCCACACCCGAATATGTAAATATATATATATATATATATATATATATATATATATATCTCTTAAGAAATTAAATATTATCTTTGCTTTCTACAGAAATAAAACTTTATTTGTCGACTAGTTTCGTTTACACTGTAACATCCTCAGGACTAGTGGTACAATGTACATTTTGTCTGAGTTATATACTCGGTCGGGTAGGGGTAGCGGATGGGAGGGTGTAATTAAGGAGAAAAAAAGAAGAAAGAAAAGATAATATCTTCTGTAGAAAGCAAAGTTAATATTTAATTTCTTAAGTTAAACATGGATTTCTACAAAGTTAAGGCCTCAACCATTCAGTGCATATATATATATAGCTATATAATACCACTTTAGGGTGCGACCCTGTTTATATAATCAAATTTATGCTCGTTGTCAAGGTGACATTTGACACCAAAGAATTCGTTTGCTGTTTTTTGTTTGTTCCATTCAGTTGTGAGTTACAGGGTGTTAACAATGGAAGTCAACGAATAGAAAATTCGGTACATTTTACAGTTTTTCTTTGATAAAGGCGAAAATGCAAGCCAGGCCGCTGAAATTGTGAATGGTGTTTATGGTGCCGATACTGTAACAGCTAATTATGTGCAATTTTGTTTTCATTAATTCCACTCAGGCATTTTTAATGAAAGATGCACCTGGCACAGGCAGGCCCGTCGTCGAAAATTTTGATAAAATCACAGAAATTATCGAAGTTGACCGGCATGTTGTGGCATGCAGTCGTAGAATCACCCAGGAGCTAAAGATCGACCATAAAAGAGTTTTAAACCATTTGCGCAAAGCTGGTTTCGAAAGGAAGCTCGATGTTTGGCTGCCGCACCAATTAACACCAAGAAACATGATGAATCGAATTTCCATCTGCGAAGCCTTGGCCAAACGGAATTAACTCGACCCATTTCTTAAACGGATGGTGAATGGGGATGAGAAATGGGTCACCTACGATAATATTGTGCGAAAACGATCGTGGTCAAAGCGTGGCGAAACAGCTCAAACCGTGGCCAAACCAGGACTAACGGCCAGGAAGGTTCTACTGTTTATTTGGTGGGACTTCAAAGGAAGCATTTATTATGAGTTGTTTCCGTGTGGCCAAACACTAAATTCAGATCTCTGCTGTCAACAACTGGCTCATTTGAAGCCTGCGATTGACCAGAAACGGCCGGCGTTGGCCAACAGAAGAGGTGTTGTGTTTCATCAAGGCAACGCAAGGCCACACACGTCTGTAGTGACTCGCCAGAAACTCCGGGGGGTTGGTTTGTAAGTTTTAATGCATCCACCATATAGTCCGGACGATTAAGCGATTCGAAGCGCATCAAGCGATTACCACCTTTTTTTCGCATTGCAAAACTTCCCGAGTGATAAGAAATTGCGATCAAGAGAAGATTGTGAAAAAAGATTACTCGAGTTTTTCGCCAATAAGGACCAAGACTTCTAAGAGAGAGGAATTATGAGGCTACGTTTAAAATGGCAACAAATTATACAACAAAACAATGCATATTTGACTTAAATCGGACAATTCGAAATATCTTAAATAAAGTTTTGAATTTCACTCAAAAATAATAGATTTCTTTTTCCCCCAACTGTTATAGATATAACAGAGCATCCGACCGGCAAGTAAAAAGATCCGGTGTTCGAGTCCCGGTCAAGGTAATATTTTTATATTAGTTGTTTCTTTGATTCCGCCTTCCCCACCTCTCCTGTGTTCGTCTTTTATGTGTATTCCTATCCCCTTTCCTTATTTCTATTTCCATGTGAATTTATATATGTCGAAGTAACACGGTTAACGGTCTAAGTTAAATAAAAAACTTAGACAGCAACACACAATATGTGAACACATAAAAGGGACACTCACACGTTATTTCTTGATAATTTCGACGAAATTATCAAGAAATAACGTGTGAGTGTTCTCATATTGTGTGTTGCTGTCTAAGTTTATATATATATATATATATATATATATATATATATATATATATATATATATCGATGATGCGGAAGTACTCACGAGAGCAATATAACTTTTGGACGGCACAATAGAACACAGAATAAAACAGATAACACATAAAAGGACACTCACACTGTAGATGATTTGAGCTTTTCGGCCGAAAAGCTGAATCATCTACAGTGTGAGTGTCCTTTTACGTGTTATCTGTTTTATTCTGTGTTCTATTGTGCCGTCCAAAAGTTATATATATATATATATATATATATATATATATATATATATATATGCATACACTTATATTCAGGGATAATATACACATACATGTATAAATAGCTTTGTGTGAGCTGTCTCCCAAGGGAGTGAAAATTTGGTTCATCTTGGGATTTCGAGGTAAAGCACTTGGATTCGAATCTCGATCCCTCAGGTATCATGTCTGGAGTGCAGGAGTGACCCCAAGTTGGATATCACGCCGAGGAAAAGCAATTAGCGTCTGAATAATCAACGAAAATCTAAGACTGAGTGGAGAGACACCCTGGAAATAACAATCGGTACAAAAAACGTAGCCACAAAATTAATTTAAACTTCTGGTTTTACTAATGAAAGAATATATTACGATTCTAAGATGGGACACCTATTATTTTCTGTTGAAACAGACCTAATATAATTCCGACCCATCTATCATTTCGGATTGAAAACGGAACAAATTCATTTATGCTTCGTAGGCTGTAAGTTTAGACTGATGATGCAATGGATTCCTTCCTATGGTCGAAAATTCGCTTCGTCTCTTGTTCTTTTTCTTTTTATCCTTCACTTCCTCTCCGTTCAAAATTATAGAGGCATGCCCAAGAGAAAGTTAAGCATTAAGCCTCTTATCGAGATCCCTTATTGGATAAAAGCCACATTGCCGTCTCGCAAACCCTTGCGGTCACAATGAACTTGCGGCGCGCTAAGTATAGGGCAGTCGTTTATGAGTGGTCGAGGTGGCACTGTCGCGCGGCGGGACACGCATGACCATATGGGCCACCCACGGGGTCGCCTTGATTGGTGAGACATGCCGCTCCGAAATCTTTCTGGGCGCATTATGTTTCGACGAATTTCCCAGTTAAAACAAACTCTTCTTAGCCATCGCTTCGGACAGCCAGCCATTTCGGTCTCGCTAGGACGGCAATCACGGAGGAGGTGGTGGAGGGAGCAGATACTCACGGGGCAGATACTCAAATAAACGTCCCCAACCCTCAAGCCTCCGTTATTGCTTTTCTCTCGGCGAACGATAAATTTAGAATTTCCACGGGGTTATCCGTAGAAGGGAAAGCGGCGGCATCCCACTTGTGACCTGTCTCATCGATTCGCCCACGGATTACGCCGATGTTTTATAAAAAACCTTTATTTTTCCTCCTTTCCCCCAAAACCCTCCTCCCCAACCCCCTCCACCCCTCACCTTCCCTCCCCCCATCGACTCCAATAGTCCTGGGAGGTGGGAGTTAGATCCGCGTGAAATGTTTATTCATTTTTGGGCCCTCTGGCAAGTGATCTGCGCGGCTCTTCCCACTTTCGCCCACGCCTGCCTCACGGTCTCTCTCTCTCGGTGACATAATGTATGCTCTCCCTCCCCCTTCCCTCCCTTTCCAAAAGGGAGGGCGCGAACCGAATGAAACTTTTCGCTCGGCTCGAAATTAGGTGAATTGCGAAGAGGCGGAGGTGGGCGTTTTTGCGACGGCGGAGGTGGGCGAGCGCGCGAAAACATCGCCGTAGCCCTCCTCTCTGGTCCGGGGGGACGGTAGCTCGAGAGTAGAAAGGAATCATTTGAATGGATATTGTGCGCCACTGTTGTTGTCGTTTTAGTGCACCTTCTCGGGAGAGGGAGCGCGGACGGGGTGCGGGATTGGCGGCTTTTTGAAACGTCACGCCGCGGTAACACACGTCACTTTATTGTGGCGGGTGGACGAACGATGGAGCTACCGTCGCGATCGGAGGCTTCTCCTCGTCTTTCTCTCTCTTTCCCTCCCTCCGCGTCTCTCTCTCTCTCGCATAGTGGGAGGGGGTGGGGTTGGAGACCCTCCTCTCGCCATCAAACACCGTCTAGGACAGAAACCCTCTCTCTCTCTGCATCGAGGGCTAAAACCGTTTCGAAACACACGATCGGGCCAATGCGAATGGGGGGCATTTTTATTGTAGGGAGGTTCATTTTTATTTCCCGGCTCGCTTGAAACAACGGCGAGAGGAGGCCGAAGGGCATCGAAAGGATAGGGTCGAGGTTTCGGAGCAGGCATGGAATGAATGAATAACTGAACGTATTTACTACCTTTGGGACAGGTATAAAAGAATAAACTATTGGTAAAAAAAGCCACTCTCCTGGCAAAGAGGGAGCATAAAACATGATGTGTGCATGCGACATGATGTATCTGTTCTTTAGGCATCGGAAGCAGGAAATTTTCTTTTCGTGGCGAATGAATCATAAAATATCGATTCCCCATTTAATCTAAGCTGTTTCATTTAGGCAAATAGGGCCAACGGTGCCTTGATAACCGTGCTAGTGAGAATAATGTGTCGTGAGGAAGAAGGAAAATGTATGAGCAGCCTAATATTTACTTTAAAACGATGAATCGATGAATTGTTTTATTTCCATACAGAATAATTGACTGTGAGCCTATTTTGTGAATGACCTAAAGGTCCAAATGTACGACCTACTCCCTGTCCATTGACATATCTTGTAAAATTATTGGTGTTCATGTTCAGTATTTGTTAATTGTTCGTCAATATTGTTTTCTTGGACTTGAAAAGGTAGTAAATGGCAGAAACAAAACTGAATATTTCTAATCTATAACTTTTCAATGTCTTACCTAATGTATATAAAATACAATTCGTTCAGCTCTCATGATTACGTGTCTGTAGTATGCTTTTAATAGCGCAAGTGCGTAAATCTTAATGTAGCTTATGTAGAAAGAGTAACTATTAAAAGTTTCCATTGGGTGAAAATCTTCAGCCATTCTTGGGCAAAATTTTCTGATATCTGGGGTTATTCGATTTGAGAGCAGGGTCACGCGGAGTTAAGGTCCTCACCTTCCTCGGACGCCTTCTTCGTAGGTTACACGATCTATTTTCATTTAATTATGCTTCTTTATCACCGAATTTACCCAACTCCTTATTTTTTCACTTGTGATGCCATCGTCTGCGGATCAGAGAAACATGAAATTTAACCATAGGTTTGGGTTTTTGTGAACCGTTTCCTGACGTTCCATGTATATGTCAATAGAAATCTCTGGCCGTTGGCGGCCGGGTAACGTCCTCGTCTGGCAATCAAGGGGTCGCGGGTTCCATTCTCCTCGAGGTGGTGTGCCACCTAGGGATTTAGTGTACTCGTATGTAATTGCCAAATTGTTATATCAATTTTAAAAGTCCGGTGTGAAGGCCGAAGCGCTGTTTTCGGACTAATGCAAAAATATAAATAAATTTTATTTATATTTTTGTTTATTAATTGGATAGAAATATTATTTTTTACGCTGTTCTGCTAAACATATCTCTCTCTCATTTCTTGTCATAATAACCTGTGGAAAGGAAAAAATAGTTATAAGTCGCTAACTTTTTAGAGGAGCATTGGCAAGGTTTCATGTCATCGTTTTGGTCAAAACGCAACTTATTTTGCATCTCATGAAAATGCCTAAAACCCTACATGCATTTCTAATGAGCCCTACTTAAAAAGCAAAGGACCTTATGAGGGACAGAAAAAAGTATTTATCCCATTTCGGCTATTTTTCGACCTGAACCCTTTCAAAACCAGCCGGCATCCGCGATTCGCACTCATAGTTCACTTTTAGAGTTGTGTCTCGCGGTTTTCGCACCGTGACCGTCCTTATACTTTTTGACTTAAAACTGTGGACGCAGGTGACGGGGATGGCAGATTTAAAAAAAGGAAGGTTGGCGGGGGAAGAGTTGTGGGGGAAGGTGAGTGAGTTCCACGGAGATGGAACCAAGGGGGGGAGGGGTGAGACTTAAGCATCATGGGCGGTGGAAAAGCTCGCGCGCATTATCATGCAAATTGATCGTTCCCATTGTTGTAAAATGCGCCTGAACGCGGCTTTCCTGGGGCATACGTCAACCCCTGCGGTACGCGGGACAAAGGACAGGCACTGGAGGAGGGATGCATGGGGAGATGGTGTGAGAGAGAAAGGGTCTGCGGGTGAAAGAGAGAGAGTTGGATGGGAGCAAAAAAATTGGGAGGCAGCAGAAGACGGAAAGTTTCACTTTGTTGTTGCTGGCCCATTTCGGCTCGAGGTTTCATTCAATAACTTTTAGAGTGATGGGTTTTGGAGTAAAAGGGGCAGCAGGATTGAGTGCAGGACCCGGCGAGGGCGAGAGCATGTCCGAGATATCTGTAGTCCGGCATTAGAAAAACGAATCGTTGGGAAATATTAAGTTGAATGATCTGAAGACAGGCACATACACATTTCTTCATTCGCTTAGCCCTCACCGTGAAAACTTTATCAGTATTTGAGATCTAATAGTTCGCACATTCGTGTCAACCTCTTTTTGGTCAATTTCTCAAATCGTTGAATATCCCTCCTTTGATACACTTATATATTATAACATATAATATAATTTTAGAAAGTTTGAGCTTTCGGGGTTTGTGTGAAAATTTGAATTTTTGCGTGTTATCTATTTTATTTCTGGATTTGATTGTGCCGTGCAAATGTAATCTATGCAATGTCTGCATATAAATATTACATTTTCGTGCCTCAATCTATATTTAAATAAACTCGATAGTGGTTGGTAGCTAAGTGCATTGGATATACGTACATCGAAGGAAAAGAAATCCAAATCGATTAAAATTGAAGCAAATGATGAAGCAAAACAACGATAATTGGAAAACCTATTCTGAAGGCTAATTACCTCAATGCAATTAGTCATTTCTCAAATCTTGATCATGCCTTTCAAAGAATCTTGAATGAATTCTTCATCTTGGTTTTTTGTTTTCCCTGATTTGGTTGGGATTTCAGATAAAGCTAGGCTAACTTTTAAATTCGACAGGAGATTTCATTTTACGCGTCCATTATTTCTAAACATAAAAATTCCATTGAAATCTGCAAAGGTAGTCTTGATTTACTTACGACTAGTGTCGGACTTCTACTAAATTTTTACTAGGAATTGGATTTACTAGAAAATAACGATAAACGACCAAAGAAAGATGATACCATTTACATAGGATCGTTTAATTTATGTACCCTAGAATTAGCTCTTAAGGGTTCAAATTTTCTGATCAAACATTTGAAAAATATGCTTTTTTGCATAACTATTGTATTAAATATATTTCTTCAAGGTTAACAGTTATCAGAATCTTCCGATCAATGTTTTCACTATCCTTCTATTGAAAGTTAAAGTGATATTTATAGAGGTATTGTGACGTAGAAAATTAAATTCTCTGCAAATTTTTCTGTTTCTTCATTTTCGATAAACTAGCTATATAGAAGAGATTTAAATTCATAGACTCCTTTTTAAAATATCCACATATCGTAGGCGTCTATAAACAGTAGTAGATAAATATGGACACAGGTCTTGGTAACAGTATGACCATAGCAGTTATTATAGGTAGATTGTCTAAGAATATTAAGGACCTATTTGAAGAAGTAATTAAAAAATTAAGTAACTTTCATATTGGAATTACGAGCCTAATTATTCAGCGAAAATAAATACCATTGTTCCGCCTTGTTATCAAGACGAAGATTAGGAAACAACGTGGTAGGTTTGTTATGTTTCAAGTGGTTAAATGTGATCATTTCAAATCAATTAATATTGTACCCCTATCTGTACTTCAATTATGAATTTCAATTTAGGGAGTCTACAAATTCGAGGAAAGCAAAGTCTCGCTGTGGTACATTTAATAATACGATTTCCATTTCGTCCTTGACCTTTTAATTGTTCAAACTAAATGAACTTTCCTCGTCCCATCGTCGTAGGCTTGGTTTTTGGTTCAAACATAAAATTTGTTGGGCATATGAATTAATGTCAACCGAGCACCATTCTGTGCTGTTCTGCTTTGCTTTATGTAATTCCTATGATTTGTTGAGAGGAATTGGATTTAATCGCTTTTACAACTCATAGCGTCGTTTTAGTTGCTGAAAGTGTAGACGAAAAATAAATAAGTGAGGTACCATTTGTGTAAGCGATTACTAGGCAATTAAATTGTTTAAAGAGTGATATTTGCAGGTTATAGCCTCGATTCATAACCGAATGTGTTTTATGTCCCTATTTGGAGCGGAAAAAATAAAAAATACCTGTTGTGAGTACGAAGGAGTAAACGAAATAGTCACATAAAGAAAAGACGAAGAAAATAAAATGAGAGAGCTAGGAGATAAGATTAATTGCATAAGAGATTCAAAAATGTCGAGAGAACTTCAAGATAACATTAATTATATTTGACGCTGAAGAATCATGGAGAATAAACATTGGTAATTACTGTTACGGGAGGGTACGTATTCGGAAATATTTGGGAACACTAATATTGCTGACATGGATTCGATATAAGATATTATTTTCGGATTTATAATAATTTTTGGTTAAAGTTATAGGATTAATTTTGCTCAGGCTACTTGGTACAAGTGGCTTTAGGGGAGGCGACCGACAGATGACGTCATTTGTGCCTTTAGGGATGGATAGGAAAGGAGGAAGGTTGGAGAGAAACTCGGCGTCGGCATTAGCCTACTCTTAACGCCAAGGGGTCCACGGCGTAACTTCCCATCCGATAGATGGCGTACTCACTCAAAGTGCCCTCCACAAAGCACCCCAGGTAGGGATCGGGACAACCCTGAAAAAGATCTGCCACCTCCTGGATTCGGCCTCTGAGTGAAAAGCCAGCTCATCAGCCACCGTACCATCTCGATCTCACGTTAAGGCCTCGTTGTATTCTCATCTTCGATTCACGAATGTACTGGATGGGGAAGGAAGGACAACTCTTTCGGTTAATTTTTCCACTGTATAACATTTAAGTTGTGTACTGAGTATCACAGTAGCCTTGAGTATTCTCACTAACATTGAACAATAGATGGTATCATCGTTGACCTATTTTTCCGCCATAAGGAATAGAAAAAACCCTATTTGAGGCTTGTTTATTTATTGTTATTCCTCGTCAGTTTGATCCCACAGCAAATATTCAGTCAGCATTATGGGCCATTAAAATTTATTTTAGATCGGAGAAAGGCTCTCAGTGAACGGTTTTTCGGATGAACGAAGAGGGTCGTCCAATTATTACACGTTCTGAGATGGAAACCCCTAGATACCTTATTGGTGGTGGTATGTCATAATCATAACAAATGTATCAAACCTTGCTATTTTACACGCAACACTGCAGTACATTAGCAGGTCCAACAAAAGAAACAACATTTTAACGACGGCTAGAAGGTGGAATACTAGATGTGGTCAAAGATTAGTTGTTCCCTCCGTAACGATTCACAAAAGAGGATATCTAACCATCGCTAGTTTCTTCCTCTCCTTTTTCATGTGTGATTTTGTGACAACCCCTTGGCCGGGAATGTGATTCTGGTCCGTGAATTCGTATCACGCTCGTCTTCATGACGGACCTTGGCGCATTATCTCTTTTAGAGATTATTATATATTGCGATATAATTCGATTAGTAACAATCAGTGAGTTTTCAAATAGATTATTACTCATTTCTAGAAGTGTTACTTCTAACAATATTTTGAAATGAAATGAAAAAAATGAAACTTCTATATTATCTTATTTTATGGAAAAGATAATAATGAGTCATTTTTAGTATATTCGATGCCATGTAGCAAATAAAAACTTGCGGCGAACATTAGAATTTAATGAAAAATAGGTTAACATTTATCTTTGCACCGAAACTTTATCAATAAAAATCTATCGTAGGTGTGAGTGGGGGACTAAATATATCATGATGACTGAACTGAATACTTTCTCGTTTAGCGCCCGAAGCGAGAATTAAAAAGATCCGTTGTTATTTACTCTAAGGGCTCTTTTTAATAGAAAGAACTAGATATTTTTGAAGGATTTAAAAAGATGAATTGATATTTACGTTTCATGGGATTACTTTACCGCATGATGCTTTAAGATGCCTGATGTTTTACGTGTCATTTCACGTGTACAATTGCACGCAAATACACTTTCGAATGATGTATTCAAATATGAAACTAATTCCACTCGCACGCTTTCCGTCTTGGGTGAACGACTGATTGCGTTCGTTTCGATTAGTTTCAACGGCTGGAGCGGAGGATAAATCCCCAAGAAATCATTTAACAATTCGATATATTAAAACAATAATTACAATTTAAAATATTACTATCGTTGAGGCTCTTTTAAGAGAAACGATTAATTTCGGAGATACTTATGAAGTTTTAGGTAAGGATTTGCGGCGGAGTGCGTTTTCAAGGCCTGCATTTTGCATATTTATTTAACAGTTTCAATTTTTTACATTTTACAAATTGTTTCAGTGGAAGCGTTTACCCTATCTTTTAGCGGTATTCACTGCACCGCACGATTCAGTCAGTGTAACCCAAGCCCTGATTCTGCAAAATTATTACCTATTGCCTATTATGGTAATCTACGTGCCACTGGAAAACTAATAGAATAGAATTGAGTGATCTTATTGTATGCATAATGATAAATTAACCTCCAAAATAACTCGCCCAGCGATTTGTGGGAGGAGAAGACCCGTTTTCATTTAATTTTTGTGTCCTCAGTTAATGGATTTTAAAGGCATTTATCCCGAATTATTAGTGTTTAGTTCGCCTTAGAAGGTCTGATGTAGTAAACATTTTCAAGCATGCGGAGATCGCCTACACTTATTCCCATCTCTTTGCTTTGTAACGGAAACAATGAGAGCATACAGTATTCTTTGCCGTGAATTCTTTGCAAAATTGAATGACAGAATCATATAACTTAGGAAGGCCTTTGATGTCACAGCGAGTAAATATTTTTAAAAATGTGGAAATGTGCGTTAATCGGTCATAGTTTGCTAAATGACCTACATGTATTTCCTCAAATTTTCACAGGGTGAACATGTCTCCGATGTACTACTCCAGCATCTAGATTCATGAAAAGAGTCTCTAAATTTCATTGCAGGTGAGTTAAGAAGGATTATTGGAACATTTTTTCATGAAGAATCGATTATTTTCTTATATCGATAGCTAACTGCAAAAAGAAAAATCTGCATAAAAAATTCATTGCATTAATCGGTTGCTAAGGAGATTCATTTTTTCCTGATTGTGATAGGTTCTTTGATGCCAATTGCAGCATTCTATGAGGAGCGGAATGTGTGAAACCACCAAATGTGATAAATTTTCCCATGGCGAAAGACATTCGGTGTGTCGAAGGTCTTCTCGACTCCTCGACTTTATATCCGGGCGACCTTTTCGAATGTACATTTTCCCTAGTTCTTCCCAAGAGATCGCTCCTTTGCCAATCGTCCACATCGCATATCCATTTCCCTTTTCTCTCTCCATGCCTCTACATGCCTTTCTGTCTTTCTTATCCTTTTGTCTCTTCCTTTGCCCCGCCTAATGCCGCCGCTCCGCTGTTTGCCCTGAAGACGCATTTTAATGAACCCGCTTCCCTCCCCCCGCTCCCCCATTCCTCTCTTTGGCTTTCCCAGTCACGGCATTGGCGGATATTCGACTTGATCGCTTGGTGCGAAAGAGGAATATGTGAATAATCTGTTTTCCCCATTTTTGAACCTTTGAAGACGAAATAAATCATTCACTTCTTTGCCAATCATCTGATCAATTCTTCAACTTTATGTCGAGTTAAAGATCGGTCTACGTATATTAATTCTGTCGTATTGAGATAAATGTCATGTTGAATTTTAGTTGCTGAATACAAAGTAAATGCTAATTCACTTTGTAAGGGAAGTAAAAATTAATAATGTAACTAATTAAGTTAAGATTCATTTAGATAGAATATTTTTGAGAATGGAGATTCATAAAATTGAAAACTATTTTGAGAATCACATGCTTTGTAATATAGGGCTCATTGCTTCTGATCGAGTACAGAAAAAATGATCTTTATATCTGCTTTTATGTCATAATACAAGATATTTGGCAAACGAGTATTTACTTTGAATATCAACAACAGCAGGTTAAAACAGACTGCAGATTTGAATAAGGGGCATGAAAAGATTTATCTGTGGCCTCCGTAATTGATCATTTCCATGGTTAATATTCAAACAAAGCCAAAGTGGCTCAATACCAAACAGCGTCGTCTTTATTTATTTATGATTCCAACTTTTAAAATCACGTCTAAAGGCTGTCAACCATTCCAATCAGAACGTTTCACATTAGAATCTGACGTACGTAAGCTCCCCTTCCGATCTACCAATTCCCCGACACCGCACCCCGAATATCAATAACTCATCGATATGATGTCGGCATCTTGAGCCTTGAACTCAATCCCTGGAGAAGTGAAAAATATTGAAGCATATTTTTCATAAGAAATACCTAGCTTATTTACCGAAAGCGATTATATGAAAGAAACATTGATATTAAAAATATTTTCTTCAAACTGTCAAAAATATAAATTATGTGGTCATTGTATATTTATTTAAGCGCACATTCCTTTAGATATAATGATATATTTAATACATATTGATATGTTTATATTTTACTTTTGCCAAAATATTTGTGTCGGAACAATCGTTATTTAAGTGATAATTACTTACATATTTATGTAGTTATTTTGTTTGGGCACGAGTTTTGAACTGCGTTCATGGTTGAATGAATCTGATTGCCAAAAAAATGGATTTTATTGTTGTTTTTTGATTGAATATCACTGTGGAGCAAATGTTTCGTGGTCTCGTGTCTCAAAAGGAATTAAACTTTGAGTCATCAGAATCAAAGCCAAATTTTGAATTGTTGGCAGGGATGACCAAATATATGACTAATTGCTCTCTGGTTTGTTAATCACTAGGTAACTGTAAACTATATATATCTGAATCCACAATTCACCATGAAAGGCACCCCAACGGTGCGCGGTAGGGAATGTCATGTCAATGGGCATTAGAGTAATCATTGATTAATTTGACAGAAATTAGGTTTTGTTACAGTTGCGATCTCGAGTTTTGCGCGGGAAATATTATTCCTCTTTACGCTGTAATTTTTCTTAAACCTATTACTATGGTCACTCCTACCTTTTCAAGGCAGCCATAGAATTATTCTTTTTTAGCAAACGATTTCTACTTATCTAGAAGAATCGACTGAAATAATTTTATGGCCTCCCATTCTAACACTTTCTGTTCTTTCATAACATTTTGACAACTTATATTTTATTCTGGTTTAATGCAGTTCATACGTTCCTCTTTGAAGGGTGCCAAGCACTCGACGCATATTGAATGATGCCTTTTGGCGTAGGAATTCAGTACTAGGGTGATGTTGGGATGTGGTAAACCAGTTGGGAGGGTGCTGGGCTACATAATGGATTACATACTGGTTCGTTTCCCGGGGACCCTCTGGTCACAGTGAGTGTCACCCAGGGAAATTTTAGTTAGCACAGGGAAAGTAACTAAGCCCCCCCCCCCAACCTGATGTGTAAATTTTATACGCCTCATAGGACTTTGTATTAGACGAGCTCTAACCTCACCTAAGCAACCTGTGCGCTTGATTGAGCGCTGTGGTTGGTATGCGCCTTGCACTACATTATGCCCCGCTTGTATTTCTGAAAACCAAAACAGTTTCAAAATTGAACCGGCTGTAATAAAGTAAGAAAGGTGAAGCAAACTCTAAAAAGTACGCAAAAAAATCAAGCATGGGGTGATTAATGGTTCAAACAGATATTTTCGAATATCGGCTTCGCTTATCTCCGCAAAAATAAATTTACCAGCAAAGATAAGCATCTACCGTCGAAAGCGTTAAACTTTTTTCTTATATCAGCTCGCTTTCGCTTATTATGATAGTATCATTGTGCTTCGTCAGCTTAGAGCAGGATTTTTTTGACCTTTTTTTCTCTTAGTTATCGTCGTAATCGCTTAATAGCATCGCCGCCCTCCAGCGCCAGATCCTCTAATCAACTCCTGTAACGTCTCTTCGTCCTTTCCCCATTGTCATACAATTTTAGTGCCGTTAGATTTTTCCTTTTTTTCCCATCCTCTTTATCTCACGATGCTCCATGCAAACCTTTTACTGTTCCTTCCCTTAAATGAATACCTCGTAACTTAAGTATTTAACCTCTCTGTCGTATTCTTTTCTGGAAATGATTCAATTGTTGAAAAACATAAGAGCATCAGACTTCTTAATGGTTTTGTTTTATAATTTCATGTTTTGTTAATAATGATCTTTCGAAATGGTCAAGTATATCATGAACTACAGAATTTTTTCTACTTCAGGTGGTCTAAATCAGCAGCGTTAGAGGTTAGAAGGATATGACTTTCACGCCATGAATATGAACACTTTGAAGTCCACGATATACGAGTATTACATAGCATTACTGGTTTCAAAATAAATGCCTGGAAGACTGAACCTAGCTCAGTTAAGTGGGACTGAGTATTAAATTTACGGTCCGTAAGACTTCACAATTACGTTATTTCCAAACAGTTTCACAATATGTCAAATCATTTACACTGTTCATGCTTAAAATTCATCATAGATTATTGAAAAATTTACAATCGGCATCGAAACAAAGATGAATGATTGACTTTATTTTGTTTGTATTGGAGTAAAAACGTCTGAATCAAAGATATTTTTTGGACTAATAACAAAAAAATCAAAACACGGGTAGAAGATCAAGAGTGACGTTATTTCATTTAATTTCCAAGGAAAATAAAGCGTTTGGATATCTTTTTACGATTTTTGACACCACTTTTCAATTATTTACACTTCCGTTTTGCTTCGAAGAAATCATCTATACTGTTGTTGTATATATATATATATATATGTATATATATATGTATGTATATATATATAACAACAATATAATACATAAATGGTGGGGGAGGAGAGGGGTTTGTTGAGAGAAATCCTATGGAGGCAGGAAAAATGGATGAAAGGCGTATTGAGCGGTAGTGGAATGTTGAAGAGGGTAATAGAGGGGAGAATGTTGGGCAAGCGAGGTAAGGGTAGGAACAGGATAGGGATGTTGGACGGGATGAAGGGAGGAAAGAAGTACACCGAGATGAAGAGGGACCTGATATACTATAGATTAGTTTGCTAGGTGGGGAGTCACAAAATGTTTACTTGATAGTTGTGTCCATCCAAAAACCTACCTTAACCGGTACATTACCTTATAATATATATATATATATATATATATATATATATATATATATATATATATATATATATACGGGTCGCGGTGGTCTAGCGGGTAGAGCGTTGGACTGCTGACCAGAGGGTCCCGGGTTCGATTCCCGGGCAAGGCACTTTGGGCACCTGCAGCTCCACCCAAGCTAGTTGATTTTTCGGGTACCAGGTCTTCCTGGGAAACCATAACCGGCACAGGGAAAAAGCTCAATGCTCAGCGTAGTAACCAAACGATGAGATTTCTCCGATTATTTATCAAAATATCACCTAAGGATTTTTTCGGCGCATTCTATCACCTCATCATTCCTCCTCTCCGTCAAATAATGTTCCCAATGTCGGCACCTAGATCACCCATTTCCTCACTACCGAAAACATGCAGGGTACGTTTCAAAAGTAATGCAATTATATTTTTAAAGTAATTTATTGAACAGATTTGCATAAACACTTAAAATTCTGCAAATTACTGTCCTAGAGCCTCTAAACATTTTTTCCAGCGACTCTGCCATGACCGGTACGCGCCCTGGAAGGCATCTTCGGGGACCTCTCGCAAGGTCCCCGAATCAGCCGGACCTCTCGCAAGGTCACGGCTGATTGGATCTCTTCTGTGGACGAAAAACGGATTCCTTTCAGGGCTGCCTTAATCCGAGGGAACAAAAATAAGTCTGCTGGGGCGACGTCAGGGCTATTGGGGGGGGGGGGGGCGCAGCGTTGGAACCTGATGTTTGGCAAGGGACTCGCGGACTCTTAGTGCGTTGTTGCAAGGTAAGTTGTCGTGATGGAGTTGCCAGGTAGCGGAGATGTCTTTTCTCGTTCTGATGACACTTTTTCGGAATCTTTCCAGCACATCCACGTAGTAAGCAGCGTTAGCTGCCTGTCCTTCAGGAAAAAACTCTTATGGACCACTCTAATACTGTAGAAAAAGACAACAAGCATTGTTTACACTTTTGGTTTACTCATGCATGCCTTTTTGGGGTTGGGGGACTGGTCGGTGTGTCACTCAGAGCTTTGGCGATTTATTTCTAGGTTGTATTGAACAATCCAGGTTTAGTAACCAGTGATGACGTCGACCTACTAATTAGGTTCATCTTCAATACGTTGCAAAAATTCACTTAAAATTTCCGCTCAGTTGGTCTTTCGTGACAGTCGGCGCGCAGAGGTTTACAGTTACTAATGTTCTGCCGTTTCCATAGCTTGGAGAGCCCTGAGACCAATTTTGCGGCAAGACTTAGTGTCCCTTTATATTTTCTGTGTGGTTTTATCCCATTCAAACTAATAGGAGTGACGCGGGAAATTTAATTGCATTTCATTTGGAACGTAACCTGTAGATTCAGAGTACAGCACAGTAGGTAACACTAATATTAATATTGTTTGTTTAACTTTAACTGAAATTCTTGTATTTATTTATGTAACCTATCGATTTTTTCTTGTGTTTTTCTAAAATTTTTGTATAATTAATGTGTTTTCCAAATTTGAAGTTTAGCTAACTCGCTTTCTTGCGCCAGAAAATGGTGGTTTCATCTCATCTAATCCAGAACATATGGGACCGAAACGTACGAAAAATGTCACTCCTTTAATGATTTGCGTTTAATTTTTTTTTACCTCCGAGGGTGGCAACCTTGGAATGGTGTTCCATTATTTCCATATTTAAATCCATTTCCATTTTAGGCCTAACAACTTTATGTGAATGCTATAGTCAAATTTGAATATTTTTTCAAACTAAGCACTTATAGTAGGTAAATCGTTTTCACGTATCCCAAGAGCAGTGGATACAGGTACATATTATTTATTCAAATATTTTAGGTCCGTTTTCAAGGTAAAATTTTCAAGAATTACTTGCGTTTTTTTTGAGGATTTTTTTGATAACTTGGGTGTTTTACCTTACTTTTTTTAACTCTAAGCTGTTTTTATGGATTTCAAACCAAACTTAAGCTAAGTGGAAACATTTTTAAAAATTCAGTTACATAATATCTCGGAAAGTTTAACTCGCCCAATTTTGCATAACTTCTGTAAAAAAACTTTTTCCAAACAAAAAAAACTCGTTATAAAAAATCTCTCAAGAAATACGAGCGTAACCAAGAGGGCAGGGATTATATGGCATTAAGTGAAACGGTGAAAACAGAGGTTTCAATTTCGTAAGAAATGTTCTAAAAAGAATGATTCTTGTTCAACAACATACCTTTACTCATACTCCAAATTTTATTGACCCACCTCAAAGGGTAAAACAATGTGTGCAATACATTTTCCCCACCTTTCCTCAGGTCTTCGAATACATGCTGGAATCATTTTGACAATATGATCTTCTGATGATGAAAAAAGCTTCAAAGAAGGTGATTCTTCCCATTGGCGTAAAAGTGACATGTGCCTAGGCTATAGGGCTATAGGAACACATTTTGTATTCATTATTGCGAGATATTCAGCAGCAATATTCACAATTCACGCTCGTGCATCATCTTGGTGCAGCATCCAGCCTGTTGCTTTGAAATGAGGTCTCTTGCGATTGATATGACCTTGGAGATTTTCAGTACTGTTCTTCATGATGCTTCATTTACAGTTGTGAGTACTGGAATGATATGTCGATACACCGTTCCCCTCGATATCGAGATATGGCTGACTTGACTATGATTTCGGGATATACATGAAACGTCCGTCAGTATTTCAATCCTAGGATTGATTTACTGCAGTCCTCCACCCTGCTCTATTTAATGTCGATTCCCTCAATCCCTGATACCTTCTCCGTTTACGTTCTTATTAATTTGTCCTGTGCACATGTCTAATGGTCTCCCTCGTGGAATATTCCTTTTTTCCTCATCAATCCATTGTGCATCAATGTGTGTTCAATCCATCTAGTTCTTCTTTGCCGTAGAGTTCTCCATACGGTCCTATCCTCTTCTATACTCTTCCTTATTCCTTAATTTGTCTGTCCATTTAGTCTTCATCATTCTCCTCCAGCACCATGTTTCAAAGGCTTCTATTCTTCGTTGGTCCACTTTTCCAATGTTCCAAGTCTCGGAACCATATGGCGCCATGCTCCACACCAAAGTCTTGACGAATTGCTTCCTTGTTTTCCAGCCTTAGGTTCTTCAAACAGAGCTATTGCCTCTTCCTCATGAATGCGTCCTTAACTTGGGCTATTATTCTTCACTTGACGTCGGTCGAACTTCTTCCATCCCATGTTATGCTGCAGCTCAGGTAGATGAAGGATTCCGCTTGTTCTGGTTCCACCCCTCGAATTGTGATATCTGCATTCATCTTCTCTCCGCTGCACACAAGGATTTTAGTTTTCTTCTTATTGATGTTCATATTACTATATCCCCCCAGCACCTGGTTCATTGCAAATAAGAGTCGCTTGCAGGTCCTCTCGCGTTTTCGCCACTACTGCAATGTTATCTGCAAACCGGAGCATGTTCATTTCTTCTCCATTTACCTTGACTCCTTGGATACCCAATTTTTGGGTTTCTTTTATTGCCCCTTCCAGGTATACGAAATATTGCTGGCGAGAGGTTGCATCCTTGTCTTACTCCTTTGTTTATTTTGGCCTCTATTTTTCGTTTGCATTGTTGTAACCTGAATATTGTAGCGGTTATGGACAATTATTTTGTCATTGTAGTCTATTCCAAGTGCTTGTAGTTTCTTGAACATCTTGTTCCATTCGACGTTGTCGAAGGCCTTCTCCAAGTCCACGAATGCCGCCTATAATTGCTTATTTACATGTCTCAATTTTTCGGCCAAAACTCTTAACCTGAGAATTGCGTGCATACAAGGCCTGATTAGGCTATAATATTCCTAGCATAAAGTATTTAATGTTTATTTTTTGGTACTGGTACTGCATTAGATTCCCTCATAGAATTGTCTTTGCTACCAGGATGGAAATGATGCAGCCGAGTTTAATTTGTGATAGAAAATTCTCATATTTCTGTAACATCAACAACGAACAACATGCTAACTTCATGGAAGGCCTCCTAACGGCCCCGTCACGTGCCCTTGGACCGGATGGTGGGCTAACGTACGTGTATAAATAAAGGCATATATATCCTGTATTTGTGAGTTGTCCGTCCTGCGTGGGTAGAATACTTGCAGATAATTAGTGGCTGCAGTAATTTCATGTGACTCCGCCCGTTTAACATGTTCCTTATTTGTAGTCTTAGCGTAGCCAGTGGGATATTCATGAACATTATAATATTCGTAATGCGTATGACTGATTTTGCATGGATGGCGTCCGGTTTTCCGACTACCACGTTTCCTTTCGGTGGATCGCGGAATGCCATGTGTATTTGAAAGTGGTGGGTGGGAGTAGAATGGCTGGTGACTTAACACCACCTGCCACAAGCCCTAGCGGCGGCTTCCTGGGGTGTATATACTTGGATATGAGAAAACCTGCAGGCGAATTTCATGCTGTTCATGTACCGACTCGGTCAAATGGTCTCTGGAACCCACTTCAAAAGGCACATCGCAGCAACACGTCTCATTTGAAATTTTTTTAGTACCAGTGTTTGGTTTGACCACAATAAAATTTTCAATATTCTTGACACTGCGCTTAAGGCTATTCGACGCTCTGCTCCCACAATGGCCGCAGCGGTGTTTACTTCCGTTTGTGCTATGACTCGAGCTCGGGTCCACCTTCCTTTGAAATCGAATGCCTCCCATATTCAAATATCCTAAAGAGTTTATAACTTGTCTAGAGGGAATAAAAGCTCCCGTGGGGTAATATGGCTGACGATTTGTTCTTACAGGGGAACAATTTCAATTCTGCCTATAACTCGTCCCATGTTACTTTCATCGTTGACGTAGGCCAACAGAACATGTTTCAAATTGCAACGGTTGACGTTATAATGAGAAAAACAAAATGTGCACTTTTCCACAGATTTAATAACAGATAAGTCATTGGAACAGTGCAAATTTTGTTTTTCTCATAACGACGAACTTCCACTATATCTCGCCTGAATCTATTGACTATAGGCTGACGTAACACTAGCATGAAGTCTAAGACAATTTCAATCGCAGCTTATTATTTTTAAATCTGAGCAGATTCAATCTAACAATTTTTGTGGCATGTATTCCATGTGGCTCTGATTAAATGAGCAATTATTTGAGCCACGCGTTCCACTGCGCGCAGCTGAATTTGCCGTCATTCTGATTTAGAATGGAAGAGGAGTAAATTTAAGGTCCAGTTAAACATTTGATTAGTCAATCAATATTAGTTACCAAGGCCAAAGTTAGTTAGTGAGACCGTTCGTTGTATCAGAGGGAAAATGCTTATAAATATTGTCATGATTATTTTTTTCAATAATGGCCACTCCTTACTTTCGCCACAAAACTTTGTTTACCATTTTGATTAGATGAAATGAACCGGAGTCATCTGACGAAATGCGTTGAGATCCAGGGACAGGGAAATGGAAAAATGAAAACGTAAAAAGTAAATGCACCAAGAGGCACCATACCGACTCAACATATATTGATTGAATCGGACGATTTCCCGTGAAAGTTATCAGAGAAGTTGTAATACGAAGAAAAACGCTACTCTTGAGGAGACCGATTCATAAATATTCTCCCATTCTAAATTCTCTCTTTCCTGCTTAATCAAAATATCTCAGACCTCAAAATAAAATGACGATTTTACAATAATAATCGCATCTGTATCCGGCGTCATTATTACAATCAGTTGTTTCTATATCACTGGATTGCCCATCGCCTCTCTTAATAAGTTATAAAAATACCATTTAACCTGTCAAAAACAGAATATTGGGGAGGCACGTATTATTTCCGTGTTCAGTGGATTTTTTGCTATCGATAGGTTAAAAGAATGGACATATATATTTCGTGAACATTAAAAACATTTGCAGTTATAACTATGAACACCCTTTGTAATAATTATTTTACCTCACAAACTTTCGAAGTGAAATGAAGTAGGTAGTTCAAACCAAAAATGATTGTTGAACTTCGAATGATGTTCACCGTAAAATAATTTCAGATTTAGTCTCTATAAATTTAATTACAATTTTTACTTGTTATTTCCACGCCTCATATACATTTTATTGCAACTAATTCATTTTATAAGGCCAGTGCAATATTTTTGATGCCGTCGAG
Source organism: Hetaerina titia (assembly GCA_037158775.1). Taxonomy (NCBI): domain Eukaryota; kingdom Metazoa; phylum Arthropoda; class Insecta; order Odonata; family Calopterygidae; genus Hetaerina; species Hetaerina titia. Next base: position 8,977,667 of record CM073771.1, read on the forward strand.
GTGGCCGTTTGAAAATAACTACCTATATACGTGTACGATTCCAAAATTTTCAACTCGGGCAGTTTTCTGTCTTATGTAGATCATACACTGCCATAATGGATTCATGGGTTATCTGAGATCCATAAAATCAGGGGTTGTCTGGAATTATTTTGGTCATCAAAATGGTGAAATAAGTATGGATTACCGTGGATTTCGGTGTAAATATTCAAGAATTGAATTGTTAGGGACGACGTCCTATCAGATAGGACATCTTCCTGTTCCAAAATACTGAGTTCTAAACGTTGCTTTTCGATGGCGTCATATTTCTCTCTCATCAGTGCCTAGTGTTTGGTGCTTTAGTAAGTTTTTTTGGGTATATAATATTCCGATCTCTCCCATGGACTACAACCTTGTCGTGGTGGAAGGGCTTGTGTGTTCCGATGACCGCTAGAGCTGTGCTGGCGGGAGTAATAATAGTTACTCCTGGAAGGGTCACCCATGCCAGATAGGTCGAAGGTTAGGTGCCAGACGAAAGGTAGTCCACGCAGCGTCTGTTCCTCAGTGAGGCGGCTGCAATGGCGTCTGACCCCAGTGGGGCGGCCATTAAGTTATGGTGTCACGTTAAAAACACTATTGAGGAAGGCAACGGGAAACCACCTCAATTATGATTCCCAAGAATATAATGATGGGCACTATAGATAATATGAGTCCTGGCAACTACGGGACTCGGCCCAAGAGGCCGTGTGTCGTGCCCGGCAGCGGGCGAGGCAAGGCTTCCGCGGTCGTCATCCCACGAAACCCTTGCAGGGAAGAAATAACTTCAGCAGGGCAGAAGACTCAGAAGAAGGCGAAAGTAGTTAGAATAGGAACCTGGAACGTCAGGACAATGTTGAGGAGAGGAATATTAGAAAATATTAAGCGAGAGATGGAAAGAGGTAACATAGATGTTTTAGGCCTCTGCGAGGTGAGATGGAAGGATAGCGGGGATTACTGGAGTGACAATTATAGAGTAATATACAGCGGCGGGGACGAGAGCCAACGAGGGGTTGCCGTAATTTTAAATAAAGGGGTAGGAAGAAGCGTAGTCAACATAGAGCAAGCGACAGATAGAATTTTACTCGTAGAGATTAAAGCAGAGCCGACGAACTTGGTCATTATTCAGGTATACATGCCACCGAGCAACCACAAGGAGGAAGAAGTCGATAGGATGTATGATGAGTTAGAGGATATAGTCGCGAGTGTTCCTGCAGGGAAACATTTGATAGTGATGGGGGATTGGAATGCGACGGTAGGCGAAGGAAGAGATGGTGGTGAGGTGGGGGACTATGGGTTAGGCACGAGGAATGAACGCGGGGAGAAAGCAATTGAATTCTGCAGGAGACAGGGGTTAGTCATCACTAACACATGGTTTAGACACCACAAAAGACGTAGGTATACATGGAAAATGCCAGGTGACTCAGAAAGGTATCAGTTAGATTATATTATGGTTAGGCACAGGTTTAGGAACAGTGTGATAAATTCGCACAGTTTCCCAGGAGCGGATGCGGACTCTGACCACAATTTAGTTGTTATGAAATGTAACGTCCGTTTCAAGAAGATAAGGCAAGGGCGGTGGGTGAGGAAATGGAACGTAGAAGCTGTAAATGAATTAATGAGGAAGGAGTATCAGGAGGCTGTAGAGAAAATGATGGATGACGGTAAAGAACTGAGTACTATCGAAGAAAAATGGGAATTTATCAAGAAAGGGATATTGGAAGCCGCTAAAGACACTATAGGAACCGTTAACAGGAAAAGGATAAGGAAACCATGGGTAACGGATGAGATGATTGCAAAGATCGATGAGAGAAGAAGATGGAAAAATGTAAACACAGAGTTAGGCAAATGAAGTACAAAGAGTTAAACAATAAATTGAGAAGGGCCACAAATAAAGCAAAAGAAGAATGGTGGAAAACGCAATGCGAGGATATGGAAAGTTTACAGAAGAAGGGTGAAATTGGTGCTCAATACAGCAAGGTTAAGTTATTATCGGGAAGTAAGAAGGCAAGATCTGTGCTAACAGTTAAAGATAAATGGGGTTAGATAATAGTTGAACCAGGAAAAATCCAAGAGAGATGGAAGGAATATATAGAAACACTGTATGGCAAAGAACTTAGGCCGACAAGGTTAGACATAGAAAAGGAACATGACGTAGAAGAAGATAGCTTAGGTCCAGGCATACTCGACGATGAAATAGAAAGGGCATTAAAGGAGATGAAAGCAAATAACGCCGTAAGGGTGGACAACATACCTGTAGAACTGTTGAAATGTTTAGGAAAATGCGGGAAGACGGCCATATATGGACTGATTCGTAGTATCTATGAGGAAGGAATCTGGCCGGAAGATTTTGTGAGATCGGTGTTAGTTCCTATTCCAAAAAAGGCAAAGGCTTCGTCATGTGAGGATTACAGAACAATAAGTTTGATATCCCACGCAGCTAAAGTTATTCTCAGGATCATCAACAAAAGGATAGAGAGTAAGGCAAATGATTACTTAGGGTATGATCAGTTTGGATTCAGGAAAGGAAGAGGTACGCGTGATGCCATTGCAGTAATGAGATCACTAGTCGAGAGGAATATAGAATACAACCAGGACGTTTTTGCCTGTTTTGTAGATTTCGAAAAAGCGTTTGATAGAGTGAATTGGGAAAAATTAATGCGTGTATTGCAGAAAATAGGAATGGATTGGAGGGACAGGACACTGATCCGCAACCTGTACATGTCTCAGACTGCTCAGGTGCGAGTGGGGAACGGAGAGTCCGGATGGGCAGTGTTAGGAAGAGGTGTAAGGCAGGGTTGCCCATTGTCATCGGTGCTGTTCAACGTATATGTGGAGAAAATGATTAAAGAGGCATGGGAAGAACTGGAGTTAGGAATGAAAGTCGGAGGGGAATTCGTAAAATCAGTTAGGTTTGCTGATGACCAAGCATTAGTTGCTCAGTCAGCCAAGGGGTTGCAAGCATTGTTGAGTGAATTGGAGGTTCAGTGTGATAAATATGGGATGAGAATCAATATTAGTAAAACAAAGGTTATACGATTTTCCAGAAAGAAAAAGGCTAAGCTAAATATTAAAATAGGCGGGGAAAAAATAGAGCAGGTAGAACAGTTTACATATCTCGGAAGTGTTTTGGACCAACACGGTCAAAGTGGTAGGGACGTAAGGAGAAGAATTGCGCTAGGCAAGGAGGCTTTCTCAAGGAGGAGGGAGTTGATGACGGGGACGTTGAGTAGGGATGTTAAGACAAGACTCGTAAAAACTCTGATATGGAGCGTAGCTATGTACGGCGCGGAAACGTGGTCGCTGAAGCAGGAGGATAGACGTAGATTGGAGGCTTTTGAAATGTGGGTGTGGAGAAGAATGGAGAAGGTGAAATGGACCGAAAGGAAAACAAATGAGGAAGTACTAGAAATGGTGGGGGAGGAGAGGGGTTTGTTGAGAGAAATCCTATGGAGGCAGGAAAAATGGATGAAAGGCGTATTGAGCGGTAGTGGAATGTTGAAGAGGGTAATAGAGGGGAGAATGTTGGGCAAGCGAGGTAAGGGTAGGAACAGGATAGGGATGTTGGATGGGATGAAGGGAGGAAAGAAGTACACCGAGATGAAGAGGGACCTGATATAGATTAGTTTGCTAGGTGTGGAGTCACAAAATGTTTATTTGATAGTTGTGTCCATCCAAAAACCTACCTTAACCGGTAGATTACCTAATAATAAGTATTCCGATATCAAGGAATTAAGCTTTGGGTCAATGAAGTGTTATTTGTTGACATGATAAATCCTACCGGGTTTCAGAAATGAACAAGCAATATTGGAGTATATTGAAATCGATAGTCGATACTGGTAGCAAAGTGGATTATGAATGAAGGAAAGAGAGAGAGAGAGATCCTCGCGGTGACTAAGAAAAATCCGTGGAAGCTTCTCGGGGATGTCTGTGATATGGGAACTTAGGTACGTTATCTCTGCTTCATTAATGCACAGAGTGGGACGCCAGCGATGACGAGGTCAGGAAAAAGGTAGCGAATGAGTGTCTTCCCCGAAACTTATGTTAAATTGGAAACAGATGAAACGAATTTTCAAGAGAGAAATGGCATGGAAGTTGTGAGATCTTGAGCTGTCCGTTATTACTTTGATAAAGTAACTGAGGAGAAGTGAACTTTTGTTTCCTTTTGTATTTTTCTAACTCGTGTTTCACTCTCGCTGCTATCTCACCTTCAACTGGACATCTTTGGACTTCGCTTATTTCACCGACTCTCTCTCCCTCCCAACTCCCGGCCTATCGCCGCAATCCTCCCCGCAATCGCCTCCTCAACATAATCTTCTTTCTTCGGACGTTTTCCACCCTGAGATTTTCAGCCGGCTTTGTCAAGCCCAAAATCTTCCGAAGTTTTTCCATCAAATCTTATATCTTCCTCAGCTTTCTGTTCATTGTACTTTTTTATTTCGTACGAGAAAATAAATTTGTTTCCATTTTCTTTAAATTCTTGGTTAATCCCTTTCCTTCAACTTTTATTCTACAGTCAGTCGCGTTTTTCTTGTGAAATTCATTGTTTTAGTCGTTTTTTCCCGGAATTGAAGAGAACTCTCCGTTTTAAAAAAATCTCGTATTTCGCCTCGATGGGATGGGTGCGGCCCACGTAGTTTTTAAGCTTAGATTAATTCGCTCTCCATTGCTTTCAGACTTCTCCTTTCCATTCCTCCGGCACCCACGGGGCCATAACCTCGCGAAAAATTGACTTGATTCTACAATCTGAGGAAACAAGTTTCCCACTCTCCCGTCCATTTGCGCCGTCCTTCCACCAGACCGATCTCCCCTCCTCCACTGCATCCACTACCTTCCCCTTCCATTCCCTTTCTTAACATTTCCATCTCTCACTGGACTCCCTTATCATCTTTTGTCTCTCTCTCGCCCCGGATTCCATCCTTATAAATAAGGAATAATGAGTTTTCGGAGGCGGAAGAGACACGGGTTCTTGGCATGTGGCACGTTTGTGGCGTACAGGCGTGGTGGAATGCGTCTGTGAAATTTGCACCTTGAAAGGATAAGAATTGGATGCTGTGGAGGAGAGAGATTTTGATGGCAGGACTAAATGGGATGGTATTCTGAGCAAGGGTCGTGACATGGAGAAGCACGTTCTTCTTTCAGGTTATCTTTTCGTGACACCTAGGGGTTAAATTCTTTTTGCTGGCATTATGGAAACCTATCCCTTTGTAATGGTATGTATACTCCCCTGTAGGGAGGAAGGATGAAAAGAAAGGATGAAGTTGTTAACGGTCTCCAGTAATTAACCCCATCTACTCCTCTCTTCCTATTTCATCGAGGTCTAGTTCTGTTTGGGAAAACTCTATAGAACTTAGGCACAGGAAGGTCGAGTGTAATTTGCGAAAACATGAAGAAGATAAGGAATGTGGAGTACGTTTGGCGTGCTTTAATGAGTGTACGGTTGAGTTGATAGCTGAACCTAATAACGTGTGTGAAGGTCAGTCATCAGGGTTAGGGTTCCGTTTACCAATTATTTCCCTTTGCCGTCTGGGTTTTCTCAAAGAAATCTTATTCTTGAAAAAATCACGTTGGCTAGAGCTGAGGAGGTTCACAGATACTTCCAGAGTTTGAGCCCGGATTCCATCGCTCAGCGGTCCAACACTCTCTCCTCTAAGTGGTCACGCATGTCAATGCATAGAATTGCGGAGGAAGAGGTGATGCGTAACGCTGTATAAATTAATAATATGAATTATTAAATAATTATTAAAAATTATTAAGTATTAAATTAATAATAAAATAATAATAAATTAACTCTTAATGAACCATAGAGTCATGGTCGGTCTCGAGACGATATCTGAGCGAATGAAGACGTGCAACACGTTGAAAAAATGTGCGGAGACACGGCTTCGTTCAAACGGTAGTGTTTGCACGGGCGGGGGTTTCTTTTGATCAGTCTACACGCTTAGGATATCATTTGCATATAACTTCATAGGGCCTGCTGCAACTCATTCCGACCTCAGAGAGCAACGAGACTACCTTAATTTTACTTATCGTCACATGGTAGGGCAAACAAACTTCGTATTATTTTACCTTAGCCCATTTCATAGAACACTGTTGGCTGCTCTCCTACTTTTAACGTGAAATTGCATTTTCCATGAGACGCAAGACTGATTCTCAAGGGTAATTCTAAAAGCAGTATGAAGTTCAGACAATTTTAACCCTGAAATTTCCTTTTGATATCTATTCTATCCAAATTATTTGCCTATTCACTTATTTTAAATATAGCAAATTGGAAAGGGGTAGGAGTGATACAGAGATGTTGGACGGAATGATTGGAGGAAGAGAGGGTGTAGAATAGAATAGGGGTTTATTGTAGTGTTCTGATCTAAGTTGTGTTTTATTAGGGGATGCAAATAAATGTACTGTTGCACAATTGCATAGTCTGTGTCCTTCCAAATCCTACATTAATTGGTAGAATACCAATAATAATAACTAACTCAAACTTCACGAAAAAACCCTGAAAAAAACTGTAACTACATCACTTCGAGATTTAAAAATTCTCGACGTGGTTAAAAATTTCAATATTGAATGTATTAATACAGATTGTCTGCAGTTAAGTGTGTGGATGGTATCAGAAAACGTTACTTGAATGAAAAAAATGCTGAGGAATAGAATTTACACCGTTTTTCTAAATTATTCACTTATTTATCTCTCTCTAGTTTCTATCTCTATTCATGTTTTTCGAATTTTATATCCTTTTTATTCCCCCCTTATGTTATGCCATCTTTTACATTCTATACTAACATTGAAATTAAACATTTATTTGTATCTCAGCTTCTCTCAGTATGTTCTCAGTTTCACTCAATCCGTGCGCTTTTTCGAGTACCATGACTTCATGGAAAACCATAGGCTGTAGAGTAAAATGACCCCTACCCTCTGGTCTCAATTTAACACGCCGTTGGGCTTAGTGCTAGATGAGATCTACCCGCAGCTATCGAAGGGGCAATCGTATCAAAAGCTGTGATTTTTTACGTAAATGTTGTGGTGAAACGGCTCGTATGTTATAACAACCCTACAACTGTGGAAGCGAGAGTCACTCTTCCGGGACCTCAAGGTAGGTACTCCCATGCCAGATAAAGCGGAAGGTAGGAACCAGTCGAAAGGTAGTTACTTCCTCAGGAAGACGGCTGAAAAGGCTTCTGATTTAAGCAAGGCGTAAATTGGAGTGACGACGTCATGTTAAGAACTTCCTTGAGAATGATGACGATGCAGTTAGTCATCAAGAAGTTATAGGTGCTATTGGATGCATTTTAATACCAATAAGAGATAACAAATCTCCAGAAAGGGAAAGAAATATAAATCTCATAAAGCAGTGCAACTAAGCTACACTCATGATGTTGGTTGATCTAATTTAGGGCAGATTTTATATATTTAGGCAATATTTTGTAAAAAATAGAAACTAGATTTAAGATCGTGAGAAAAAGATTAACATTAACAAGTTTGTAGAAGTAATACAAAAAGTAAGCAGCTGATGACCTGGTCTATTAAGCATAGTCAGATACGCGATATCAGTAAATGTATTGAATCAAATATCACAATCGTATGTTGACAGTGAAGTTAATACTTAAATATATGGTATGATTCCGTGAGAGTTTCGGAATTAAATTATTATTTTTACTTGAATTAAAATCGACGGTAATGAATTGATAGAGAGTTCAGCCAGAGCTGTTTTCCCAGCCACCACACGAAATGGATTTCCACTGGGTGGATAGTATGTACGAGATACGATAGTGTACGAGATAGTATCTCTCGTACACTATCGTATCGTCTCGTATACTATCTATGGAAAATCACTGTATTTTCAAAAAGTGTTTCTTTGCCCAAATACATTGAAAACTTGGGCCTTAATAAGTGTATTTTTGAGATTGAATGTTATAATTCCATATAATTGAAAACCATTTACAAAAGAGATAGTTGCTTTGTCTTTAAGCCACATCTCTTCTCGAGCAATGGTTTTAGCGATCAGAATGATTGACACTGAAATCATTATTATAATAACGTTCAATCTCCTGTAGACTGTTGCGCGCTAATTTGATAAGAAATTAATATGTAATCTAGCAATTTCCAATCTTATTACAGAGATTTTCCGAGGGAGTAGGGACGAATCATTTCAACGAGGGAAGAATTTTAGCCATTTTTTATATTTTTAAACTTACGAATACATTTTAGTGTTGATATTGGATTGTGATATTTGAGACAACAGTCTTATTAATCTCTTCTATTTGTCTATTATTAATAGACCAGGCCATCAGCTGCTAGCGTTTTGCAATACTTTCTTTGCTAATGTTACTCTTTTTCTCATGACTTCCTATTTGATCCCATATTCATACCTAATATTGCCCAAATATATCAAATCTGCCCTAAATCAGATATCACTACTTTATCGTCGAGCTTAGCCGCACTCCATCATATTCATATTTCTCCCGCTTTCTGGTGCTTTATATTCATCCCATATATCTTAAATTGATATTATTATGCGTCCAATAAAACTCTGCGTCTCTTGATGACTAACTACCGGGTCATCATCTTAAAATATGTCAGAATTATTCAGCTTCCAACCAAATTTAATACCACTATTCAGGCCCTAACATATCTATCTTGGTGTTGCCTTCACGTGTAACTTGAAAATCAAGGGCGATAATATAAGGTTATCTCACTGCCCTGCCTATTACTGCCAGTCGTCGTTTTCTATTCACTTCTCTTATTAGTGCAGCCCGATTCATTTAGTTCCCTCGGATAAGAAGCTTCTTCCTTCTGTTAGATCGTACATATCTCAGTACTTCCACATGTTTTGACCACTTTGCCAAAAATCCTTGAGGGTCGGCTCTAAGACTAGTATTATGAATCTCTTCGGTAAATACGTACTGTAGTCCAAAACTCCAACTCCAAGACCTGCTTAAACACAGTGCCGATTCCAGTTATCGGATCATAATCATAATTACAGAGACTAGCTTTTATCGACTATCAATTCGATTTCTTACAAAGAAACTCGTCTTCATTTGTGAGGATATACTGAAAACCTTCATCTTTTTCGCTTGAGAAAATAAAATAATTTTTTTAGTAATTTTATTCCTGGCTAAGCTATGATATCTTGCGGAGGAGAAAATCTACAGGTGACGTCGAGGAGCCCGTGCATCTAAGAATTCAAGCCAACGTAGCTGACGTATATTCGCACAGATTTTTTCAACGGCATCAGCCGTTTAGAAATACAAGTATACGTTGACATGGATTCAACACAATTAATGCGGGTGTGTGTTAGTTCCGCATTTTTTGAAGGGCTTGTATACGTTGACATGAGTTTTTGAATAAGGGCTCCATTTAATTTCCAAAGGTGGAAGGAAATTAATAATACTCCACATCAGCTATTCCTTCTATGAGGATGTTACCACCGGCGATGTAAATGGCCCAAGTACTTACCTATCTTACCCCCCACCTCCATCCCCCGCGCCCATTACCCAGTTTTATTTTTATTGTTTGTAAGAATAAACTTTTGTTGCAGATGCCACTAGGACATTCTTTAACTTTTCGGGCCCTGAAATCTCCTTCTTCTTCCGAAGAAGAAAGCATCGCCCCTATTCCTTTCCCCAGCAGCCTTTCATAAGATTCCTTTGTAGGGCTCAAGGCACTTTATGTCCGAAGAGGGATCTTCTCTTCCCCAATCTCCCCTCCATCTTCGTCTCCAGAGCTCCTCCCTCATCGTTCGACTGTAGGGGAGAGGGTAGGAGTGGGTGGGAAATAAGGAGGGGGAAGGGATAGGAGGAGAGAGAGAGAGAGAGAAAGGCGAGCGGAAATAGGACCGGCGCATTTGACCTCATTTGAAATTCGACGTCAGGTGTCGAGGAGAGGAGGTCGGGTTACTTCTTAGCATCGGGCTCTGCGGAGGAGAAATTTGCATTCCAGATTCGGGGCATTAAAGAGGGAAGGGTGGAGAGGAGTCGGCGGAGGAGGGCGTGGTGGAGAAGACCGGGGGGGGGCGATGAGTGGGGGGATTGATAGAGGCACCCCATTATGACGATGCCTCACACCTCACGTCTTACTCACCCTCTCCTTCCCGCGCGCCACCAAGCACCTCCTTTTGTAGTCCCTCACCCCTCCGAACGATCATCCCCCTGCCCCTTTTGCTTCTCTCCCCCCCTTCGGCGTTCCTCCCGGAAGATCCATTTGATAGATCGACCACCCAATCAATCGAAATCCCGTATACAGAACTGCAGTTATTAGTAGCAATTGTGCGGGGACCAAAACATTGGAATATTTTCGAATCAATTGTTGTGGCGATTAATTCATTAATTATTATGTCTACCGTATGAGGTAAGTTTGGGAAGTCTGTAATCTCTTGATTTCCTAGGCTCGCCTAGCCATACTAAACATGCCATCCTTCATTTCAATACACTGTTCTACAATACTGCATACGCTCTACCTCCTTCCTTTCATTCCGTCCAACATCTCATCATACCCTTTTTATACACCTACCTCACTTTGTCTATCGTCCTACCCTTGATCTTCATCTTCAGCTTTTAGTTGCCAATCAAAACACTCTTCATTCATCTTCCCTGTCTCTTTGGAATCCTCCCAAAAACGCCCTCTCCTCCACATCCATCCCTAGTACTTATAGTTTGTTTTCCTATCCGTCCGTTTTCCAACCATATCCACACAACTTAAATACAGACCTATCATTTTGCCTCAACTGCCAAGTTTCGAGACGTACGACACCATTCTCCATACCAAAGTTTTTACTAGCTTTTTCTAGCCTCATTAATTAAGCAGTACGTCAGTAGTTCCCTCTCCTTATTGTGAAAGCTTTTTGCGTGAAAGCTTTTTTGCATAATGCAGTACTTCTGATATTCCTACTTGATGACCATATTTGTCCAATTCGTAAAATGTTCCACCTGCTTCAGTTTATGAACTCCTGTTATAACGCAACAATTTCAGAGAGTAAAAATCATTCGCCTTGACCGGGATTCGAACCCGGATCCCTCGATATCCGGCCGAGTGCTTTAACCACTTAAGCTACCGAGACGTCCTCTTACACTCTGAAATTTTGGGGGCTTTAAAGGAATATAAGATGTTATGACGAAATACCGCACATACAATGTCACAGGCATTCGTAGTCGTGCGCGACGCGCCACAGTCCACGATGTTAATAAAGCCAATTTCAAACACTTAGGCTGTTCATACCTTAGACAAATTTCAAGAAACTGTAACAGTAACTTTAACGGAGTCACCCGCTATGTTAAGCCTAAGTGTTTGAAATTGGCTTAATTAACATCGTGGACTGTGGCGCGTCGCGCACGACTACGAATGCCTGTGACATTGTATGTACGGTATTTCGTCATAACATCTTGTTCCTTTAAAGCCCCCAAAATTTCAGAGTGTAAGAGGACGTCTCGGTAGCTTAAGTAGTTAAAGCACTCGGCCGGATATCGAGGGATCCGGGTTCGAATCCCGGTCAAGGCGAATGATTTTTACTCTCTGAAATTGTTGCATTATAATGCACACATAGCGGGTGACTCCGTTAAAGTTACTGTTACAGTTTCTTGAAAAAATCCTGTTATAACATTTAACTTAGCTACCAACTCTTTCTCGAAAACCTCATTTTTGTTGTTTTTATCACATTGAATCTTATCCCACTGATTTAAAAAAAATGTTTCATTAATACTTTTAACCTCTTGACTGACTGGCTAACTAAAACTTCAAAGTCAACTTTATTCATGAATCACCCACCGAATTTTATTCATTTCTCCAATTATTCCATTCTGCTTTCACCATTTTCCCAGCGAATACATTGAAAAGCACGGGTTATAATAGGCAACCCTGTCTTACACCTCTTACTAACACTGTCCATACCAACACTACATCCGTCACACGCACCTGAGCAGTGTAAGGCATGTACAGGTTACGGATAACACGCATTGATTGATGCTGATGTAAAAAAACACGAGTAATATTTGTGTTATCTGAATACAATGTTGGAAGATGTAAGAATTTAGGCTTTTCGAAAGTTTTCGAAAATACGTCTTAATAGTTATTTAGGATTTTGAGGAAGTTTCATCCGCCGATTGAGCACGTGGATGGTGAGAACTAAAAATTGGAAATGAAACTGGGTAAAAAACCTCAGGTTATATATTTAATAATTTGCTGGTGTTTCCATCTCTTTTAGTAAGGGAAGTACGGTATGCAAAAATTAATTTTGAATCTTTGATCTGATGAGTAGCTTTCTATTTTATACTACACTTTTATATACCTGTCATTATTCCATGGCGATTTGTCTTTACATTATTGTCACCGTTCCACAAATAAAGAACACCGTTAAAGTCTCCTGAAAATAAATGTATATACACTTCCATTTACACAATATAAATGTATAAACATATATATATATATATATATTTATAATATATATATATATATATGTATTTATAATATATATATATATATTTATGAAAAATATAACTATATATATCTATATATATGTCTGTATATGTCCCTCCCATGGACTACAACCTTGTCGTGGTGGAAGGCCTTCTGCGTTCCGATGACCCCTAGAGCTGTGCTGACGGGAGTAATAATAATTGCTCCTGCTAGGGTCACCCATGCCAAATAGGTCGAAGGCTAGGTGCCAAACGAAAGGTAGGCCACGCAGCGTCTGTTCCTCAGTGAGGCGGCTGCAAAGGCGTCTGACCCCAGTGGGGCGGCTATTAAGTGGGGTCACGTTAAAAACACTATTGGGGAAGGCAACGGGAAATCACCTCAATTATCATTCCCAAGAATGTAATGATGGGCACTATAGAGAATATGAGTCCTGGCAACTACGGGACTCGGCCCAAGTGGCCGTGTGTCGTGCCCGGCAGCGGGGGAGGCAAGGCTTCCGCGGTCGTCATCCCACGAAACCCTTGCCGGGGAGAAATAACAACAGCAGGACAGAAGACGCAGAAGAAGACGAAAGTAGTTAGAATAGGAACATGGAATGTCAGGACAGTGTTGAGGACAGGCAATTTAGAGAATATTAAGTGAGAGATGGAAAGAGGTAAAATATATGTTTTAGGTCTTTACGAGGTGAGATGGAAGGATAGCGGGGATTACTGTAGTGATAACACAGGCCAACAGTGGTTTTGGTGCCGGAGCTTTTAATGTTGATTTAAAGAACAATTGGGGTGCTGAATCCAATTATGACACTAGTTTTTTCCTATTAGCTATAGGTTTCAAGATATAGACATGTTGTTACTTACGTAAAAAAATCTTCTACATGATGATATATGAATATTATATTAATAATAAAACCCACTAAATATAAAGACGTGATTTATTTATAGGGCTGTTAAATCACCCACAAACACAACAGAATTTTACAATAAAATTGAACACAAACACTAAAATTTTTTACTGTAATAAAACAAATTGAAAAGAAAAAAATACATAAAAACATCACTCAACACATCGGAAGCTTCTTTTGCGCGATTTTCTTGAGTGCACTTTGTTCAAACAGTCTCGTTTTAAGCACCAGCAGTAATCTGCCATCATATGGTTATCCCATCTTCCTTGGTAGCGAGCTTCCATTGTTTTTATATCCTGGTGAAATCTTTCACCTTGTTCTTCACTTGTGTCTCCTAAATTTCCAAGAAAATTGTCTAAGTGGCTGTGTAGGTAGTGAACTTTTGTGCTCATATTACATCCAAGTGATTTGAAGTTACTGAGCATAATGCTTACCAGCTCAATATAATTTTCACTTTTGTGATTTCCTAGAAAATTTTTTATGACCTCAACAAATGAAATCCAACTATTTTTTTCAATCTCATTCATTGACTCGACAAAAGCAGGATCCTTTGTAAGTTGTCTGATTTGTGGCCCCTCAAAAATACCAGCTTTAAGTTTTTCAATACTTATATGGGGCATCTTTAGTCTTAAGTAGCTGAAGCATGGTCCATCCTTGTCAAGAGCCTTTACAAATTGCTTCATTAGGCCTAGTTTAATGTGTAGAGGCGGTAAGATGATTTTCTCTCTTTCAACTAAAGATTCAGCAATGATGTTTTCTTTCCCAACAAGCGAGTTTTCTCTCTTAGGCCACTCCTTCTTAATCCAGTGGTTTTGTCTGTCCCTGCCATCCCAGAGGCACAAAAAACAAGGATATTTTGTGTAGCCACTTTGCTGCCCAAGAAGAAAGTTCACCATTTTTAAATCTACACAAATCACCCAGCGATGTTCCTGGTATTTTATCTTCTGTAAGACCAATGCTATTGTATCGTATTCTTCTTTCATTTTAGTTGAATGAGCGATTGGTATTGCGCCAAACCTGTTACCATTGTGAAGAAGTACACATTTTAAACTACGCTTGGAGCTATCAATAAACAAACGCCAATCACTAGCATCATATTGTGATAGTAGTCCCATTTTTTCCAAAAGACCCTTAACGTCTAAACAAAATGTAAGATTGTCTTCTTGAGTAAAGAAGGGTAGCATATCCTTTTCCCTTGTTTGTTAAAAACTTATTTTTGTACCGGGTTGCAATAAATTCTTTTCATGCAGTCTTGATGCTAGTAGTTCGGATGCTTCCTTCAATAAGTTCAGTTCTCTAGCAAGATCGCTTAGCTCATCTTGATTAAATGGTTTAGGAATTGTTGATACCCCCTCGTAGTCACTGCAACTATCTTCAATAGAATGAGAAATGTTTACAAATAACTCAAATTCTTCCTTAGATATAAGTATCTGGTAACGTCTGAAATATTGGGATCGGTATTTCTTCTGAATGGGGTACCGGGCGTTTAGCTGAAGGCAAATTTGGATATGTCCACTTGTGGCGATTTTTTCGATTAATTCCCGAAACATTCACCATGCAAAAATAACAGTCGTCAATATGGTTCACAGGCTCTCCCCACACCATTGGCACACCAAATTTTAGACTTTTCCTTTGTCCTGTTGTCCATTGCCGCAGATGTTCAGTACATGTTTTACACACATAATGCGGTGCCCATGTTTTATCTTGGTCACCAAGCTTAACACCAAAATATCCCAAGTATGCACGTTTCACGAAGTTTGAAATATTTTTCCTATTTTCTTTTACCATATATTCCCATGCATACTTTTAGATTTATTTAACTTTGAAAATTATTTTCCGGAATATATCAAATAGTAAAATTACTAATCGTAATATGTGCCATATCTAAGAAAGTAGAGCTGTTAAATAAAAACGGATTTCATATTTGGATTCAGCTCTACAAATATAGTTAAAATCAACACAAAGATTCCCGGCACCAAAAAAAAAATTTTTTTAGGCCTGTGTAATTATAGAATAATATAGTATACAGCGGTGGGGGCGAGAGCCAACGAGGGGTTGCCGTAATATTAAATAAAGGGGTAGGAAGAACGTAGAAGTCAACGTAGAACAAGCAACTGATAGAATCTTACTCGTAGAGATTAAAGCAGAGCCGACGAACTTGGTCATCGTTCAGGTATACATGCCACCGAGCAACCATAAAGAGGAAGAAGTCGATAGGATGTACGATGAGTTAGAGGATATAATCGCGTGTGTTCCTGCAGGGAAACATTTGATAGTGATGGGGGATTGGAATGCGATGGTAGGCGAAGGAAGAGAGGGTGGTGGGGTGGGGGACTATGGGTTAGGCACGAGGAAGGAACACGGGGAGAAACCAATTGAATTCTGCAGGAAACCGGTGTTAGTCATCACCAACTCATGGTTTAGACACCACAAAAGACGTAGGTATACATGGAAAATGCCATGTGACACAGAAAGGTACCAGTTAGATAATATTATGGTGAGGTACAGGTTTAGGAACAGTGTGATAAATTCGCACAGTTTCCCAGGAGCGGATACGGACTCACAATTTAGTTGTTATGAAATGTAACGTCTGTTTCAAGAAGATAAGGCAAAGTCGGCGATTTAAAAAATGGAATGTAGAAGCATTAAATGGATTGACAAAGTAGGAGTATCAGCAAGCTGTAGAGAAAATAATAGGTAACGGTAAAGGGCTGAGTACTATCGAATAAAATGGGAATGTATCAAGCAATGGTTATCGGAAGACGAAAAAGACACTACTGGAACCGTTAACGGGAAAAGGATAAGGAAACCATGGGTAACGGATTAGATGAATGAAAAAATGGATGAGACAAGATAATTGAAGAATGTAAACACAGAGTTAGGCAAAGTTAAGCACAAAGAGTTAAACAAAAAATTGAGAAGGGCCACAAATAAAGCGAAAGAAGAATGGTGGAAAACGCAATGCGAGGATATAAAAAGTTTACAGAAGAAGGGTGAAATTGATGCGCTATACATCAAGGTTAAGTTATTATCGGGAAGTAAGAAGGTAAGATCTGTGCTAACAGTTAAAGATAAATGGGGTAAGATAATAGTTGAACCAGGAAAAATCCAAGAGAGATGGAAGGAATATATAGAAACACTGTATGGTAAAGAACTTAGGCCAACAAGGATAGACATAGAAAAGAATCATGATGTAGAAGAAGATAGCTTAGGTCCAGGCATACTCGGCGATGAAATAGAAAAGGCATTATAGGAGATGAAAGAAAATAAGGCCGTGGGGGTGGACAACATCCCTGTAAACTGTTGAAATGTTTAGGAAAATGTGGGAAGAAGGCCCTATATGGACTGATTTGTAGTATCTATGAGGAAAAGACTGGAGCAACCAGATATGTGCCATCTCGTGGGTTCTCACCTCTATGATGGGAAGGGTTTCAATCACTGATACCGAGAAGCAGTCATGAAAAGATTGGTTGTGGGAAGCAGTGTGAATAGGGATGGGATAATTAAGGAAGGTGGGAGATTTGGTGGTATAGCGGTGGTTATTCATTCGGAGGGAAAGGGTGGCCGTGCATCCACCCACGTTGAAGGCAGGGCAGAAGTTGCAGGAGGGGCGATATATAATGTTTTTTTGAGGAGCAGGTGGCGTTGGGTTGGGAGTTGGTAATAAGGGAGGTAGAGGACCTTAGGAGAAAGCAGCAATTGCAGCGTGGGCTTTTGCATGGTGCGGACATGAACGGGGAAGAGACGGGTGTCCTTGCAGGTGATTTTGTCGGCTTGAAGATGTCTCGCAAGTTTGACGGGCGTTTAAACGAAACGGAGGGACAATGTGGGAATAAAAGTGATGTGGATTGACTCTTGTTAATAATTGGAAAGAGTTCACGGATATTATGTTTAATTTTGAGGGTTCCGGGGAAGAAAGTGGTGATAATGTTAGGACATTTTGGGCGGTTTGGTTTGGGGGGGTTTGAAATTTGTCTAACAATAAAAGGTTGAAGTGGATAGGTGTGGAATTGTTTTATACGTGATGCTGAGATATTCTGTTCATCAGCATGTATATTGTTATTCTTGGCCTGGGTTTTGACTTGTTAATTCCTGATGATGACTGTGCAAGTTGGGTCGTGGATGGTGTAGTATCTGTGGATAAACTGTTTTCTTTTCCGTTTGTGAATTAGTTCCGCATCTTCCTTCTCATTCCTATCCTATCTCCGCTCCCCTTTTGCCTCTCTTCTCTCTTTCCTCTTTCACAACCCTTTCTTTCACCCCTCTCCCACCACCCCTTCCCCCTTCCCCCGTCCCCTTCTCTTTCTCTCTCTCTCACGTACCTCAACTTTCCTAGCTCAGCAGTGAGTCCTAGCTTATCTTCTGATCAAGACGGGGATCAATTCCGTCGAAATTATCAGGAAATAACGTGTGAGTGTTCCTGTTTTGTGTGCTGCTATCTAAGTTTTTTATTTAACACTTCCGTGTTACTTCGAAGAAACCATCTATATGTATGTATGTATATATATGTATATATATATATATATATATATATATATATATATATATATATATATATATATATATATATATATATATATATATATATATATATATATATATACGAGGGTCATCCGGAAAGTAGTACCCGTTCGTGCCGCATGAAGTGCTGACGACGCGAGTAGCCGCTGGACGAGGTCAGATAGCTTCAGTGGCTTGTCTGCCTTCTCTGAGCCAAGTTGTGTGACGCTAGCATTGCCTGTGTTGTTTCTGTGATTGTTTACAATGTTTAAAAAAATTGAGAACGCCGCCAGTTGTGAAGTGAGGGCAGTGATTAAATTCCTCAATGCAAGAAACGTTCGCCCATGTGATATTCATCGCCAATTAAAGGACGTGTATGGAGACAATGTAATGGACGAGTCGTATGTTCGGCGGTGGTGTCGCAACTTCAACATGGGGAGGGGGAACACACACGACGATGAGCGTTCGGGGAGACCGTCTGTCATTACAGACCAACTGGTGAGCTCAGTTGACGAATTCGTGAGGAACGATCGGCGCGTCACAATTGATGACATCTGTGAGCATTTTCCCAATGTTTCTCGAACAATTGTTCATGAAATTGTTAAACACTATCTGCATTATGCAAAAATTTGTGCAAGATGGGTCCCTCGCATGCTTACAGATGAGCACAAAACCAAGCGTATGGCTGCAGCACTGACGTTTTTGGGACGTTATTCTGATGAAGGAGACTCTTTCTTGACTCGCATAATTACTGGTGACGAAACATGGGTTTGTTATGCATCACCTGAGAGTAAACGACAGTCAATGGAGTGGCATCATGCTCATTCGCCAAACAAACCAAAAAAATTCAAGACAGTTCTGTCCACCAGGAAACTCATGGCAACCATTTTCTGGGATCGACGAGGTGTATTGCTTATTGATTTTATGGCCCGTGGAGACACTATTAATGCCAATGCGTATTGTGAAACATTAAAGAAATTACGGCGGGCAATACAAAATCGGCGGCGAGGTCTATTGTCTACTGGTGTCATTCTCGTTCATGACAATGCCAGGCCTCATGCAGCTGGGATAACACAAAAACTTTTGCGGCAATTCAAATGGGAAACTTTCGACCATCCACCGTATAGCCCGGACTTGGCCCCTTCAGATTTTCATTTCTTTACAAAGCTTAAAGACTTTTTGGCAGGAAAAAGATTTGACAGCGATGAAGAACTTAAAGGAGTGACCATGTATTTCAATGAGCTGGCGGCGAAGGACTATGCAGCAGGAATACAGAAACTTGTCACACGTTATGACAAATGCCATAATTTGCTTGGAGATTATGTTGAGAAGTGGTTTAAAGTATCCTCTTTCAAATAAAATTTTTTATGTTTGTTAATATTTACTTTTGTGTCTTTATTTCACGAACGAGTACTACTTTCCGGATGACCCTCGTATATATATATATATATATATATATACATATATATCCCTCCCATGGACTACAACCTTGTCGTGGTGGAAGGGCTTGTGTGTTCCGATGACCCCTAGAGCTGTGCTGGCGAGAGTAATAATAATTACTCCTGGAAGGGTCACCCATGCCAGATAGGTCGAAGGTTAGGAGCCAGACGAAAGGTAGTCCACGCAGCGTCTGTTCCTCAGTGAGGCGGCTGCAATGGCGTCTGACCCCAGTGGGGCGGCCATTAAGTTATGGTGTCACGTTAAAAACACTATTGAGGAAGGCAACGGGAAACCACCTCAATTATTATTCCCAAGAATATAATGATGGGCACTTTAGATACGGAGCCCTGGCAACTACGGGACTCGGCCCAAGAGGCCGTGTGTCGTGCCCGGCAGCGGGAGAGGCAAGGCTTCCGCGGTCGTCATCCCACGAAACCCTTGCAGGGAAGAAATAACTTCAGCAGGATAGAAGAGTCAGAAGAAGGCGAAAGTAGTTAGAATAGGAACCTGGAACGTCAGGACAATGTTGAGGAGAGGCAAATTAGAAAATATTAAGCGAGAGATGGAAAGAGGTAAAATAGATGTTTTACGCCTCTGCGAGGTGAGATGGAAGGATAGCGGGGATTACTGGAGTGACAATTATAGAGTAATATACAGCGGCGGGGACGAGAGCCAACGAGGGGTTGCCGTAATTTTAAATAAAGG
Organism: Hetaerina titia; assembly: GCA_037158775.1. NCBI lineage: Eukaryota > Metazoa > Arthropoda > Insecta > Odonata > Calopterygidae > Hetaerina > Hetaerina titia. The sequence continues at coordinate 8,997,633 of CM073771.1, forward strand.
GGTAGGAAGAAGCGTAGTCAACATAGACCAAGCGACAGATAGAATTTTACTCGTAGAGATTAAAGCAGAGCCGACGAACTTGGTCATTATTCAGGTATACATGCCACCGAGCAACCACAAGGAGGAAGAAGTCGATAGGATGTATGATGAGTTAGAGGATATAGTCGCGAGTGTTCCTGCAGGGAAACATTTGATAGTGATGGGGGATTGGAATGCGACGGTAGGCGAAGGAAGAGATGGTGGTGAGGTGGGGGACTATGGGTTAGGCACGAGGAATGAACGCGGGGAGAAAGCAATTGAATTCTGCAGGAGACAGGGGTTAGTCATCACTAACACATGGTTTAGACACCACAAAAGGCGTAGGTATACATGGAAAATGCCAGGTGACTCAGAAAGGTATCAGTTAGATTATATTATGGTTAGGCACAGGTTTAGGAACAGTGTGATAAATTCGCACAGTTTCCCAGGAGCGGATGCGGACTCTGACCACAATTTAGTTGTTATGAAATGTAACGTCCGTTTCAAGAAGATAGGGCAAAGGCGGCGGGTTAAAAAATGGAATTTAGAAGCAGTAAATGAATTAACGAGGAAGGAGTATCAGGAGGCTGTAGAGTAAATGATGGATGACGGTAAAGAACTGAGTACTATCGAAGAAAAATGGGAATGTATCAAGAAAGGGATATTGGAAGCCGCTAAAGACACTATAGGAACCGTTAACGGGAAAAGGATAAGGAAACCATGGGTAACGGATGAGATGATTGCAAAGATGGATGAGAGAAGAAGATGGAAAAATGTAAACACAGAGTTAGGCAAAATGAAGTACAAAGAGTTAAACAATAAATTGAGAAGAGCCACAAATAAAGCAAAAGAAGAATGGTGGAAAACGCAATGCGAGGATATGGAAAGTTTACAGAAGAAGGGTGAAATTGGTGCTCTATACAGCAAGGTTAAGTTATTATCGGGAAGTAAGAAGGCAAGATCTGTGCTAACAGTTTAAGATAAATGGGGTAAGATAATAGTTGAACCAGGAAAAATCCAAGAGAGATGGAAGGAATATATAGAAACACTGTATGGTAAAGAACTTAGGCCGACAAGGTTAGATATAGAAAAGGAACATGACGTGGAAGAAGATAGCTTAGTTCCAGGCATACTCGACGATGAAATAGAAAGGGCATTAAAGGAGATGAAAGCAAATAAGGCTGTGGGGGTGGACAATATTCCTGTAGAAATGTTGAAATGGTTAGGGAAAGGTGGGAAGAAGGCCATATATGGACTGATTCGTAGTATCTATGAGGAAGGAATCTGGCCGGAAGATTTTGTGAGATTGGTGTTAGTTCCTATTCCAAGAAACGCAAAGGCTTCGTCATGTGAGGATTACAGAACAATAAGTTTGATATCCCACGCAGCTAAAGTTATTCTCAGGATCATCAACAAAAGGATAGAGAGTAAGGCAAATGATTACTTAGGGGATGATCAGTTTGGTTTCAGGAAAGGAAGAGGTACGCGTGATGCCATTGCAGTAATGAGATCACTAGTCGAGAGGAATATAGAATACAATCAGGACGTTTTTGCCTGTTTTGTAGATTTCGAAAAAGGATTTGATAGAGTGAATTGGGAAAAATTAATGCGTGTATTGCAGAAAATAGGAATGGATTGGTGGGACAGGAGACTGATCCGCAACCTGTACATGTCTCAGACTGCGCAGGTGCGAGTGGGGAACGGAGAGTCCGGATGGGCAGTGTTAGGAAGAGGTGTAAGGCTGGGCTGGCCATTGTCACCGGTACTGTTCAACGTATATGTAGAGGAAATGATTAAAGAGGCATGGGAAGAACTGGAGGTAGGAATGAAAGTCGGAGGGGAATTCGTAAAATCGGTTAGGTTTTCCTGATGACCAACCATTAGTTGCTCAGTCAGCCAAGGGGTTGCAAGCATTGTTGAGTGAATTGGAGGTTCAGTGCGATAAATATGGGATGAGAATAAATATTAATAAAAAAAGGTTATACGATTTTCCAGAAAGAAAAAGGCTAAACTAAATATTAAAATAGGCGGGGAAAAAATAGAGCAGGTAGAACAGTTTACATATCTCGGAAGTGTTTTGGACCAACACGGTCAAAGTGGTAGGGACGTAAGGAGAAGAATTGCGCTAGGCAAGGAGGCTTTCTCAAGGAGGGGGGAGTTGATGACGGGGACGTTGAGTAGGGATGTTAAGACAAGACTCGTAAAAACTCTGATATGGAGCGTAGCTATGTACGGCGCGGAAACGTGGTCACTGAAGCAGGAGGATAGACGTAGATTGGAGGCTTTCGAAATGTGGGTGTGGAGAAGAATGGAGTGGGTGAAATGGACAGAAAGGAAAACAAATGAGGAAGTACCAGAGATGGTGGGTCAGGAGAGGGGTTTGCTGAGAGAAATCCTATGGAGGCAGGAAAAATGGATGAAAGGCGTATTGAGCGGTAGTGGAATGTTGAAGAGGGTAATAGAGGGGAGAATGTTGGGCAAGCGAGGTAAGGGTAGGAACAGGATAGGGATGTTGGACGGGATGAAGGGAGGAAAGAAGTACACCTGGATGAAGAGGGACCTGATATAGATTAATTTGCTAGGTGGGGAGTCACAAAATATTTATTTGATAGTTGTGTCCATCCAAAAACCTACCTTAACCGGTAGATTACCTAATAATATATATATATATATATATATATATATATATATATATATATATATATATTCTGATGACGACGGCCGTGCCGTCGAAACGTAAATATCCAATGTAAGTGTCCTTCTTTTATGTTTCTATGTGTGTAGTGTTTTTTGTGTTAGTGTTTGTGTGTTTGTGCGTCGCCGGAGAGCGTCTTTTCCAAGTTTATATATATATATATATATATATATATATATATATATATAAACCATAAACACAGTAATCAACCCGAAGGTCGGTTTAGTAGGTTATGGTAGAGCTCACCCATGTACCAAACGCGACGGCGTGTGAATATTCACACTTCAGGGTAGGGGGGCCAGTTCCTTTCCCTGTCCCGGTTATTGCTTCCCAGGAAGATCTGGTACCCGAAAAATCAACTAGCTTGGGTGGAGCTCAGGTGGCCAAAGTGAAGCCCGGGAATCGAACCCTCGACCCTCCGGTCAGTAGTCTAACGCTCTACCCACTAGACGACCGCGACCCGTGTACATATATATATATATATTATTATTTGGTAATCTACCGATTAAGGTAGGTTTTTGGATGGACACAACTATCAAGTAAGCATTTTGTGACTCACCACCTAGCAAACTAAATCTATAGTATATCAGGTCCCTCTTCATCTCGGTGTACTTCTTTCCTCCCTTCATCCCGTCCAACATCCCTATCCTGTTCCTACCCTTACCTCGCTTGCCCAACATTCTCCCCTCTATTACTCTCTTCAACATTCCACTACCGCTCAATACGCCTTTCATCCATTTTTCCTGCCTCCATAGGATTTCTCTCAGCGAACCCCTCTCCTCCCCCACCATTTATATATTATATTGTTGTTATATATATATATATATATATATATATATATATATATATATATATATATATATATATATATAACATATTCCTCCCATGGGCTTGACGTGGTGGAAGGACTTGTGTGTTCCGATAACCCCTAAGGGTACATCATGTGAGGACTGCAGAACAATAAATTTGATTTCCCATGCAGCTGAAGTGGTTATAAGAGTCATCAACAAAAGGATAGAGAGTTGGTGTAGTGATTACTTAGGGGATGATCGGTTTGGGTTTAGGAAGGGGAGAGGTACGCGTGATGCCACTTCAGTAATGAGATCACTAATCAAGAGGAATATAGAATACAATCGGGACGTATTTGCCTTTTTCGATGATTTCGAAAAAGCGTTTGATAGAGTGAATTGGGAAGAAATAATGATTATATTCCGGAAATAAGAATAGATTGGAGGGACAGGAGGCTAATCCGCAACCTGTACATGTCTCAGCCTGCTCAGGTGCGAGTGGGGAACGGAGAGTCCGGATGGGCAGTGTTAGGAAGAGGTGTAAGGCATGGTTGCCCATTGTCACCGGTGCTGTTCAACGAATATGTGGAGGAAATTATTAAAGAGGCATGGGAAGAACTGGAGGTAGGGATGAAAGTCGGAGGGGAATCCGTAAAATCGGTTAGGTTAGCTGATGATCAAGCATTAGTTGCTCAGTCAGCCAAGGGGTTGCAAACATTGCTGAGTGAATTGGAAAATCAGTGCGATAGATATGGAATGAGAATCTAATTAACAAAACAAATGTTATACAATTTTCAAGAAATACAAAGGCTAAGTTAAACATTAACATTTTTATCTAACTAGTAATTATTAATTATTATTATCGGATTTGGTAGTAAATTGCCGAAGTTTATAAAAAAGTAAAAGTTTATAAAACAAAGACGCAGAATATGATCACATAATTCATAGTACAGGCGGGGGTATACTTATTGGGACAAAATGCTGGTTATCCACTGATATTGCCGGTGGTGATATTTTCCCAAAAACCTTTTCCATTTACAGAAATGACAGAACAAATAGAACCGGGGGGTTCAAAATTCTTGCGTCAGCAGGGCTGAGGCAATTCGGGGTAATGGTTTGGAAAGCGTTTGCTGCTCAATTAAAAGTCCTCAATCCAAAAGAATTTACGTATGCGCATTTTACAGACCGCCAGTCGACAGAGAAAATTCAATACTAAAATTAGATCTACAAATTAAAGGTTTCTTACCCCATCACAATGATCGCGACGTTATAATATGTGGAAATTTCAATGCCCCAACTTTTGTGTGGAGCACATATAGTTTTAAAACGGGAGGTACAGGCAAAGATATCTGCGAATCGCTATGGAATTCTTTTACTTTGAACTAATAGAATCAAGTGTCACTCCACGAACTAGGGACCATAATATTCTTGATTTGTTATGCAACGAATATTCCCGAAAAAGTCTTATCTATAGAAATTATAAAAGGAATTAGTGACCACAGGGCAGTAAATGCTAAGTTTTCGCTCCATGGGGTCAGAAAAAAGAAGCCTAAAAGAAAAAAAATACTTTTTTAACAAAGGGGACTACCATAGCCAAAATAAGTGCTACAGGTACAATTTGCAAGTTGATAGATAGTTAGTAATCACCGAAACACTGAGGATACGTGGAACCACTTCATTGGGATACGCGCACAGCAGTCAACAAGTTCATTCCCAGTTAATTTATGAAAGATAACACGGGACCTAGATGGCACAATGCTGATGTTAGAAAGGCATTACGACATCAAAGGCTGCATCACACCAAGATGAAAGATATCAGGGATGATATCTCTAGCGACATAAAGAATGAAATCACTAATGATTACAAGATATCTAGGGCAAATGCCAGGAATGAATTTCGGAAAGCTTTAAGTGAATTTAAAAAGAAAAGGTTAGCGAAACATTTGAAAGAGAGTCAAAAGCATTTTGATGAGAGATGTACTTCAGTAATCCTAAAGAAGTGGAGTTTGAGAAGGAACATTGATGGGAAAGAAGTTAGGATATAATTTCAATTTTGCTTCCCAAATGACATACGGGAAGAAGAATATTGCCCCATGCAGTCATTTAAACATTAGTCGGCATATCATATGTCAGACTTAATTCAAAATCATGGCCTATTAATATTTTCTCATGTGTGTGTAATCTCATTCTTAAGGACTTTTCATTCAATTTATCCCTTTTGGAATTTTCCAAGTTAATGAAAATTGGATTATTCTAGGACTGTCAATCTCACCGCGACTCAGTATTCCACATTAAATTGCAGAAATGATATCCAACTATAAGAAAAGTTATTGCGCAATATTTTGGAATAAGCCATTAACACAGTAATCAACCCGAAGGTCAGTTTAGTAGGTGATGGTAGAGCTCACCCATGTACCAAGCCCGACAGCGTGTGAATATTCACACATCAGGGTAGGGGGGCCAGTTCCTTTCCCTGTGCCGGTTATGGCTTCCCAGGAAGATCTGGTACCCGAAAAATTACATAGATTGGGTGGAGCTGCAGGTTCTCAGGGTATTTGCCCGGGAATAGAACCCGGGCCCTCTGGTCAGTAGTCCAACGCTCTACCCCCTGGACTACCGCGACCCACATATTAAGAATTATGGAAAGGAAAGCTTGTTGTAGAGTTGGCGCATGCTGGTTTCTTATTTTGCGTTGACAATATTCCGACGAATCTTTATAACCAGTTGATAATGTCGCAATCTCAAAATCGTTATTGCTTATATTTTGCTCGTATCAAGTATCGATTAAAGATAATTCAAATTCTGAGAAAAATATACACGCTTGATTCATTTTTTGGTAGCAAAAAATAATATTTCTTAATTTTTCTTGGAAATTGGTCAAGCCCTCGTGAAGACGTGCCTACACACACTTAAAGAAAATTTCATGAAAATTAAGACCGGATTGTGGTATCGTTTGTCATGCTTTTCCATAGCAAAGTTTTGCTTGTGTGCTACAAAATAATATTTTGTCCTTTATACTGTGCAGAGGGTTCAATTTTCCTAAGAGAAAAGATATCTTCTATTACTCGGAGAAAGAAATGGTTGTGGCAACTTCTAAATTCTACAATGTGTATGCATAAATGAATGATTGAATATGATTGCATGATTATTCATTATAAGAATTAAGCAATTAATTCATTCCAGTTTAAGCATAGTATTTGGTATCCCACGTGTAATAAATGAATATATATGATGTGAAATTCCTTGGTAACTCTTCATCCAATCGCGAGAAATTTTACTATCGAGTGACGAATTTTCGTGCATGATCTGAGCCTCTGATCATAGCTGTAACAGATTCAAACTAATGTTTGGCATGCAATTTTTTTGGCACATTCCCAATCCTGATGGATCCAAATTTTCGCGGCATCACGCTGGTTTGCCTCGGCTCGTCTCCTTATTTGTCTCCGCTTTCCATTTCCCTCCCATTCCTCAGATCTAGTGCCTCGCACCCTCCGTCGTCCATCCCTCGCTCCGCCCCACCCACCCCCATTTGCCACCGCCCTCATAACCCATCGCCACCCTTTTTTACGCAAACAATTCTTGCGCCTCCATCCCGACCCGACCGCCCCACCGGCGCACCATTTTTTACTTATCGAAATAAAACAGAAAAAAATAATAGAATCCACGACCTTAAACCCGGTCCTTCTTCTTCCGCCCCTCTTGTGAAATCACTCTCTCGGGAGACGCGGCGGGGGTCTTATCAAAGCGGCGTTTTCTCTCCCCTTCTTCATTTATTTTTTTCTGCAAATGCTCCTCCTTTACCTCGATTCAATTTGCGAGACGGCGAGCCCCCTCTCACGAAGAGGACGAAGACAGTGGAATTATGTATTTTTTCCTCTGCTCCTTCCCTTCGTCGTCCCACCCCCCAACCACCACCACCCTCCGGAGATCAGAGAGATCTCGGAAAAAAGAAGTAGGGCTCATAAGCCGACGCTCGGAGCCCCAGTCTTAAAAAAATCAAGCATTCCAGCGAACGCCGTATCCTCCCTTCTTTATACATATTCACATTTTTTTTCCACCGTTTGCAGTAGACATTACTGGGAGGTCTCGTTTGGGCGCCGGCGAGAATGTGGAGAGAAACCCTCAAGGCTCTCCTCGGGAAACGAAAGCCCAAGATTAGAACGTGCGAATGGCTGATGGTTAATTTGGGGCGGGAGGTGGAGGGGGGCGGGGGGTTGAATTTAAGATCGTCCATCCAGATGGGATGGTGAAAAGATTCAGAATGCCTCCGTAAGAACACATACACAGATATACACGTACACACACAAATACACACACAAATGCACACACACACACACAAACACACACACACACACACTCTTGCGCCAAACCAACGAGAAGAAAAGAGTAATTGCCTAGCTCCTTTTAAGGATTATGCAAATGTTTTCACCAGGGGTATCATTCTCATCATAAAGTGCAATCTAATCAGCAGTTAACTATTTCTCAGCGGCCCAATGAACGCTAATTAAAGGCCGCCATTTTGCGAGAAATCTGCAAGCGGTGCCCAATGGTAATAGGTTTTTTAGCGCATTATTCTTTAAATGAAAAAGATTGAGAAATCAACCCCCCGTAACCATATCCTCTTCTACTGTCTTTCTCGCGAATGAATATGTTAACAAGGGGTTAAAACATTGCTGAGACCATTAAAAAATCAGCACGATAAGTATGGAAGAGATTCAATGTAAGCAAATCAAAGATTTTGAAGGTTTCGAGATGGAGAAAAGCTAAGCTACGTTTAGTTAAAATAAGTCATAAACTGGAGCAGGTGGCATTTGTACTACATTGGCCTACTATTTTCCTCTCTCTTGATGACTTGACACGCGAGTAGTTCTCAACTATGGATTTTTTCAGCTTTCCTCTTTTACATGCTCAAGTGGGTTATTCGTTACGTAGAATGAAAATTCCTTTTAATATCTTGTTTTGTTACTGATCCTGGATTCCTTTTGAAATAACTTGCGGTATTCATATAGCCCATGGAAATCAATTTCATATGGTGCCTTATAGCTAGAGTACTCCGTCTACACTGAACAGTGGGTAGTATTATGAAAGATTTTAATCATTTGCACTGGAGAAGACTTGTTAATCGGGTCAAGTGTCCTTACAACTTTCACGAAAGCATTATTCGCCAGAGAAAATTTTAGGTACTTGTATCGTATCCAAACTGTTAAAGGAGGTTGAGGTGGAAAATATTTTTAAGTTAGTTGTTGGCAACTCTCAATCAGATGCGAGGATAATGCATAGATCTAATGAAGAATTGTTTATAACGAAGGAGGGCTTTAAGGCGAACTGGCAACAAGGTTATAAAAGCCAACGATATCGCCACGACAGTTAAAGCATGTAGCTACTGGGATAAAGGTACCTCATAAGTTTTTATCCCCAAGTGGTACGAATCTCCTTTCTACAGATAAGGTAAGGGCCGTGTCATATGATTCAAGTTTACAAATGATATATTTTGTGTGAGAAAATTTCGAGTCTTCTCGTATGCGACAGGTCTCGCTCACGATGCGACTTCGAGAAAATCGCATGGGACACATCAGAAAAGATTTTTCCACCAGTTCTAAACTTTGTCATTGAAAATGCGAGGATATTAATCCTTTATGTAGTTTAAACTACTGTATCATTTCCTTAATCTAGCTGCTATTCATATTTTTATGGTTTTTCCATCCATTTTCCATCCATTGTCTTCCCTCAGCAGCGCTCCATCGTTGTGAACAATACGACTTAGTCAATTGCTTGATTCTGACTGGAAGTTTCGTAGAGCTCGCAGGAAAAGTTAAAGTCTGCCCAAATCCCTTTTTGGTGCAATTCCTCTTGCGATTTAAATGCAATTCCGAATGCGAATTGTTAAAAACAGTGCCCATTGTCCATGGTGGCTCTTAGAACTATTGCTGTAATCCCCCATGTCATATCATACGATATTCTACGAGTCGCTTTGCGAGGAAGTTAAAGCTTACCATAAAAAAAGTTGCGTACAAGCCTTATCGGACATTTAGTATTCGACGCGATTAAGGAAGGAGGAGAGAGGAGGTAATCAAATGTCTGAGGTACCATTTTCCGTTACGTGACGTCTATTTAAGGGAGCAGATAAGAGTCTTCGCTCTTTTCGCTCTCATCTGACATTGGTGATCGTATGTGAGTTTCGAACAGTTCAAAAAATGAGATCTACTCGTGGCCAAAATATAATCACAGCTTCCTACATCCCCAGAGAATACATTTCATGAAGCAAAGGATCTTTAATTTTTAGCTTGTTGGTACAGCACATATCTTCGTTGCTAGATACGATGCTAAATGGTAGTACCTGAATTTTGGCATTGCTCTTAAGTTTTTGATGACACTGGAAGTGATGGTCATAAAAGTTAAGACCAGAAATTTATTAATTTCAATGAAAGATATTTCTAGTGTAAAACTGAGGGGGAGAATCGTTGATTGTCAATGGTGTATTTTTTAGATGATGACCCGAGCCAAAAATTTAATATTACTGCGTATATGCAATCGTAAATAACTCATTTATGTGAATTACGGCTATTTGCCAACTAAGGAAATCCTATGATTCTTACTTAAAATCGTCGTAACTCTTCGAGAAATATACTAATAAAAATGTTTGCCTTTTGTCAAACAGGACTTCATAGCTAATCAGTCCTCTGTTATTCAACTTGTAGGTCAACGACCTTCCATCTGCAACTTACGTTCCCCTTTACATTTACACCGATGGCACTGCTATCGCCGCCACATCTCGAACACGCTCCGCGAACATCAAACGACTTACCGCACACCTTGATAAACTTCACCGGTGGACACGGACCTGGAGAATACGCACTAATCCTGACAAAAGCACATGCATTCATTTTTCCCGCAGACAAAAGCGAACACCCCACGTTTCTCTTTTCTTCCACCAACACCACATTACTATATACCGCGTGCTTCTTCGCACCGAGTTCTTGGTGTCATTCTAGACAAGTAGCTCACGATTCAGCCGCACCTCGACTTTTGTCGTCAGAAGGCACTGGACGCAAGTAGCCGCCTCGGCTGTTTCCTCCGTGGTTTATCCTCTGACCGGCAGGATGCGACTTTACAGGTCGTTTACAGGTCGTCATTTATACTTGAATGCGTCAGTGATTTTTTTATCTTCATTTTGTAACCATTTTGGTCAAATATGCCAAAGTAATGTAGTGCACAAGCAAAATTCGGAGGTTTATTACCTTTTTAATCCTTGCCTGTGCTGTTCTTGATTGTAGGTTTTTAAATTTATATGAATTTCCATTTATTCCTCAATTAAATATGGCAAAAAAGTAGTAATTTTTTGTAGGAATTTAATAATTATACAGATAAAGGATTACCTCTTATGATTTGTTAATCATGTATCGTATATTACGAGAAATAATTATGAAAAGTCGTTCATATACGACTTTTTAGGGTTTTTTGGAAATCAGTAATGTGATCACTATCAAAACCTACATGAAAAACTACTTTAAAAGACCACAGTTAGTAAAATGTGGTCACAATAGAAACTCCATAATCGCCACCGGATTATTTTCCTTGGAAGAGAAAAATACATTCCACCTCGAAAGCAGAAGGATTAAAAAATACATGTTCAAGCAAAAACCGTGATAAAACATGGCCTCATCTACATTCTCCCTTCATTCGATTTGAAAATGCAAAATGAAAAAAATAAAAGGCAATGAGTACTGCAATATGCGACCAACAGTTATTAAATGATCTCCTTATATTATCTACTGAAAATAAAATCGTATGAGTGAAGTGATTCACAGACCATATCCGATTTTCATCGTCTGGAACGTCTTTAAATCTTCAAACCAGTCTTCACACATTGAGTTTCTAATACATATGAAATCTCCTGGGCAACTCATTCAATATTTGAGTAATTTGAGTGCATGTGCTAACTAGCTTACCAGCATCGCGTGCATTTTTTGTCAGCTTATTCTAGTTAAAAGGGATTGTATCCAATTCTATTCAGAAAGCTTTCAATTAAAGGTTTTGAGTACCTATGCTATGTTTTCATCCCATGATAAATTTTCGAATTATCAAATTACTTACTTGGCGTGGTGTAAATAAATCGCGGCTACTTTCGTCGTTTTTTTATGGTGCCTTGTAAATTTCTTAATCAAGATTGCAAGAGAGGCTCCCACCTTCCAGCATAAGGCTGCTCGTGTAGTGGTACAGCCTTTCCATCCCAAAATCCTCTTACTTAACATGCGGATTAGTCTCTGCGAACAGACCTCTCCTTCCGGCCCTTTGTTCTTCCCTTCCAGTGGGAGGAGAACAAGTGAGGGAAAATTGAGTGAGATGCACGCTTCTTGGAAGTGAGTGGTCAGGGGAGTCGCACCGAGGGAAGAAGGCTGTTTGCTGTTGCCCTCTGACCGCGGAACGGGGACCTTATTTGCTCGGATGCCTCTTTCCAAAAAGAAAACCGCCGTCCCCAACTCACTTTCCCTCGGAAACCCCAAGCGAAGGTCGGCACATGCACTCTCCAGTTCGGAGCTGCCGTCGTGAAATTCATATCCACGGCACATATTAGCACCAGGGCAACCGCATCCAGCAGACTTATTTGCTCCAGCAACACAAAAGGGAGACTAGTGTACCGAATATGAGCTGGCACAATTTCGTGGTCCCGGGAACCGTTCTAGATTCTTTTAGTGTTACAGCAGAACTACGAGATCGATTAAAGCTGAGATACCGTTTACAATGATTTGCCATTGTATTAATGTTTACGAGTGTGAACGAGTTACAGTTGGCGCCTTATGGGGTAAAAAGGAGGTTTTTGTTCATAACTCTCGAACGAATCATGAAATTTCCTGTGTTGTGTCATAGTTAATTCCGTCGTGTATCGTTAAAAATTTCCCGAAATGTCTCCTTAAAATCCCTGAATACTTTAAAAAAACTTGCAAAATCTCGCAATTAAACTTTTGATTAATTTAACCTGCAATCTTAGAAGTTGGCAGTTCCATTTTTGTACATTCTAAGTTCAAATTATCCTCTCAAACCTACATAGAAGCTTGAGGCATTAAAATTTATGTCCTTTATATTCTTAGTGAACATTAAACGTTACCTGAACTACACTTGTTGCTCAATTCCTTTTTTAAAAATTTTTCCAATGATGAATTCGACGGTTTCAGGCTCTACTCTGTGAAAATTCAAGAACATGGAATAATTAAACTTGGTATTTTTACAATGAGCTTTTGTAAAAAAATACCAAGATTAATTACTCAGTGATCACTCAGTTCTTTAAATCGATTTTATTGCTACCGTAGATGACTGCAATTGATATGATCCTTATCCTCCAAACGAGTGTTTTGTCTCTTGAAATGCTGAACCGTTGATTGAATAGCCTTCCAATAGATTGAAATTGATACACATGTTATTATGACCAATTGTATGCAAAGAAAACAATTTCAGATATCGTTGATTAATGTGGCGTAATTATGTGAATATCGAATTAGATAATAACTTATTTTAATTATTATTATAGTTATTTTTCATTATTCTTGATGCCTCGCTGAAAATGTCTTTTTTGCTCTACAAAAGTACAAACATCTACATCTACATAAATACCCTGCGAGCCACCAAAAAAGGTGTGTGGCAGGGGGTGTATTACCCTAAGGGATGAGGCGGTTGGGGTTGTCAAATAGGTGAGGAAAAAAAACTGGAGGGGAGTTAAATTTAATCATAGACGCATTTAATGAAATTTTGCATTTTGATAACGTGTCATTATTTTTAGCGTGTTCTTTTAAAACTTTTATGAAATTATATTGTGTTGGAAAAAAGTATTATTCTCTTTCATAAGTAAAAACTGTATTTCAGTCATTTATTTCTGAATTTCTTGTAACGATGAAAATACCTGGGAAATCTCTTCTTTAGCGTGAGGTGAAATTTTGCGAATTTTGAATGCTAAATATATAAGAGGAAATAGGCTAAAGTAGGGTGATTTATGAGTAAGCTACGTTTTTAACTTCACTTCCATCGTTTTACACAGGCAAACAAAACAACTCATCTGCTGCGAGGATTTATGCACGGCCTTTTCATATCAAGGGGCTTTATTGCAGTGCACGGTAAACTTTTTTGATGGCTAAAATTTAATACTCGCATTTAAATTTTGCCAAAATTCGTTGGTGATTTTTATGGCTCCGGAAAATTAACTTCGGCTTTCGCCCGTGAAGTTTATTATTAATAAGGCAGTGAGAGTCGAAGAACGTAAAAACCTTGTAGGTTAATTTAGTAAATTAAGGTATACCAGTATGTTCGACTAAGAATAGTCCGGTTAACTAGTGCATTAAATGCATTTTAGTTGAAAAAATAATCAGGATGTGTTTCTGTATGTGTTTTTTTGGTGGAATAATAACAGCTCTCTTCGAACCGAATTTGCCAAATTAGTCAGGGTTAATATTAAGATTCATATTCTCTTCTATTCACTCCATCAGATACCATATTCATTTCTTCTTTTAGCTGGTTACTCTTAGCAATAAACATATCCATAAATGTACTCTAATATATCCTTTCTTTCTGCAACCAATTTTTGCCCCAATGTAGCGTTTATTTCATTTACGAGTGTTACTATTATTATTTTCTTCATATTTTATTTCGTATTTATCTATAATCTCTATGAAAAATTCTACGCTCTTTGTTGTAATGACTGCCGACGCACGTATATATGAACGTACACGACGAGGGGTAAGGTGAAGTGAGGAACTATTTGGTCTCAATGTCGCCCCAATGAAGATCTTTTAGTATTACTAATGATGGTACCCATATATTTTGAAATAGAAATGCAAAGATTATATGGTTAAAATAGTTCGGTAGCTATGGTTTAACATTGTACATTTTCTTTTTCCTATCTCGAATCTACCACTGGAGTTATACAATCGAGAAAGCAAATCACTCTTCTTTAATGTATTTCCATACAAATTACTATTCATTGCATTCCGTGATTAACACCTTAAATTGGGCGTACGGGCTCATTTGACCCATATGTGATTCTTCTCCATGAGGATGAATTATCAGAACATATAGTATGCCTTTTGGATGTCTCCACTGTCGCGTCTTTCACTGATCTTCCATAAGTTATAGAGATTAATACATTACTTTTCAATAGTAAAAATTAAGGTTAATCTTAGCTCCAAAATTTCGTTTTTGACTGTGTATTTTCTATTTATTTTTTATTACTTATTCCATTAATTATATGTTCACCAGGTTCTTCCTTAATGTTATATGTATTTTGCAGTTGGAATTAGGCAAAATTAAGACATTATTCATAGTTTGGAATAATTTCTTTAGCATATTTTTTCCCTGTGTTTTCTTAATTGGGATATTGTCATGGTCTATCAAAACATACTCATTTCATTTTATCAATTGTACTTCAGTATAATTTTGGCGCATCCTTTATCTTAATAAATCGCTCGGGTTTTTAATTTCAGTGTTGTTTTGTTCAAACTATTTCGTGGGAGCAGTCGAATGAGAAAGATTCGCATCATCGTTAACCATTCCAGTTTATAGACTTGGCTCACGGGGTCATGATTTTAAAAACATCATATTATTGCACCACCCATTAGGTAAGTTATCTCATCACTAAAAAATACACTGAAAGGGAGAAGTTTGAAAAGTCTTTGTAAAAATGAGATCCATTTAATTTTTCGGTTCGGAATTAATAATTTTTAAAATTTTCAATTGTCTCCTCGAGGGCATACAGATTTTGTCTAATAGCTTCAATTCGTCGTTCCCTTGCATGTAACTGTTGTCATTAATAACTTTAACTAATTAATTAATAGAAATAACAAATAATGTTATAACTAAACAAAATAGGCATTGGTTTCTTTAATCACCAGGACGTTAGAATAAAATATCCTTCCTGCCAGCCGTTCCTTCATAGTTAATTATTCCTTGGTATCAGGCATATATTACTTGTTCAAAATGTGTTTGTTACTTTCGGGTAAAAGGGAAAGAAAGGTCCTAATGAATTAATTTTGCGGGGAACCAATAGCATTAAAGTGGAACGAACTTAACTAGCAGGAAATTCAGTTGCTCTTCAACTCTCGTCGAGTGAACTTTGCCTCTCCCTGCGCAATGTTGCTAAGTGTGATCGTATCGTATGCTGAGTATTATGTGTTTGATGGAATAGTCTTCCTCTCAGTCGAGCGAAGATGTCAGTTCACAACGTAATCACTTATGATGTATATATATGCTGAATGAGGAGAGGAAGGAAGTACACAGAGATAAAGAGAGACTCGTAGAGTAAGATGCTGTATTGTACTTTGTTAGGAGATATTTATTTAGGAGTTGTGTCCATCCAAAACCTACCTTAACCGGTAGAATGCCTATTCATATATATATATATATATATATATATATATATATATATATATATATATATATATATATATAACTTAGACAGTAACACACAGCACGGGAACACATAAAAAGAACACTCACAATAATATCTTGATAATTTCGACGGACTCGAGCTCCGTCTTCTTCGGAAGATAAGATATGACTGAGGAAAAGGGTAAGCGGTGCAGAGAGAGTAAGGTACGAGGGAGAGGGGAAAAACAGGTAGTGGGGGAGGGTGAAGGAGGGGTATATGGAGGGGGAGAAAGCGGAGCGGAGAACAGGTGGTGAGAGAGGGGTGAAGGAGGATGTTATGGAGGGGGAAAGGGAGGCCAGAGGGGAGCGGAGATGGAATAAGGAGGATGCGGAAATAGTAACAAGCGACACAGAAAACTAACAATTCATCCACAGATCCCACAACACCCATGACCAAGGCATCAACTCACCAAGTCATCATAAGGGTTTGACAAGTCAAAACCCAGGACAAGGATGACAAAATGTATGCGGATGAATAAATTGTCCCACCACCTCGCAAGAAACAAATCCACCTCCATCCACCCCAGCACCACCCCCCATTTAGTGAACGACATTGAGACCCGGATGTTGATAGGCTTTACACAGCCATATAAATGCCATTTCCATTGTTTTTAATTTTATAGGGTTATCGGATGGGGGAAGGGATGCTAGCACGGAAACATTGTAACAGTGGTTGAATATGCACCACCTACTTCCCTGGCATCCAGTCCCTTAAATTCATTCTCAAAGACCTGTACCCCATCCTCAAAAATCACGTTTCGTCCAACCTTCTTCCTAAATGCCCTTCTGTTACCTTCAAACGGCCCGCCAACCTATCAGATCTCCTCAAATCCACCAAGCCTCTTACCAAATCCCCTCCCACCCCCAGAATCACACCCACTCCGTGCTTGCGAGCTAGATGCAAAACTTGTCCTATTTTCACCACTCCACCCCTCTCCATCCCACCTTTTAACTCTCTCCCGCCCTTCCCCCAATCCTCATGCACATCTCAGAATGTAATCTATCTTCTAACTTGCAAACTTTGCCCGGCATTTTATATAGGCCAGTGCTCTACACCCCTGAACCTCAGGGTGAACAATCATCGCGCCTCATGTAATCCCTCCTCCCCGTCCGCGGGTCTTCCCATCCCAAAACATGCCTCCCACCACAACACCCCCTGCAACCACTGTTACAATGTTTCCGTGCTAGCATCCCTTCCCCCATCCGATAACCCTAGAAAATTAAAAACAATGGAATTGGCATTTATATGGCTGTGTAAAGCCTATCAACATCCAAGTCTCAATGTCGTTCACTAAATGGGGGGTGGTGCTGGGGTGGATGGAGGTGGATTTATTTCTTGCGAGGTGGTGGGACAATTTATTCATCCGCATACATTTTGTCATCCTTGTCCTGGGTTTTGACTGTGTGTTACTGTCTAAGTTATATATATATATATATATATATATATATATATATATATATGAATAGGCATTCTACCGGTTAAGGTAGGTTTTGGATGGACACAACTCCTAAATAAATATCTCCTAACAAAGTACAATACAGCATCTTACTCTACGAGTCTCTCTTTATCTCTGTGTACTTCCTTCCTCTCCTCATTCAGCATATATATACATCATAAGTGATTACGTTGTGAACTGACATCTTCGCTCGACTGAGAGGAAGACTATTCCATCAAACACATAATACTCAGCATACGATACGATCACACTTAGCAACATTGCGCAGGGAGAGGCAAAGTTCACTCGACGAGAGTTGAAGAGCAACTGAATTTCCTGCTAGTTAAGTTCGTTCCACTTTAATGCTATTGGTTCCCCGCTATTGGTTCCCCGCAAAATTAATTCATTAGGACCTTTCTTTCCCTTTTACCCGAAAGTAACAAACACATTTTGAACAAGTAATATATGCCTGATACCAAGGAATAATTAACTATGAAGGAACGGCTGGCAGGAAGGATATTTTATTCTAACGTCCTGGTGATTAAAGAAACCAATGCCTATTTTGTTTAGTTATAACATTATTTGTTATTGCTATTAATTAATTAGTTAAAGTTATTAATGACAACAGTAATGACATCAAGTAAACATTTTGTGACTGCCCACCTAGCAAACTAATCTATATCAGGTCCCTTTTCATCTCGGTGTACTTCTTTCCTCCCTTCATCCCGTCCAACATCCCTATCCTGTTCCTACCCTAACCTCGCTTGCCCAACATTCTCCCCTCTATTACCCTCTTCAACATTCCACTACCGCTCAATACGCCTTTCATCCATTTTTCCTGCCTCCATACGATTTCTCTCAACAAACCCCTCTCCTCACCCACCATCTCCAGTACTTCCTCATTTGTTTTCCTTTCGGTCCATTTCACCTTCTCCATTCTTCTCCACACCCACATTTCAAAAGCCTCCAATCTACGCCTATCCTCCTGCTTCAGCGACCACGTTTCCGCGCCGTACATAGCTACGCTCCATATCAGAGTTTTTACGAGTCTTGTCTTAACATCCCTACTCAACGTCCCCGTCATTAACTCCCTCCTCCTTGAGAAAGCCTCCTTGCCTAGCGCAATTCTTCTCCTTACGTCCCTACCACTTTGACCGTATTGGTCCAAAACACTTCCGAGATATGTAAACTGCTCTACCTGCTCTATTTTTCCCCGCCTATTTTAATATTTAGCTTAGCCTTTTTCTTTCTGGAAAATCGAATAACCTTTGTTTTATTAATATTGATTCTCATCCCATATTTATCGCACTGAACCTCCAATTCACTCAACAATGCTTGCAACCCCTTGGCTGACTGTGCAACTAATGCTTGGTCATCAGCAAACCTAGCCGATTTTACGAATTCTCCTCCGACCTTCATTCCTACCTCCAGTACCTCCCATGCCTCTTTAATCATTTCCTCTACATATACGTTGAACAGTACCGGTGACAATGGGCAACCCTGCCTTACCCCTCTTCCTAACACTGCCCATCCGGACTCTCCGTTCCCCACTCGCACCTGAGCAGTCTGAGACATGTACAGGTTGCGGATCAATCTCCTGTCCCTCCAATCCATTCCTATTTCTGCAATACACGCATTAATTTTTCCCAATACACTCTATCAAACGCTTTTTCGAAATCTACAAAACAGGCAAAAACGTCCTGATTGTATTCTATATTCCTCTCGACTAGTGATCTCATTACTGCAATGGCATCACGCGTACCTCTTCCTTTCCTGAACCCAAACTGATCATCCCCTAAGTAATCATTTGCCTTACTCTCTATCCTTTTGTTGATGATCCTGAGAATAACTTTAGCTGCGTGGGATATCAAACTTATTGTTCTGTAATCCTCACATGACGAAGCCTTTGCCTTTTTTGGAATAGGAACTAACACCAATCTCACAAAATCTTCCGGCCAGATTCCTTCCTCATAGATACTACGAATCAGTCCATATATGGCCTTCTTCCCACCTTTCCCTAACCATTTCAACATTTCTACAGGAATATTGTCCACCCCCACAGCCTTATTTGCTTTCATCTCCTTTAATGCCCTTTCTATTTCATCGTCGAGTATGCCTGGACCTAAGCTATCTTCTTCCACGTCATGTTCCTTTTCTATATCTAACCTTGTCGGCCTAAGTTCTTTACCATACAGTGTTTCTATATATTCCTTCCATCTCTCTTGGATTTTTCCTGGTTCAACTATTATCTTACCCCATTTATCATTAACTGTTAGCACAGATCTTACCTTCTTACTTGCCGATAATAACTTAACCTTGCTGTATAGAGCACCAATTTCACCCTTCTTCTGTAAACTTTCCATATCCTCGCATTGCGTTTTCCACCATTCTTCTTTTGCTTTATTTGTGGCCCTTCCCAATGTATTGTTTAACTCTTTTCACTTCATTTTGCCTAACTCTGTGTTTACATTTTTCCATATTCTTCTCTCATCATCTTTGCAATCATCTCATCCGTTACCCATGGTTTCCTTATCCTTTTCCCGTTAACGGTTCCTATAGTGTCTTTAGCGGCTTCCAATATCCCTTTCTTGATAAATTCCCATTTTTCTTCGATAGTACTCAGTTCTTTACCGTCATCCATCATTTTCTCTACAGCCTGCTGGTACTCCTTCCTCGTTAATCCATTTACTGCTTCTATATTCCATTTCCTAACCCTCCGCCCTTGCCTTATCTTCTTGAAACGAACATTACATTTTATAACAACTAAATTGTGGTCAGAGTCCGCATCCGCTCCTGGGAAACTGTGCGAATTCATCACACTGTTCCTAAACCTGTGCCTAACCATAATATAATCTAACTGATACCTTTCTGAGTCACCTGGCATTTTCCATGTATACCTACGTCTTTTGTGGTGTCTAAACCATGTGTTAGTTATGACTAACCCCTGTCTCCTGCAGAATTCAATTGCTTTCTCCCCGCATTCATTCCTCGTGCCTAACCCATAGTCCCCCACCTCACCACCATCTCTTCCTTCGCCTACCGTCGCATTCCAAACCCCCATCACTATGAAATGTTTCCCTACAGGAACACTCGCGATGATATCCTCTAACTCATCATACATCCTATCGACTTCTTCCTCTTTGTGGTTGCTCGGTGGCATGTATACCTGAATAATGACCAAGTTCGTCGGCTCTGCTTTAATCTCTACGAGTAAAATTCTATCTGTCGCTTGGTCTATGTTGACTACGCTTCTTCCTACCCCTTTATTTAAAATTACGGCAACCCCTCGTTGGCTCTCGTCCCCGCCGCTGTATATCACTCTATAATTGTCACTCTAGTAATCCCCGCTATCCTTCCATCTCACCTCGCAGAGACCTAAAACATCTATATTACCTCTTTCCATCTCTCGCTTAATATTTTCTAATTTGCCTCTCCTCAACATTGTCCTGACGTTCCAGGTTCCTATTCTAACTACTTTCGTCTTCTTCTGAGTCTTCTGTCCTGCTGAAGTTGTTTCTTCCCTGCAAGGGTTTCGTGGGATGACGACCGCGGAAGCCTTGCCTCTCCGCTGCCGGGCACGACACACGGCCTCTTGGGCCGAGTCCCGTAGTTGCCAGGACTCATATTATCTATAGTGCCCATCATTATATTCTTGGGAATCATAATTGAGGTGGTTTCCCGTTGCTTTCCTCAATAGTGTTTTTAACGTGACACATCACTTAATGGCCGCCCCACTGGGGTCAGACGCCATTGCAGCCGCCTCACTGAGGAACAGACGCTGCGTGGACTACCTTTCGTCTGGCTCCTAACCTTCGACCTATCTGGCATGAGTGACCCTTCCAGGAGTAATTATTATTACTCCCGCCAGCACAGCTTTAGGGGTCATCGGAACGCACAATATATATATATATATATATATATATATATATATATATATATATATATATATATATATATATAAAGGAATACTTGACTACGAGATAGAAAAGACATTAATGGCAACGAAATCCAGGAAGGGTGCGGGAATACAGGTAGCATCTCTGCAGAACTCCAAAAAACTTGAGAAAAGCGGAAGGAAGGGTTTTTATTAGCTCATTCGTAGCATTTGTGACAGAAGAATTTTGCCGGAAGACTTGGTTTGATCACTATTGATATTTCAAATAAAAGGGAAAAGCAGCAGTGAGTTGAGGACTATGGGGCTATAAGTTTCCTTTCACTTGCGGAAAGGTCATTGGATCATCAACAAAAAAGTGACGAGAAAAGAACATTAACATTTAGTGTCGAAGATTAGCTTGAATTTTAAAGAGGATGGTGCGCATGACGCCGTAGGAGTGGAATGGGGGCGACCGGGAGATGGAACGTATGGTACAAGAATGATTGTAACCACGATATATTTGCCCTCTCCGTGGATTTGAGAAGGCGTTCAACAGAGGGGCTGCACAGGTGGAGATGGCGAATGGAGAGTCGAGGTGGGTAGTAAGACGGGATGTACTTTATCACATGTTCATTTTCAATGTACAACTTGGTGATGCCTCCTTTACAATATGCTGCTAGTGTATGGGAGCCTCATGAAGTTGGGTTGATATCTGAATCGGATCGTGTGCAGCACAGAGGAGCTGGATTTGTAAAACCTCGCCATAATAAACTGAATAGGGTATCATAATCATTAGAGAAGCTGGGTCGGGAATTACTCACGGAGGGAAGATTAAATTATAGATTAAATCTCTTTCATAAGTTAGCAGGATGTATCTTTAGTGATGACATTAAAAATGTGTTATTAGTCCCATCAGACTACGGTAGGAGAGATATTTCCAATAAATTAGAGAGATTAAGTGTAGAACATACAGATTAAAATGTCTTTTTTCCACGAACGATAAGGGATTAGAATGACATTGTTCGACCTCGCTAGGGGGAAATATTCGGGCCAAAATTAGTCTGGTGTGTATTCACCCCCCGCCACACACCCTAGCGGTGGCTTTCTGGATACTTAAAATACTAAGCATACGAGGAAATAGGAAGAGAGCCATGGAATGGGCTAGCACTATCAGACGAAAATGAAAGGAGGTGGAAAACTCGTCAAATCAGTTGGATTGTTGTTTATTCAAGCGTTAGTTAGCTAGACATTCTGTTTAAGGATTACAGCCACATTGTTCGTACAATGTAAAATCAGGTTGATAGGTATCGTACGAGAATTGATATTTAGAAAACGGAAATGGGGCTCCGAATAAATAGGAAGACTGAAGTAAACACTACAGTTGGGGATACCAAATAGAACTGGTAAAAGGGTTCACCTATGTGGGAGGTGTTTTGAATGGGCTCAGGCGGAGCGGTGTGGGGATCATAGAAATAAGAATAAAACTGATTAAAAAAACGTTTACGAAAAAGGCGAAGTTGGTGATGAGGCACCTAAGTTAATATCTACAGAATAGATTTAAAAATTATAAATAAGAAAATAAGGAAACTAAGTGAAGATACAAAGTACATATACTGCTGAAAACTGTATATGGTGGTGAGCTTATTATTGCTCATACGCATGATCGTTTGAGAGAAGAGGATAAGCGTAGATTTGAGACCTTTGGGATTGGGTGTGGAGGAAAACGTGAAAATAAAGTGGATGGAAAGGAAATGCAACGATGGAGCCCTAGACATACTGGGGTAAGGGTGACCACTGTGGGGTGAAATTGGAAGGCAGGACAGTGGATGCAGGAGATGTTGAGAGGCAGTGGGTGCCAAAGATTGAAATAGAGGGAGAATGCTGGGAAACTGAGGTCAAGTGAAAAGCAGAGAATAGATATTTTGGGTGAAGTTAAGTGAAGGAAAAATTCTGAAGAGCTAAAGATTGAGTTATTTTAATATAATTATGGGAAGTGAGGACATTCTGCACCATTCTATTTAGGGCTTACGAGTACCATAGTGTGTAGTCCCAGGGTTCATCAAAAACGTTCCCTAATCTTGTAGGCTACCAATTTCAATAATAAAATTCCATTTAATTACAGTTTTTATCAGTTAATATACCAAAAACAACACTTTCTCAGGCGAACTAGCGCACACAATTATTGATAGCGATACGTCATTTTACCAAGTGCGGTTCATTCAAGGAGGTAATCATTCATCCTTAACTGGGAAATATTTGGAAGATCCTCATGTCCTGCTGGAACATATTAGACATCTTTTAATGTGCATCTTATTTCCGCGGTTAATAATAATAAGGAAAGGTGGTTAAGGAGTTTTTCCAATCACACCTTTCCTCTTTTTATTGCAGAAGCAAGTACAAAAAGGAATAGTATATAAAAAATATATAGCATGATATGTTGAGGGGGTTCCTGCTTAATCCCCCTTTAGTATTCTGATGTAATTAACATCAATTACACAACATGAGAAAGAAATATCAAATAAGATGACATGTTAGCATTAAATTGCAAAATTAATGCTGAACTCGAATTTAGTACAATTAGAGATAATAATTTGTATAAAAAATAAATATATTATTTTATGATAACACTTCAGTTTACCAAGTCATACAAGAGTTTTTGATCGCAAACTAGGCAAAAGTATTACACGTTAACTTAAAATATCAATTACATACAATTTACTTATACAACAAAACAAACAATACAATTACTAAATCTATCAAACCTTATTATACCATTATCAAATATTATTGTACCATTTTAAATAATTGGTTGCAGTTATGATTAGGGCAAAATAGCTCAATCTCACGCATCTCGCTTTTCTTATAAGTCATGCTATGCCAAATTTCATGTCTGGGTTTTTCGTACTGTAGGCACTCCTCTATTCTATGCTTAGCTGTGTCTTCTGTTAGGCAGGTACTACATAGATTAGTCCTTTATTTTCCTATTTTATTGAGGTAATGTTCAAAATTTCCGTGGCCTGATAGGAGTTGTGTTGCATTTTTATTTAGCTTAAATTTTATCTTTAACCTTTCAATGACGTCTGGAAAAATTTCTCTAGTATGAATACCTTTGTCGGAATTCTGGAAACTGTTGAATTTTATCCCACAGTTGAATTGTTTGTTCCCTGAGTATGTTTTTAATTGTTTTTTGTTTAGGGCGTGATTTTGTTCGATCTCGGAGTTGAAGTATATTGTGCCTTGGTCCGATTTGACTTCGATTATGCTAATTCTCTCCGTGACCTCGTATTTTAGAGGTGGTTGTCCGGTAATTAAACATAGTGCGTCCGTGCTGATTGTCGAGTAACCTTTGCTAATTGCTAAGAGGCATGGTCTTTGTGCTTCTCTAAGTTTTCTTTCAATTCTACTGTAGCAACATTATGACCCCAAATGGAGCAGCCGTAGGTTCCAGTGGGTATTGCTACAGCTTTGTATATCAATTGAAGGGAGTCCGTTCCAAAATTAGTATTGCAATACCTGCGGGCAGCTTGAAAAATATTTTTGGTTTTGCTGACTATTAAATTAATGTGGGCTTGATAAGTTAATTTTTCGTCTAACACGACTCCCAAATACTTAAAAGATGAAGTGCGTCGGATATTGCTATTGTAGATTTTAACAGTGGGATTCCTAGACATTGTATTTCCAAAGACCAAAAGACCATGTATTTTGTCTTGGTTGTTGAACTTACCAGTTTATTAACTATTGCCCATTGTTCTATTGCATCATCAGGTACAAGTTTGCTAAACAGACAGTGGCAGAATATATACCCTCAGGACAGAGTGGGGGCGGGGAGGGGCGGAAGGGCCTGAGAGGGGTGGGGGCCCTCAGGTGCGTTGAGGGGTTGTTTTGACCATTTCCGGGCTAGTTTCTCGGAGAGGAGTGAGGAGGGGTATGGGAACAATTGCTCATTACAAAGGGTCGTGTTAGGGTTTGCCAAGTGCCTTCTTATCTCTAATTGCTCGAGAGCGTCCATTTTTAATCCTTTTGGGAGTATGTGTAGTATCTCCGGGACAAAGTCACTGCTGTGGTCGAATTCCAGTGAATGCTTGGCGAAGAGAGAGTTTGTGTTCTGATTTTTGTGACACCTCGCGTGTTCCTTGACTCGTACCTTGATGTTCCTACCTGTCTGGCCGACATAAACGCTATTGCAATCGTCGCATTTCAGTTTGTAAATACCTGATTTGTGAAAGTTATCATGGGTGTCTTTTCCATTGGCTAGGAGTTTGGAGAGGGTTACGGGTGAGTAGAAGGCTGCTTTGAGTGAGGTGGGTAGGCAGTTGGAAATTATATATGAAATATCCCCCAGAAATGGAATGGAGCACCACTAAAAGTCCTTAGATACTGCGGGCTGTGAACCGAAAATATTTTTTAAGGCCATTGATTTTTGTTTTTTCCGCAGTAATGTGTCAACTAGCTTAGGGTTGTAACCATTGTTGGTAGCTATGTTAGTAATTGTGAGGAGTTCAATATTGAAGTATTTGGGGGAAAGGGGGATGCGTAGGAGGCGGTGAATCATGGAGTGGAGGGCCGCGTGTTTGTGAGAGAAGTGGTGTGCGGAATCATTAGAAATTATGTGGTCTGTATAAATGGATTTCCTATAAATGCCGATGGTGCCGTAAGTCGGTGAAACGCGTTGTGCCATTTAATAAAATCTGTGGAAAAGTACAAATCTTTCTATTTTGGTGTGAAAATGCAACCCCACAGGAAATTATATAAGAGATAAAATTTGTTACTTATGTTTATGAAGAATGTATATATGTATGTGGGTACATATATATATACATATATATATATACATGTATATGTGTGTATTTACATTTGTAAAAATCTCACGATCTGACAGAATTCCGTTCCTTCCTCCTCTTGGGAAAGGTGGGTAGACCACCGAAAATTCGAGACCCAATGAATTTCTCTTTTATGTTTTGTCTACTAGTGTTAATTCTATTCACATTATATGCATATATAAAATTGGATATTAACAAACAATATAAGAACTAGATGAAGGGAGGACGGGAGTACACAGAGATGAAGAGGGAACTGTTGTAGAGTAGGTTCCTGGATTGTGTTTGGTTAGATCTCCCAAAATATTTATTCGGTAGTTGTGTCCATCCAAAAAAACCTACCTTAACCGATAGGTTACCTTATAATAATAATTATATATATATATATACACACACACACACACACACACACATATATATACACACACACACACTCATACACGAGGTGTGTTAAAAAATTAACGAAAATTGTTTCATTTCGCGGGCTTGGAGAGTCCGATTGTCAAAGTTTCTTTTATTATGTTGGTATACAATCCCGTGAAGTATGATAAAACTTTCAGCTGTTTTCATTGTGGACTTTTTCTGTGACAGCCTACATAACTAAGGTTAGGCCTGTTTTATGAGCTCGGCGATTTTCGTTGGTTAAAAGAGATGGATCAAAGAATTTGTATCAAATTTGGCGCAAAAAATGAAATAAAGTTTAACAAAGTGTGTGCAATGTTAACAGAGGCCAATGGTGAGTCTGCTATGAGTAAATCAAGAGTTAACGAGTGATATAAGCGTTTCCAAGAAGGCCGTGAAAACTTTGAAGATGACGAACGCCCTGGACGCCCCAGCACATCAACAATCGATGAAAACGTGGAAAAAGTGAAAGAAATGGCTATGAACGATCGCCGATTCACAATTTGAGAGGTCGCTGATGATGTTGGCATATCGATTGCATCATGTATTGACATTTTTTCCTATTTTTTGGGTATGAAACGCGTGGCAGCAAAATTTGTGCCAAAATTGTTGAATTTTGAACAAAAACAGCGGCTAATGGAAGTTGTTCAGGAGTCACTGAATGAAGTAAACGACGATGCAGAATTACTGAAACGTATTACAAGAGGTGACGAAACATGCATATGTTTATAGATATGACGTTGAAACAAAGGCTCAATCATCCCAGTGGATGCATTCTGGCTCGCCAAGACCGAAAAAGGCTCCTCGACAAGTGCGGTCGAACGTAAAGGTTATGCTCACTGTGTTCTTCGAATTTCATGGCATAGTGCATCATGAATTCCTACCGCCAGGTCAAACGGTCAATAAGAAGTAATACTTACGAGTTCAACGCCGTTTGCGTGAAGCAATCTGAAAAAAAGGCCCGGATCTATGGAAAAACAATTCATGGCTTTTGCATTACGATAATACACCAGCTCACACTTCATTGCTTGTTCGTGAATTTTTGGCTGGAAACAATACTGTAACGACGCCCCAGTCTCCATAGTCGCCAGATCCGTGGCTCCGTGTGACTTTTTCCTATTTCCAAAACTTAAGTGAACCTTGAAGGGCCGTCGTTTTACAGCAGTAGATGACATTAAAAGCGCATCACTGAAAAAACTAAAGGCTATCTCGAAGATCGAGTTTGTGAGGTGTTTCAGGGATTGGAATAAGCGTTGGCGCAATTGCATAATCTCCAATGGGGACTACTTTGAAGGTGACAACATCAATGTATCAAAATAAATAAATATTATTATCCGAAAAACTGAAACTCTCATTATTTTTTTAACACACCTCGCACGCAGTTACAAACACACATATGTACATAGATACAGGGTTCGTCCGGAAGATAAGTGTACTGAGCTCAGGAAAAAAAATTATTACATTTTTACATATCTTAAGCTAATATTCCTTAAAATAGGACCCTTGTGAGTCGATACACTTGTTCCAGCGGCGTTCCCATTCCTGGAACGCTCCCGCGAAGGCATCATCGGGAACCTCTCGAAGACACGTCGTCACGGCCTCTTTGACGGCGTCCAAAGTCCCGTATCGCGTTCCTTTCAAACTCCTCTTTTTCTTCGGGAACAGAAATAAGTTTCTAGACGTTCTCTAAAAAATGTGGATCATTTTTGCAGTGATCCGCAAGTTGTGTCGCGATTTCCAAACGATTGAGTCTTTGATCATCACTGAGCACTTTCGGCACCAACTTTGCACAAATTTTTCGCATCTGTAATTGGTCCCTAACAATCTCGTGCACTATTGTTTTTGGCACATTACACTGCTCTGCTATCATCCGAACACTAAGACGACGATCAGAGTTCAGTACATTGCGAGCTTTTTGCACATTTTCGTCGGTGAGTGTCGTTGATGGGCGTCCAGGCCGTGGTTCGTCGTCGACCTCTTCTCTGCCCTCCACGAACATCTTGTGCCACCGAAAGATCATGTATCTGGACATGGCTGACTCCCCGTAAGCCTGGTTAATCATACCGACAGTTTCGGTAGACGATTTCCTAAGCTTTACCGCAAATTTGATGGAATTACGCTGCTCCAAAAACTTCGGCATCGCGTTCCGTGACGTGGGTCGAGGGTGGAGGTTCGCGTTAACAGAGCTCCTCACTACACCACAGCTCAGAGTCGACTGCCTTTTTCAGCGTCACTTGCCAAAATACCCCCCTCCAATCGCAGCCCGTCAGAGCGGTGCTAGGCGCACCTGGAGCGGCGGGAAAAAATCAGTACACTTATTTTCCGGACGAACCCTGTATATGCATTTGTACAAATTCTGCTGTTAATGATTCAGTTATGGCGGATGCAATCTTTAATATTACGAAATAAGTATGCCTTGGCTGTTAGGAAATGCACTTAATCACGGTGTTCAGTTAACGTTTCTCCGAAACCTGAATGCAGAAAATACAATTGGAAGAAAGTAAGAGCATGCTATTAAAATGAATTTCGTCTTTCACTATGCTCTATTCCGGGTATTTTTTACCCACGGACAATCATACGTTTGTTCCCAAACTCAGATCTTAGACTATCTACCTGAATGAATACAGTTTGCTTGACATGCGAAACTTGATTAATTTTTTTCCGATGAAATGAACCCTGATTTCAAGTTACATAGTTAAGTACAACAACTTAACTATGTAACTAAGAAATTTAAATATGTTTCCTAGGAATTTTAAGGAATTTACAATTGAACTGTGATTACTTACCAGATGATTTTATTCAAAATCTTGCATTTTTAACCAACTCTGTATTATTAATGAATTGGAATTTTTATTTAAGTTTGTTTGTGTAGTATTTATCTTAGAAGTCTCTAAATTTCAAAATATTAAAACGCTGATTTGCGTGAAACCTTTCATTGGAACCATTTAAGTGTTCATTAAATTTATCTGATTTCTTTTTTATATGGTAAGGGAAACAAGCAAGAATTTTACCAACGTCAGCTGGTAAAATTTTTGCTTCAAATTCTGATTAGGTTGAAGTAATGCATGCGTGAGAGAATGTTAAAATTAAATTGATATATATTACTTTATTAATATTACATTTGTAGTGTGTCCACACACTTACTTACATACATATACACATATATATGTGTGTGGGAATTAGTTATATCTCATATTTAGGCGTGATCGTTGGATTAATTCTTTGCGATTATACTGTGAAAAATAGGAGAAATGAAAGTGTTTAATAGTTCATGCATAATATGCTGTAATATATATTTTATAATTTATATTATTAAATCTGTATACAACAGGTTGTAGAGAAATTTTTTGTTGCTTAAATAATATGCGGTTTGATGTTAATACTTTTTTATTAGATTTTCGTAACTAGAATGAAGTAACTTCCAGGATTCAAACCGAAAGTTAAATTAAGATTTAATTTTTTTCAAGACGATACTTATTATTATTATTATTATGACCACTAAATATTGATGTCGCTAAAGATGAAAGTTTTCTTTATTATATACCAGCAGATTATTATCTGTACTGAGGTTTGAGAGCGTGGAATTGACGTTTCGTCATCTTAATATTTGCTAAGGTTTGCTGAAATTCTATTTGAAAGCGGAAATAAAAGTCACAATTCGGCGTGTTACCCGTAAATATTGGTTGCTTCGAGATTAATTAGAGAAAAGAACGACGTCGATGTGAACCTCAGTCAACGCTCCGGGAAAGAAGATTCCAATATGGAAAATTCACAAAGTTATAACTTAAGATGTTCTTTTTCTTACAAAAAAGGCTCTTCTCTTTTATATGCAAAATTTCCAGACTTTATTTGGAATTTGATTTATGCCTAATTCCTGAAGTTCTTTGCTTCGCGATACTCCCTGAGCACAACTCATATCAAGCGAAGCCCATTCCTAATTTTTTATCTAATTAGAACGCAGTGGCTGTGAATTTGCATTTTTCCCGGGGAGGAAAGAGTGCCATTTGCACAAAAAAACATCCGCCTTCTTTTTCAAAAACCTAATTATTGAGTGAGAATGGTTTATTTGTGGTCTAATGGATGAAAAAAATTGGAAGAATTAAGCCCCAAGGTGTCTTGCATTTCGTAATTGGAAATACGTGGAAATGAATAAATGATTTCCATGATTAAAAATGGAAAACCGTGAAACATATTTTATGCAAATTTAATAAGAAAATTTAAAAAATCTGCTTATGTAATTTTAGAATTATCACCACTTATGCCTGTATTTTTTGGGATTATTTACTAGGATATACATGGATGGGTTCAATAAATGTAAATAATTTCGACGTTTAATTCAAAGAAGTGATCATGATGCTGGATTTACTTGTGTATTGAGTTTATTGCGGACAGACGTTCATTGGATAAATACCATGTTGATTCAGCCCATTATTGTTTTCCCTACTCAATCGATAATATGTCATTAATCGGGAAGATATATTTCATAACTCTGTTCATTATAGGGAAACATGGATAAGATCGAAATAAATTTTACAGTAGGTGGAGAGATTGCGCTTTACGTTGACGGTCTTTCAAATCTGGCAGTGACTCTGGACTAATCCAGTCATATGTGGAGACTTAAGTTTACTGCCTAGTCAAAAAATGCATTGCATCACTCACTAAATTTATGAGCTGAGCATTCACATGCGAATGACCATCACTGGTGAACATTCTTCTTTACTTATCTGCAGTACTCACGTATTCAGAGCTTTAAAGTTTTTGTGATGGAGAATAATTACCACCGTATCAACCAATTGTAAGCGGTAAAACTTTTTTAGCGATTAGCATTCCAATCCCAATACCTTTTCTTCACTTTGCCCTAATTCGATCTTCCTCTTTGCCTCTCTTCTTGTTGTTGAAAGCAAGAACATTTTTTACACGTATAAAATAAAACTTGCCAATGCCAAGCAATGACACGAAGCCCAAAAAAATGCATGATTAAAACTTTTCGCGTTGGTAGAACATTAAAAACTCAATAAAAATTGCTTACTTCATTATCCTTTAGGACAGTTGAAAATTTGGGATAAAAATAGAAAATTTGGGGAGGGGAATAGAATTATTGCTGACTCAGTGATCAGAGGAAAAACCTGAGAGTTGCGAGAAAAATGGAAAGCATTTTAATTTAGTCGGGACGAAATTCCTTTGAGAATTTCTCTTTCCCGGTTGATCAGAATTCTGTGTATGCCATAGGCTTACACTTCCATAGTTCAATAATCATCCTCAACAAGGCTGTTAAGTTTGACTATTTTTCTAGTACGCCATAGCTACAAAACATTTCTGAACTTTTGAAGTTTTGTTTTGTTGTCAAATTGGATGTTGAATTCAATCCATTAACGAAGTAATAGAAATGAGCAAAGTTACAAGTTATTCAAACAAATTCATTAAGAAACGGATATTGTCCAAACTACTCGTTGATGACATCAATAAAGCAGCATTTAATAGCTGAACTCTGTCCGAGAAATATATTTTCTTATCGAAAAGGTGGGTCCACTCTGTGCAGTAGCTACGATACAACTGGCAGCTTAACTGCCCTGTAGTACCCTTAGGTCACTAAGGAGAAAGCTCGCCTCCAGCATTAGGAGGTTAACGCTAATTATTCCAGAGGAAATAGAGCACTTCGAGTTCGTAGGGCACCCATGTAAGTACATGAAGGGATTAGATCTCCGTCTGAAGGCCTCCCACCATCACTTACCTAAATTAAGTCTTTATGTGCTTTATGAAATAGCATTTCCGGGCTTTCTCATTGAATATCCTCTTTCAGCTTTATTTGAAGCGTATCATACGATATTAATATGACATGATGTGCATAGCCATAAGCTAAAAGGAATAATTAATTACATACATGGTCATGAGGAAAAAGGAATTAATTTTTGGTTTAATGATAGTTGATTTTATAGCTATGCTAAATGTTTACGTAATGACTGTAACAATCTGCATAATAGTATAACAAGATAACTTTCAAGTAAAACTATAGAGTTTCTCAATTATAAACATTAAATTTAATTTTTTGGCTTATTGCGGATGATACAATGATATACTATAGCTCAGAGAATTTGCTTTTGAGATACGATACTCAAGTGTAAAAAAAGTCATATAAATCTATTTTAAAAACTGCGATTTTTATGAAAGACACAATGCCTCTTGCTCCATGGGTAGACCTTTCAATTTTGTGAAAATATATTCAACATTTTTTAATTGGAAGAGAGACGGCGCACCTGGCCAATCTACCTCCGAGTATTACTTGATTATTTCGTATTAGAGGGAAAAAGTGACTACGAAGGTGTCGTGAATCCCAGAGGGCAATTTTGTCGTAAATTAGTTTACACCGGGAAAAGAGGAGACAAAACGAGGAAAGAATACCTGAGCAGCGTCGTGATTTTCACGCCTAAATGTGTTTATCTCTATTAGCGAATCTGGATGATTATGGGGCTTTGATGTGGAGCGCATAATCGGCTGCTAATTTGCGTGGTAAACTTTGTACTAGTTAATTGGCGTGCATGCGACAAACGCGTATTTGTTCTCTGAGCAAAGAACAAATACGCGTGTGCAGAATCGCGTATTTTGCGGAATAAATTTAATGAATGTAGCTGTGTTCGAGGCTTCCGTCAACTTTGTCTTTCCCGCTGAGATGACAACCTAATTACGCCACCATCGACGGAGCCAAATGGTAATACGGCATCAGTTATGTGTAGACTCTTTCCTGACCATTAAATAATTTTGTGTCCGTACTTCCGATCGTAGAGGAATTCATATATGTTAGTTGTTGTCCATATATCCCACGAATTCCTCCAGTGGCATGTTTTCGTCGACACCTCATCAATTTTTCATGACGGCCTACTTCGGATGTTGGATTGACCAACTCTTTCGAAGTTCATTATGCTTCGAATTTGGAATTTCTTTATCAGTGCGTAGATGACCAAAGAGAACTTTCGCAGGATTTGTATTTTTATCAAGCTATGAATTAGAAAATCATTAGATATATTTTTTTTAGGTTTTTGTTTTCATTGGTAATGGATAATGTTAATTTAAAACATATTCATGTCATTCTGGTACAAGGATCTCATAAACTCACAAAATTTGAGGGATGGGCAACATTAAAAGAAAGCTTTGCAATACAAAGAGGTGTACAGTCATTCTGTGTGTGAAACATGTTAGTGTGACACATGTTAGTGTGGCCTACATTATGACAAAGTCATAATGAAATGAAGTGAAAAAAATTTGCCGTTGAAAATATTTAGAGGAAACGGTTAACAGATACCAAAATGTCGGTTCTACCTACCTATTGCTTCTAAGAGCAGTTTTGCTAAAGATACAGCTCGTGAAAAGGTTTAACAAACAGGAATGAAGCTTTTAATTATTGTTTTCTTATATTCTCACAACAATTAAAATAAAATGGTCACACATTGGAATATTTTTTTACCATTAGACTAAGAAAGGTGTAACAGATTGATATTCGAGATAAATGGTATTTAATGCAAGATAAAACACACTATTGACTTATGCATGCTTGTCCTAAAGCCTAATAAAACAATTTTGAAATTGAGAAAGAAGCTTTCACCTACAACTTTTTTCTTTGTTGTACCGCAAACGTATCAAATTAATACATGTGTTGATGTAGATTATTATAATAAGGTTAATGTTTGTATCGTTATTGGAAATATGTTAAAAATGGAATAGTCGCAAATAGTTGAGTGATTTCGGTCTTTACACACTATTGAGTGTAAAATAAATGAGGTTGTTTTGAATCATTCCACCTTAATAATGGCATTTATATTTCCATGCATTTAAATTCCTTACTTAATGCAATGGCATAGTATACGTGTATTATCCATAAACGGAGTCATTTTGATTGTTCAACTATACTTTTAAAAATAAAGATACTCTCTTTGCATTAATACATACCTCAGGTATTAATAATTGAATGGTGATTGTGAGACTTTTCAATCTTTCCATTCTCTTCAATCTATTCAGTAGGGAACGCCGAATATGTGCCCTGAGGCATACCTTAATTTTTTTTTAACCGAAGCTTTCACGTTTTACAACCAAAATATCTGTGTATTATAAATAAAGAAAGTTCATTCATTAATTTATTTAAAGGGTGGGAGGGGGAAAATGAAATATTTTGGGGTCAAATTTTGAGACGAAAATTTATTTTGCGAAAGCTGCTTGAAAAATAAATGACGAAGCAACACCCACCAAGAAATTTAATCATGCTAATAGCGCTAAGGAAGCCACACGCGAAATCAACGTCAACCGTTCCGAGATATTCTCGGAAAACCCTCCCGGAGAGCTCGGAAGGAAAATGGTAAAATATCGCACTTCGATCGCGACGCCACGCAGGGCAGCAGATCCCCACCCGCTGCACTCGTACGAGGGAGCGACTACTGGGAACCACTCCCTGTCGACTGCACCTTATCATGAACAGAGCCGAGCCTGCTTTCAAAGTTTTTTTTCTTTGGCGCGATGAACCCCAGTCTGCTTTGGCGCCAACTCGAATTTTCATTCGCAAACCTTCATAATTCCTTCCCCCCACCCAGATCCCCTCCTTCCCTCCGCCAGCCGATTCACCGGAGGCGCACCCCTCCCTCCCACACTTCGTTTTCCTACCGTTCCTTCACCCTTCAGCCAAGCGCCACTCGGAATGTATGCAATTAGACGCCGCAGGTTTTCGCACCTGCTTTCAAGGCTCCGCGAGGTGTTTCCAGCCCATCTCGACCCCTCTGCTCCCCCTCCCCCCTTTCTTTCGCAGTCAGTAATATCTCGCCATAACGCATGTGTGATGTCAGGCGTCGAGTTCTCGAGATGCTAGAATTGCGTCCCGAGGGGTTCAGGTGCGAGAAGGAAACGTCGCCAGGGACAAGGACGAGGGAAAATGGGGCGGTGCTAAGGGGAAATGAAACCTGAAGGAAAGATGTAGGATTTGTGTTAGGTGTGATGTCAAGTGAATTCGAGAAAAGTGTGGAATGAAAATTTATTCATGGATAATTGATGACAGATTTAACGCAGTTCATACATGTCGGTCTATATTTGATGCAAACTATAAAATGGTTACGTACCGTGCTCTTATCTCAAGGGAGGATCCCGAAACCTGTTTATATATCTCATGGTTGTAATGGTATTTCGCAATTTTGGATGATTCTTTCGTTTGGATGATTTTGGTGTTTCTGAGTTTACTGAACACTACAAAACCGCGATCGAGTTTTTGTTGTCACATTGTATGCAATTCATTTAATAATCTCCTATTTATATTACGAATCTCTCTTCTTCCCTCACCATCGTTAAGTACTCTGGCTAGGCTGCCTATAGTAAATTGGTAAAAGTATGGTACTTCCTAGGAGTTAAAACAAGCCGTGTTTTTATGCCTTCCTTAATTCATCTTTAAAATTTTCTTACTATGTCTTGGAGATCACATCGAATTTGTTTCTTAATCACTCACCCCATCCCACACAACTTAAAGTAAATGCGTAGCATTGAAGTATATTGATGAGATGCTAGTGCGGGAAAGAATGGTGTAAACAAGCGAGGCAGAGAGAAAGACAAGCGTAGCATGGATATTTGTTAGAGTTCTTCAAAGATTTGGAGGATGAAAGATTAGAAGGCGAACCGTATACGGAGAAAATACTGATAGGTAGCCTGATTGTAGGTAAAGACAAGGTTAGAAAAGAAACAGTAGAGAGGAGGGTTAGGTTGAGGAAAAGAATGCGTATTTGGGCGTCATGAAAGGCTTTTAAGGAAAAGAAATGAAGACGGTTATAAATTAGGGAAAATAATTGTTATACTAAAGAGTGGGATAGAAATTTGTACCTTTCGCTATCCTCATAATTTATCTATATATCCATCCCAATATTCCCCTACCGTTGCGCAATTGAAAGCATTGATAACACCTTCGTCCCTTACTCGGATATTTAATAGTTTAATCCACAAATGCGACCATTGCGCTAATATCTGTAGATGCATAAAAATAAGCTCAAATTGAATTTATTTGAAAATTAAAACAATCAAATATTGTAAATTTAATGTTCGTTGACTTTATTTTCCATATCGTTGCTGTAGGAATTTAAATATCACCACAGCTCCAGGAACACGCTATCGCATTGGTGGATATTGTTTTACTTTTATATCAAGTCTCAACATTTGACATAGCTTGAGTAAATTTATTTTTAATTTCCACTTAAAAACGGCATTTATTTCATTAATTGCACCCTACTGGGAGAGAATAAAAACAAATATGGACTTTTAAAACAATAACGAAGATAATAATTATTAATGATAGAAATATGCCCACCGTACGGCGAATACGCCATTCGCCATATGGCGGTATTTCGTGTTTGAATGTGTATTTGGCCAATGTGTCTCTTCTTCTGGCTATGCGTGCCATGAAACGCACCGTTCCTATCCTTTATGATGTTGTATGCTTGCTAACTTACTGTCCATTCTCCTCTTGTGTTTGTCTATTTCTCTTTTGGTGGGTATAACAGCTCCCTAACGCCGTCTCCAGGGCAATGAATCGGAACACTTTGGCGCTATATAAGATCGCAGATTTCAATGTGAAAGTACGCTCCCTCGATAGCTGGTCGTGCCTCTGTTTACCGAGTGTCTGATTTCGCCGGCGACCGAGGCGTCGACCGCCGGGTTTTGGTGAGCGGCACTGCCGGACTCTCTCGGAAATCGAGGTTCCGATCGTGTTTTGTTTCGAGCGGCGGTTGACCGCCTAGTTCTTTCAGAAGCGTGAAGTTTGACTCTCGACTTCTTCCGCCGGGAACACCGTGCCTTCGTTTTGTTTACTGGTTCATAACTGACCTTGACTGCTAGCTTAGGCTCCTTTTTGTTTTGCTACCGCCAGGTGCGAGTAGCGGGGAGGGAGTGTACACGAGTGATTGTTTTTTTTTCTCTCTCTTTGGAGTGGTTATCCACTTGGCCCGCTCTCCTTTCTTTCACGCAGGCGTGCTCAATTTGATCATTTTTCAAAATGGTCATACGTCGCGTAAACACGCTCGCCTTGCAAGTTGACGAGAAGGCGAAACCCCCTACTCCGTTGGAGGTCCACCTCTTCACACTAGAGTCGCTGGGCCTCACACCCGAAGAGATAGTGGCGATCAAATTTGGACACAATCGACATTTGATATTCCTGAAGTTAGCAAACGAAGCTGCAATGACTAGGATTTTAGAGAATACTCCGCGTAAACTACCGTTTCCGTCCTTAAGGGATCAGAGGACGACGATAACTATTGACGAAACCTCGGGCAGCCCGTGTAATGTCAGGATTCTTTGTCTCCCCGTGGAGACCCCATTGGAAGACATAACAAGCGAGCTCCAACGTTTTGGTAAAATCCATCGCTCGTGGGAGAACAGGTGGGAGGGAGAAAAGTTGGCGCGGGTGCTTACTGGCACCAGGGTTGTGCGGATGACGGTCGAGAGAAATATCCCCTCGTACCTCCACATCGGCGGTAACCGGGCCATCATCATATATGAGGGTCAACGTCGCACTTGCGCCCGCTGCAACCAAGAAGGCCACGAGCGCAAGACCTGCCCTCGGAACCAGGGAGGAAAGAGCTATGCGGAGGCAATGGTCATGGCCTCCAGCCCGAACACCACCGAGGAGATGGACGAGCCCGAGGTGGCTGTGGAGGAGAGGGCGCGGTCCCTGCTTTTTATCGAGGGTGCGACCCCCGCTGATCCCGCCGACTCCCCACATACCCCTTCATCTATAGGAAAAAATCAGAGGGAGCGAAAGTCGTCGAAAGAAGAAAGCGATGCAAAAAAGAAGAGAACAGACGACACTGATCTCCCGAGTTCAAACCTTAATCTAGCTGCAGTCCCTACCTGCTCGCCCACTCTCCCACAACCGCCGGCCCCTGTCCTTGGGACCCCGTCAAGGGAGGATGAATCATCCTTCGTCCCTCTTTCCCGCGGCCACGCCACCGATACCCTCCACCTACAATCCCCGCATCACGGGCTTCCAGCTCCCCGAGAACCAATAGTGACAGATTCATTGGATTGTGAATGGCCCCCATCCCCAACGGCTGGCCCCCCGATCCCGCTCTCACGGACACTCGATCAAGATGTCGTCGGTCTTCCCAGGGAACCTCTAGAGGCGGACCGAATCGAACCATCCTCCTTGATTACTGCCGACGGGGTCCCTTCGGCAGATGACCCCTCAGTCCGCCACCCCGGTCCCTCCTGAGGGCATCTCCCGGCCCGAGACGGGCCCCAGCTGTGCTCGCTCGAGGAGGCCCCCCCGTGGAACGCTGCCGAACAACCAGCTCTTCGTGGAGACCACGGCTGGCTCTTCCTCTTCGGACGAGGTCGGGGGGGAGGGATGTGGCGACAACTCGCGACCTCGATCGTTGACTCGTCGGACGAAGCGTCCCGGGAAACGGCGAAGTACTCGTCGCCCGGGTTCAAGCCGCGACCGGAGCGACGTAAGCCACGACCAAAACTCTGGAAAGTGATGTCCGGTGCCCATAGATGCCCTATCGCTTCACCAATGAATGTCATTTCGCTGAATATTGCCGGCATTTACAGTCACTTAAAAATTGCAGTCCTCCAACGTTTTCTCCGCGATCTCAGGGCTGATGTAATCCTCCTTCAAGAGGTGAAGGAGGGCATAGTCTGGGATGCGAACACTTTTCAGGCTATCGGCAATTTCGCCGATTGTCATTCTGGCACCACCACCCTAGTCCGAAATGGCATTCCATTCTCTCATGTTCGCCGCCACGCCTCGGGTCGAATAACGTCTGTTATCGTGAATGGGATCCACATAATCAATTTTTACGCTCCCTCTGGCGAGTGTGCGAGGGCAGAGCGCGAAACATATTTTAATGAACTTCTCCTCCCCTACCTTTATCCCTTCTCGGGGAAGGCCATCTTGGGTGGGGACTTCAACTCCATTTACCGCCGAGAGGATAGTGCCTCGAACAGGGATAGAATGACATACTACCCAAGCCGAGCACTCTCACTGATGCTTGACTCAATTGGAGCGATTGACGCAGTGCGTTCTTTCTGCGCCGGTCCCGCCCCCTTCACGCGATCAGGACATAACTCTCGGACGCGGATCGACTACCTCTTCCTCTCGGCATCACTTAAGAATGATGTCCAGAGAGTGGACACCCTCCCAGTGTCCTTCTCTGATCACTGTGCGCTGATCATGAGTGTTACATGCCCGGATACAACCCCCGCCGCGCGTGCCCACCGCTGCGGCGCCGTGTGGCGCATGGACCTCCGCGTTCTGGAGGACGCCACTCGCCGCGACTCCATCCGCAGCCGGGTGTGTGAACTGATCGCCGCATTACGTCCTGGTGCAGACCTCGCGGTATGGTGGGACGAAGTTTTCAAACCCCGAATTGTCACACACATCAAAAGGCAAGCTTTTGAGAGGCGTAGAGAAAAAAATTACACCATCTCCTTCTACCGCCGGGCGCTGGAGGAGCTCCTGCGTAAGGATGTTGCGCCGGAGGGTTTCCACGCCCAAGTGTCGTCACTTAAAAAAATTATCCTTGGCCATGAACTTCAAAAATACGCTCCCCAAAAATGGCAAAAAGAATTAGAGACAGATATAGGGGGGCCTCTTACGCTATCCGAGCTTCGGCGCTCGGTGAAATCCAACTCCGGCTCCGTCACAGACAGAATCCCTGTCAGAGAATCTGCCACCGGCGACACCGACCTCCTTATGGAAGCGACCCGGCACTTTAAAAATATTTTTAACAGGTATCCTCCGTGGAAGGAGGGAGACACACCCCCTCTTCCCTCTCTCCCTATGCTGTCCTCAACCCAAAAAGCGGATCTAGGTCGAGACATAAGTTCAGACGAACTGGACTGCGTCTCCTCCATGTTCCCAAAGGGCAAAGCACCCGGCTTGGACGGCCTACCCTTTGAATTTTATTTCGCGTACTGGGATGTTCTTAAACCTATTTTAACCAGACTTTTTAATTTCATTTTAAGTAGCGGCTCTCTGACTGCAAGTCAGCGGACCGCCGTGATAACCCTTATACCAAAGATTACGCGGCCCAAGTCGTTCAACGACTTTCGTCCAATCGCCCTTTTAAATGCCGATTATAAGATATTGGCACACGTCTTGCGCTATAGAATGACGGCTGTTGCCGACGTCGTCCTCTCTCCATCCCAGTACGCCGTGTCGAAAACGCGAAACATTTTCGATGCCGCACTGCTAATTCGCGACGTCATTTTTTCCTCACCCTTGTATGTCGATAGTTTTCTAGCAGTGCTTGGAATTGACCTTGCGAAAGCATTTGATCTGGTCCGGATCGAATGGATCGT
Organism: Hetaerina titia; assembly: GCA_037158775.1. Classification (NCBI taxonomy): domain Eukaryota; kingdom Metazoa; phylum Arthropoda; class Insecta; order Odonata; family Calopterygidae; genus Hetaerina; species Hetaerina titia. Next base: position 9,038,390 of record CM073771.1, read on the forward strand.
AACTGTGCTCAAGACGATGGCCTTCCCCGAGCACTTTTTACGTGCCGTTTTAACGATGTACACCGGTACATCTTCTAGAATTAGAATAAAGAATGCCACCTCACCCCCCATTCCCGTCTGTAACTCCGTCCGGCAGGGCTGCCCGTTGTCAATGCTGCTGTTTGCTTTTGCCATAGACCCCCTACTCAGGCGACTTCAGAGCAGTGGAATCGGGATACGCCGTCACAACGCTGTCTGCCCGGGCGTCGCATACGCTGACGACATAACCCTTTTCATAAACGACCCGTCCCACATGGCTCTCGCCCACGACATTTTAAAGTCATACGAGCAGGGTGGTCTCTTCGTCAACGGTCGGAAATCCAGGTTTCTCCTGCTGAGGGGAAGCCCGCCACCGACCTCAATCGGTTGGTCAGAGTCGCCCTCCCTCAAAATCCTAGGGTTCTGGTGGGAGAAGGAGTTGGCTCCCACGATTGAGCGGAACTGGGGAGTTATAGACCGCCATATAAAATGGAGTGTTGGGAAATTTTCACTACCTTCCCTCCCGATTGTGACCCGCGTCCGCCTCCTGAACCAGATTGTCTTCCCGAGGCTATGGTATGTGGCCCATTTGTGGCCCTTACCCCCTAAATACAATGCATACTTCATTAAAGCGACTAACCAAATGATCTGGAACGGCTACGTAAAGAAAGTGTCCCGCAACCAGCTCTATGGCCCTTTTGAGCTAGGGGGGCTCAATTTAACGGATACAGCTCTAAAAGCAAAGGTGGTCTACGCGAAGCTCGGTCTGCGCGTCCTTGGGGGTGACGACGCGTGGCGAAAGGCACTCCTCAGGGACGCGTGGCAGGCACTCGCGCAAGACGAATGCCACCGGAGGGCTTTTGAAGAAACGAAAAAGGTCGCCTCACTCCTGAGAGATGGAGAAACAATTTCGGTCAAGACCCTGTATCTCAGAGCGCTCGCCGAGCAGGGAAAAATGACATCCAAAACGACATTATCTTGGAAAAACTGGGCAACCAGCAGAGTGAACGACAAGGCGCGTAGTCAAATGTTCAACCTAATCGCGAACTTGGTCATGACGAGGGAAGTGAGGCACCACCTACGTTTAGCTGATTCGCCCCTTTGTCCGTCATGCCGTCGAGTAGACAACGCCGCGCATCTGATTCTAGGCTGCGGCGAAAAACTCAGAGAATGGGAAGCCCTGAAAAAGATATATAAAACTTGGGACGTGTTCGGCGGTGGTGCCATTACAGACATAAATCTGATCACCCTGAACTATCGGCTCTTTCCGAGTTTCAAAACTCTAATTATGACTACTTTAATCGTGGAGTTCACACAATTAAGAACAGCGAAAAAAAATTCCGCAAAAGGTATGCAAGCAATGGTGGAACGGATGTGGCTGCCCCCAGTACCGGACACACTTCGCCAGTGGTTGAAGAGTTGTTTCACAGAATGTGTTTCAAACTAATCGATAACCCTCCCCACATATAATGTATATCTTGTGAACTTAGCCTCATTATTTTCTTCAACAGTATTGCATATGATCTCAATTGTATATGCACATTTCTAATGTATGTAGTGTAATAATATGTATGTTTGTATATGTTTTTTTTCTATGTTTATGTATATATATGTGTATGAATATATTTATGCATATATTCATAAGGAAAAAGATTATTCTGTAACCAAAATCTATAAGCTGTTATTATGTACAATGTAAACACTTGCTGTGTAACGTATGAACTGAACCGAATAAAAATTAATTGAATCATAGCTCAGGTGGTTTAGAGCATCCGCCCGGCAAGTGGAGAGATCCGGTGTTCAAGTTCCGGTCGAGGAAAATATTTTTACATTTGTGATCTGCTCAAATCCGCCTTCCCCACCTCTCTTGTGTTCGTCCTTTATGTATGTTCCTTTTCCATTTCCTTATCTCTATTTCTATGTGAATATATATATAGAGAAATATATATATATATATATATATATATATATATATTAGAGCCTAATAATAAAAATTATTAAAAGGAAGTAATCGGAGATAAAGTCATTTTTATATTTTCCTGAGAGGATTCGGGAACCTTTTGTTACTCTGTTTGTTGTTCTCGGGTTAGACTGCGTGAGAGTCATTTTTGGCTCAACGTTTCTCGAAGTAATCTTTCGTGCGATTACTTCGCTCCTGAAGACGCTCCCTGCAACGGGAGAGAAACGTTGAGCCAAAAATGACTCCCACGCAGTCTAACCCGAGAGCCACCTCTGCATCTCTCAACAGCTGCGAAAGCCTCCGATCTACGATCTGTTTGTTGTTGCTTGAACCTTTGCTATGGCTTTTATTGATGACATGTCTCTGTAGGTTCCATTTTGACCAATTAATTTTTGTGAAACGTATAGTGCGTGCCCGCCTGGGTATTTTTATATTTGCACGATCTCTTCTTTTGAAATCCTTTACTTTCTAATATTTTGCTACGATCACTCCCTGAGAAAAAAGAGAATATCTTTGCACCAAATATTTCTTTCATCTTCCCGTCTTCCACGATAATACGTACTCATTCGGATGAAATTGAAATTCACCAGCGGGTAGGATAATGCCTTCTGCGTGGACTTTTACATGAAATGGGAAGCTCGCATCGATACAATTCCGAAAAATTGCATCGCGGCGGTCTCGTGAGCTGTGGGCTGAGGAGAAGGTCGGAGAGGACCCCTTGCGCCAGAGAGGGGCTTTAATTTTCCGGAGTGCAGGAGAGGCCTTTGAGGGAAACCGGGCGTGGGGGCGGGGAGTGGGTAAGGAGGGATTGGAGGCCGACGGTTATGGGCTTGAGGGGGTGGAGGGGCGGAATCGGTTATTGGGGCGAGGGGGCGTGAGGGACGGGGCCTCGGAGGAAGGAAGGAACGAATAAAGATTCGCATCTTCTTGTGAACGTCGTATCCAATCAAGAGAGGAAGGTTGGCTGGTTGCTTGGTGCGGAGCCAAACGAGTTATTGGACCGTAAAACGATACTGATTTTGTGTCTGATGACGTCGCCCGGGAATGAAATAACGAAACCCGTTGCCGTGATACATTTAAATGAAGGGGCGTATGCGGTATTTCTCTCCCACCCCATCCTTCCCCTTTATCTTTCATCCGTTCTATTATTTTGAATTTTCAGTCGTGCAACGCTTCCGATCGGTGGATATTCATCTTGTTCTTGAAAGAGAATTTCGTGCTGATTAGTGACAAAGTTTCGACCATTGGAAACGAAAATGTTTGAATTACTTTGACGTCGAAGAGGTTTATTTTTGCTACTAGTTGGTGTGGAAAAGAGGCATACATATCATGAACCCCTGCATTAGCATAAGCATGTTTCATTAAACAAAATTAAATAATGGAAAAATCATAATTGACTATGAGGAGTAAAACTTATTTCGCCGGCATACTTATGATATCCTCGAAAAAAAAAGTGCTTCATTAATTTGAAACATGCGTGATATAACGAAACGTGTTATGATGGAAAGCATGGTATTTAGTACTTTAACTTCTCATACGTATTAATTTAAATTTTTTGTTTTTTACAACATTTTATGGCCCGCTGCGATAAGCCGTAAACTCTTCAGTATAAAGTTACTATAACTGTAGCCTGGGAACGTGAAAATCCGTGTTTTAGGGATTTTTGAAGCAGGAGTAGTTAATCCTCACGGGCACATTGCACTATAGTGTGATGAGTATTGTGGGTCGGACCTCTGACAAAGAAACTGCAAAATTTTTACTTCTGCTGGGAAACCTCACATAAGCAATCAACGGGTAATATTGGACCTCTAAAGCCGTTCAAAAACAGTCAAGACTCCTGAAATTCTTTCACTGGCACATTGAAAAGTGGCTGCATTAAAATATTTTTAACGGTTTCTCGATTTTTGTACGCCATTGCAATGATTGACGTGCTGTTTGGATAATTAGTTAACTGATTTACACCCAACAGAGAGATTTACACTCAACCGGAGTGATTCTACGCACGGCTCGAAGATTTCCTTCCAGTCCGTAAAATTCAAGCTGAATAGCAATAACGTTCAACTCTAAAGTTAGACGGTGACAAATTAAGCGGAGAAGAATTACACGAGGCGGAAGCATAATTCCATATTTCGCTGGGTCTTCGAGAGGGTTGTGAGCGCGCAGGTAGCGAGCCACAACTGCCTCACTTAACCACTCTCCATCGCTGCCGGATTACCCGCCTCAGAAGTGCGCAACGTTGTAAAAATGTGCCCCGACGTTAATGCGACCCGAGGCCCTTCTCGCATGACTTACGGGTGAGGCTAGAAAGAGTAGAAATAGCGGCGTCGTGAGGAGGCATTACTCTCGGGGCCGCGGGGGGGGTGGTGTTACAAGACGCTTGGGGATCTTGCGGAGGGAAATGTAAGGGCGGGCGGCGCTGCGAGTGAGGGCAAAGGGACATAAAGGGAGAATGAACGTGGCGTATACTGGCCTTAACAAATGATGGATACTTGCACTATGGGGTTACGTAATATCGCGAAGACAGGGGCGTACATTGCCGGACCGTGTGCATAAACGGCTTTATGCGCGGTCGCGGCGGCTCTTCGGGGTGGGGGAGCGGGAGATGCGATGGAGAAACAGCGCATTTGGAGGGGGTGAAGAAGAGAGGGTGTGGAGGTGGGAAAGATGTGGTCTGGCGTCCGTGGCCTGGGAAGATGGAATGTAAATTTCGGCGGACGGCGAGTGGGGCATGGCTTGATGCGAGTGGAGGGACGGAAGGGCGTGTGGGTGCAATGTGAGGGATAAATACCGAGACGCGGAGGGAGATTTATTGTGCGTGGAGCGGGCGTCGGCTGCAGGGAGGAGAAAAAGGCTCCGGGAAGACGATGCAATTCTGCACCCATAAAAAGCCGCATGGATGAATTTCAATCGGGAGAGGAAGGGCTTCCAATTCAATTCGGTGAATCTAATCTACTTCTCTCTTGTCCATTTCGCGTCTATGAGTGAATTTGGTCCGACGAAGATCCTCTATTCTATTTAATAGTTCGTAATTTATCGGGAGGGTTTATGACATATGTGTGGTTAGATATGTACATGTCGCATTGACTGCTAAGCAATGAAGTACAGTGTAGTGAATTGCGGAAAACACCTTTAATTACGATAACCATATTATCATTCGTTCTCTCATTTACATAGGTTAATTAAGTACTCAAGTGAAATATGATGATGAAGAATTAATGAAAAGTAAAAATAAAGTGAAATCAAAATAATGAAAATGAGGGATATGCAGTCTTATGATATCCATCTGTATTGGGATTTAAAGACACAGAAACACACAAAAAAGGAATGAAACTCACCATTTTTCGAATTTTCGGTAGTCCAAGCAATCATTCTTAAGAAAGAGAAGGAAAGAACTCGTATATATACATGTATTCACACACATATATTCATGCTATTTATTCTTCTAGGTACATTTAAACTGTAAAAGTTCCATGGCTAGTCGGAGTGAAGTGGTCAAAGATGATATGAATATCCATCTCCCATTTCAGACTTCTTGTACTTCGACGTGAATGATATTTGGCGTAGTATATTTCAGATATGGTTTGTGCTTTCTTTTGGTAAATTTTAAGTCAAGACTGATTTGTCGGCGAATGATTTTCATGAGTTCAGGTGAGACTTGTCTGAGACCATTCTTTAACACCAACGAACCGTGTTCGCGAAGGTGGCGTTTGTATTATCTTAATGGACTTTAACACCTTCCTTTATGCCTCTCTTACAGCCTTTCAAAAGGACAGCCTTCTTTGCAAGACAAAACCGCACTTCGACGCGAAAAATTGCACTTATACGATAATTTACCATACTTCAGCGTAAATATGCGAAAGTTTATATTTCTTGAGAGAGAGCTGTGTGATTTATATAAACGAGAAAGTGTCGATTTCAACATTTTTTATCTTTGTATGGAAAATACGTGGAACTGAAAAACGTAGGACGAGTACCTCCAACGCCGTTTAACCTAAACAGAACCTTTTTGGAATCCGGAAATATTTCGAAAACTTTCTTCTTCGTTTCTGTCACTTAGCGGCGATTCCAACTGAACATAACCACAAATATATTTTAGCATTTCTTTATTGTTTAGAAGTCGACAGCTCCTCCAGTAATTATGTAAATGTTTTTTCCTTTAGAAGTTATTACTCTATTTTGGGTCATTTGTTTGCATTCTATGAAAGATGATCATTGCAGATTTATTTAATTATAAAAGATTAAAAAGACGGAGAAAGTCCTGCTGTCAATGGAATTTTTTGTATAATAGCTAATAGATTTTCATCTTTTATGATGAATTTACTTTTGTATCAGTTCTAAAAAATAGAAAGCGTCTAGTTTATCGGAATTTTAAGGTTTTTTTTCAGGGCAACGTATTCTAAAAATTGGACTGATATAGATTTTCTGGAATGCCTTGTGGACATATTGTGTATTGGACGTATGTGACGTATTGTGACATATGTACGCACAGCTTTAGATTACTTACTAGTTCTTACATTCAGGGTTGTCTTTCAGTCTTTTGTTTTATCCCCTAGTTTATCTATTTTTTCCTTGTGTTTTGATATTATTAAATCTTTAATGTTTTAATTTTTCGTAATTTTTTTCTAACTCTTTTATAGCCTGCGTTTATGTAACTCATTTTGAAGCATTCAGTGCTGTTGCTGTGTACTTTTTGTTTCGCTGTTGCAGTCCACTTTCGAATATAATAACTGAGCACGTGCACGCACTTTCTAGAGAACACATTTCATGGTCTTTCGAAAAAATGTCCCCCATTCGTTAATCTTGTCTTCGATGGCAATCCCGGAAAGCGTCTATTCCCTTCCAATCTCGCGAGAGGGAATTTAGAACCCGACCGATCTTAACTTCGGCCCCTTAGGAGAGGCCGTATCCTACCAACCCCATCCCACCCAAACGTCCCTGCTCAATCTTCCCTTTAATGACGTCCATTGGGGGAGGAGGAAAAGACAAACCTAATGACGCGGGAAGATACGCCATCGGTCGAAAAATTACGCAAATAAAAAGTGGAGGCGCTCTCGCGTATTCGCGAAACCGCCGCGAAAACAGTTGAATGGGGACTGATTTACGAGAGACGATTTCTCAGCTGGCGCCATCACTGACTCTAGCGGCTCTCCTTTCTCCTTCCGTTCCCTCAAAGAAGTGAGCCCCGAAAACTTCCCCGACCTCCCTCCCTCGTCCTCTCCTGGGGAACCCCGGTGCTAAGTGTGAAGTATTGGGAAGGGGGTAGGGCAAACGCATCGAGGAAGGGAGTGGAAGAGGATGGATGAGGGTGGTGGTGAAGGAGGCAGTAAAATATAATCCATGGCTTCGTTTTTCAATTGAGAATCTCTCGTAGAAGGGGATAGGCAGTTAAAAAAGTTCGGGTCCTGGAGTTAAAAGGTTGGAAGCTGGAGAGAGTCATGCGGGGAGAAGTTCTTTGGGTCTCCGACAGAGGGACTCAGCTTGGCGAGCCCGCTTTTGTGGGTGAAACGGCCGTAAGGGAGGGAAAGGAATGAATAAAGATTAGGAGGATAAAGGTCCATCAGTCAGTTGCTATATTACCTGAAAGTGCAAAAAATCTCACATTTTAGGACTGCTTGACGCCGAGCTTCTTGACGTGGCGCCTGAGAATTATGAGCATTTATTACTGATAGATAAGTCTCTAGGCTAATGAATCACGCCGTCATTTATTTTGAAAAAAAAATTTGTCTTCAACTTTCGGAATTAATGACTTTGTGCTATTAATTCTGAAAATTGGATGATTACTATAAATTCTTATCAAACCGTTTCTAAAATGAACTTCAGGGATAAATCAACTATATTACATATACAATCGCTTGCAGAGTGGTGAAATTATCTTTAAAATAAATTATAACGTGATTCATTAGGGGATTCCGAAACAAAATGAGCGAATGTATTGGCCTAAGCTTCTAATATGGAAAGAGTAGTAACAGTTACCCTATTGGTTACCTAAAATTACACTTTGTCGCTTAGTTAAGGATACAATCAATATAAATATCGCACATATTATTCCATAATTCCAGGTATACTCTATGATTTCAAGTAAGATGAAATACTGCCTAAATATCTATAAAAGGCCAATCGTTGATTGCTTTTGGCTTCGCAATTCGCGTTATCGTAAGTTAGTTGTCTAATAAGCTGATTTATGGGTTAGAAAGATACCTAAAATGAAGTATTTGATGATTAGTTGACTACTATTAGTTTGAAGTACCCTATATTCATTTTAGTTTAGTTAAAACTTAAAGATATATTTTGATGATTTCTCTTATTGTAATATTTTAAGAGTAAAATTTTAAAATATCATCCGAGTATTTTATTCAGTAAAAATTATTCTCTCTTATATTCATACTAACCTTCTTTCCATTGCTTATTGTATCGTTGGCCTTCATCAAATACGTAAAACGGTAATTGGCACATTAGCCATCAATGTTTGACACTAAGTTTACGTAATAAATTACTCCGTTATTTCTTTCCCTATTGTCTATGTCTTTTTTTTAATGATCGTTCAAGGTAAACGATTTTCATTAGATTGGGGCGGTTTCCATGGTCAAATGCCCTTTCCAAAATAAGTAATCCATTGTATAATTTCCTGTTGTATTTTATGAAACATATGGTGATCATGTTTCTTTCCAATGTGACTCCTCTTTTATCTATATTTTCCTTGAAACCATGTTGAAATTCACCTAGAGTGCTGTCAATTAAATACTATTTTGTATTACTTCCATTATTCTTTTGTTTGCCTGATCAGTAACGTAGTCCTATAGTTGGAATGTTCTGTCCTGTTCCTTTCCCTAGGTATTAGGGTAGTGTTTTCTCAGTTTGGCTACTTTCTTCTTAAACTCAAGCTGTAGATTTCAACTTCTACGTATTGCATTCATGATCCTATTTGATGTAATATCGAGTGAATTATTCTTCCATGTTTTGTAACAGCTCCATTAGAGTATCGTTAGTTCCTCCTCATCTACCAGGAGTTATAGTTTTGATTTCTCACACAGTTTCTCCTTTCATAATATCTTATTATTTCTTTTTTATATTCCAACTCCTTTCTTCCCTTTCCTTTTTACCAGCAACATTTATGAACAATCCCTTTCCCTCCATATTTTCCCTATATTCTCTAGTGCATGCAGAACTTGCTCTTTCTTGTTTTATTCCACGAGTGTTTTCCCATATTTCAAACTGTGGCCTTATGTTTTTAGGTGTTTTTCTGCTACAATGCTTAGCTCTTATGAATCTAAATTATCTCCGAAGCCATTTTTTTCATTCATATTTTTCTTATCTAGTTCGAAACATAAGTTTTACGAATCTATATTTTCATGTGTAATCTTTAGATTGCAGGAGATAACTCCTGGCTCTATCCTTCTAAATTTCAGTAGTATCTCACATTTATTATCTTATTGGATCTAGTATTCTGGTTTCTTCTTAGAAGATTTTGGTTCATTTTCTTTTGTATCCCTTGTATTATCTTAGAATTTCACATTTTGTATGCGTTACTTGCAAATATTATTATCCCTTTTGAATATAGTCAGTTTTATCTTAGGTCTGCTCACTACGGGGTAAGGGTCTATGTTAGAGAGGATCCTGACATATCATGGCAGTTCATTACATTATTCTTATAATTTCTCGGCATAAGTCCCTAACAGTTATGTAATCAATTCAATTTGTTATTTTCCACTCTGGTGGAGTTCATCTTTATCTTTCTGTTCAAAGCACGTATTTGATATTGACAGCATATATTTTTGGCGACTAACTTTCCTCCTAACATATTTTCTCTCATTATTCGACCCTGAAGCCCATGGCCCGATATAGCTCTTCACCTTTATCCAACTCATGCAAAGAAATTTTTCTTTTAAATTTTGGTAATACATAATTTGTCAACCCGAAAACTAAAAGGGTTTCAGAAAAATCGCTTGATGCGGTGTTTTTAACGAGCATCGAAACATGGTAAACAAAGCGAAAGATCTTCAGTCAAAAATAAATGGTACTGTCCCAGGGATGTAAGCTAGTAGCCGCTGGGAGATTGGCACTGTTAAGCATCTGAGACTCATTCTTTCGCCAAGATTCATCGCAAAAGTAACCGAGACAAATTTAGCAACGGCCATTATCGATGGTTTGAAGGACTAGTAAGGACTGATTAAACTGAAATTAAATTAAATGATGCTCCACTTCAGTAAGAAAATTACAAATACGAGTAAGTAAGAGATGTCATGAGGGTAAGAAAACCCATAACGTAAATTAGCTTTAATCAGTCTGTTAACATTTTCCATCTAGGATTTTTCAATTTTAAAAACGTGGAAACTTTCGAAAAATTTGGAAATCATATCCATATGAAATTTAATATCATAATTATTATTTTGATAGGTTAGTAATGGAGGGTAATTAGCATTTTCAACCCGACTGTGGAGTCGCAGGAAGCATAAAAATCAAAGAAGAGGGATTTTGTAGAAGAAAACAAAACGTAGGTTCTTGGAGCATTGATGAAATCATGCTCATTGTAATGAAATATACAGGTGATGATAACTTTGATACATTTAAAGGCCAAAATCCGAATCATCTAAATAAACTAGTGTGGAATTACACAGTTATAATTGTCCATCATAAAGTGAATTAATTGTATGAATTCATGCCTCAAGCAACCAATGTCAATATTCATGGTTTCCCTTAATTTATTGTAAGGAACAATATTATCTGAAATTGATGATTCTGAATTAACGATCCATAAAGTTTAACAGCATTGGATTTTTCGTGATTTTTTCTCTTAATCTGAATTAAAATTGCAGCTCCTGATCTTCCAATCGAAAAAGTAGCCCAAATTGGAAGAGATCGGGTATTTTGAGTCTGGCAAATAACAATTACGAGAGGTGATTCCATTTGCATTGTGCCGAGAATAAAGCTCTCCAGCCAATGAACCGTGTAATCCACTTTAAAAGAAACTTGTGCTTCATGGGAGAAAAGGATAACGACAGCAATGAATCCTTTTTAATATATAAAAACCCCTGGGAGGGTTGCTTTTTTGCACGAATCGGGGATTAGGGATAGACCAGATTTGGATCAAGACTATTTTTTGCTTCTTGAACCTTTGTAACTTGGTTTCTTTTCAGCTCTCTAGTTGCCTCTCGGGAACCTAGTGCGTACAACTGATTTTTGAATAACTCTATACATGTTTTCGCGACGGTTCACTTTTATTCTATAATTTGTTGTTGGGGATTTTATTGGTAGTCATTTCGAAATTTCAAACAAGTGGAGACCAAAAATAAAACTTTTTATGAAATTGAATTGAAATGGGGAAATTTCCCCCGACATTGTGACAGCTAAATGTGCGTCAGGAAGAGTAAAAAAATATAATTTGCCAAACGATAATTTGTAAATCCAACACAGATAGAAGCATGTTGGAGGAGAGAGCGGGGAGGAAAGGGAATGGATCGGGGTTGAAATGGCTAGAGGAAGAAACATATCGGAAAGACGGGAGCAAAAAGGGAATGTGCGGCAAGGGAAGAGGGGACCGGGAAGGAAAGGGAAGTTGGATTGGGGTGACGAGGCTAGGGGTTCAGGAGGAGGAGGGGATGTGGTAGTGGGGCCTGGAAAGGAAAGAGGGGAGGGAGAGAGGGAGGCTGAGCGAATTTCCGCACTCGTTAGTGACACCTACTTGTCGTAAATCAGTGCCAGGTTGGGAGGGGGAGGCATGTCGCGGGCGTTGAAGGGAGCAGTAAGAAAAGAGTGTGGGGCTTGAGGCGTGGGTGGGTGTGGGGCGAAGGAGGGATAATGCAGGAAGAGGATTGTGCAGAGAAAGAGGAAGCAATAGGGATGTTGAAAAGGAGAGCATCAAGGTGGTCGAAGGGAAAGTAGGAATTAAACCAGGGCTACCGGGGAATTCCTGAGGAAGAAGAGGAGGAGACAGGAGAACTAGGATAAGAGGTGAGGGGAAGAAAGGGAAAATTAAAAATAGAACATGATCGCTGAAAGGGAAGGGGACACAAATGAGGGAAATCTGTGTAAAAAGGGTAGACGACGGTAACTTGTTAAGTGTTAAATAGGGACCAGGCTAAAGAAGAAAGGAAGCAGAGATTGAAGCATAGGGTGTTGGGAGTGTGGAAAAAAAGTGATCGTATTCAGAGAGCGAGCGAATTCAATCCTGAGGTGATTATTAAAGCTTGGGTGAAAAAGAAAACACGGTTAATGATGCTGACTAAAAAAAATTGCCGTTCATCCCAAGATGCTTCACGAAAGCATAATTTTGGGATTTCATTAATTATTAATGATGATGCATCTCCTAAAAAATAATTTATTTATGGGGGCGATTAGGAAAGACAGATGGATTACAGTGTGTAACCCATTTCTTTTCTTTAAATTTGTATATTTTATTTCCCTGTCACATTTCTGTGCCACGTTTTCCATGGACCACTTGTAGAGCTTTCATGTATGGTGAAATTTGGTTTGGGAGATTTAAAAGTAGGTTGTTATTTCGAAATTCCGGAAAAAGTCTCTTTTATGGTGCAGTAGTAGTATGGCAAATTATCCATGGTGGAATCCAACTTGACAGGAAATCCATGAATGGCTTTTGAAGTATTATCGCGCCATAACTAAAATTGCTAACCTGTAATCCCGTGCTGTACTCTGCGGAATATTTCATCGCTAAAACATTTTTAATCGCAACGGAAAGCATTTGGTTACAATGATAGAAAATGGCTCAAAAAGCAGAGTGCAATTTTCTGGAACTAGCGTCGTCTGGGTCGTTCAATTTATATGCCACTGAAAATACTCATTTTAGCATTTAACAGTTATGTCGAGAATCGAATAAAATTCAGTAACGACGTTTTCAGTCCGGAATATCCTACCCTTTGCCAATTCACTAAAATATTTTATTTTAAGATTGGAGATCGCTAAAAGTAAAATGCATTCAGTAGTCATTGTAAAACCTTTTTGATTTCCGCATATATCTTGCACTGGAAGTTAGGTGGAGATTCAATACATGGACACATAAATCATCCTGGAGCAACATGAAAAGAACATCGAAAAAAATCACCGTTTAGCATAAAAAAATTGCACTGTGAGCCGTTACAATTGACTGTTTTTAAAATGTGGCTTATTGGGAACGAGGAACGAAAACATCCAAATCATTTACGTATTTTTGAGCGATGAGAATATTTGTAAATCGAAAGTTACCAAGTTGAAGTTATTCAAATCTAAGATAGTGGATGGAAGCATTAATAATTCATGCATTAAGTTAATTCGTTAAAACTCTGTAAAAAAAGTGAGCGAGAGCTGTGCCGCGATCACATTTCTAGAAGTGATGATATATTATTTAATTTTGTAGCTATGTTGCCGGAAAGGGGGTGCAAAACTCATGCAATGGGAACTGGAGAGCAGTCGGATAAGATATCGCAGAGATGGGAAGGGCGGAGAAGTAGAAAAGGAGCAAGAAGAGCGGTTCGCTTCCGAGGAAGGGGGACGCCCTGCTTCTGAATGGCAGTGGGTCGGGGGAGGAGGAAGATAGCATAGGGAGATGGAGAAAGAGGGAAGAAGGAAAGAGAAAATTAAAAAGGATGCGGGGATGGGAGGGAGGCTGGGAAGAGGGGCGCGTCCATTAATTCCCGCCCACACCCTTTTCTCCTCTTTCCTGTCTGCACCCCTCTGTGCGTCTGTTTATCCGAGTTATGAGGAATTAAAACGAGAGAAGAGTATTTTCGGCATTATGGAGTGGGGAGAGGCAGAAGAGGGAAGATCTCTCTTTCGTTGTGCGCCGTGGGAGGGAAGGAGGGGTCGAACGGGGCGGGGGTAAAAGGGCGAAGGGTGTGTGTTAGGGGAGCAGAATGCTAGAAAAAGGGCGTTGCTGTAGGAAAGGAATGCAGGGCCAATATTAAAACGCGAAAAGTTTCCTTCTTCAAAGCGTCGCTTTTTTGGAAGAAAGACATTTTTTTCATAATTCACGAGGTTGGCCAAACGAAATCTTTTATTTTATTTTATTTGGGATAGTCCCCTTCCCAGCTAAGATTTCGCCTGGCAAATTCGCTTCTTTCACGAAAAAAAACACAATCTTGAGGGTCAACTTGTGCAAGAGGGGATTCAAAAATCATTTCAAGACCATGATTTACACTCGAGTAAATTAATGAATTAACTTAAGAACCATTAATTAAGATTTTAAGATCGTGTTGGAAATTTCATGTGATGCAGAAAATTTTTGGAATTAGTAAGAGTTGCTTAGAGAAATTACATTATGTCCCTTTAGCAAATATGCGACTCACGATTGGAGATAAATATTTTGGTTAAGTATAGATTTTATTTATGCATGCGTTTTGCACTGGTATTGTAAAATGAAGATTTCTGGTGTTTTGGTGATTGTAATACATATTTAAAATCCATCCAAATATTAAAGTTGTGATTTTCTGTGATAAGCTTGCTTTAATTGAATCGAACTAAATTCTCGGAAATATGCTTTCAACCTTAAATCTTCAAAGGGAATTAATCTTCGACTGTTTTTTTCCTTACATTAACAATATAAAGTTATTCCACGTATTCTCGCTACCATTTCAGAGTTTATTTCGGTACCCATTGACAAATTACTTGTACTATTATTATACCCGTAGCTGGTATAATACGAGATGTCTTCCTGTAGTTCCTACAAAGTTTTTTAAAACCCCATGAGCATGTTTAGTTTTAATTGTCTTTGAAAAATCTTCAACTCTGATACTTTTTGTTACTTTACTTCTTCTTCCATGGTGTTTATTTCATCATATTTCTTGCCTTAACTTTTATTTAATTCTGCCTAATTTCTTCTTCAAAATATGTGTTCACATTCTTCCTTTTCCTTATTTCCTTTTTCCTCCTATTCATATCTGATGTGATCTAATTCACAATTATTTTAGTTATTGCTCTTCCTGTTGTTTCTCCTTCCGAAATTGTTTTAAATTTAACCCCTTCCACTTCAATTTATTTTCTGAATATCGTGCTCCTATTCTCTATTTAATTCTTCTGTGGTTCTTTTTAAATGGAATAGTAGGTAATGTAATGGTATTTTGTAGCTTGTAATCAACGTAGAACAGTGAAATAAAAATTGATTATTATTTTATATTGTAAAGTATCTAGTTTAATACTTCATTTTTTATCAAAACATTTTTCTTATAAACTACAAATTAAATAATAATAATATTAAATATTAAGAAAAAAGAAAATTACATATATAATGTTGAAAAATGTATACATAAAGTTAAATATTGGGAAATATCCATTGTAAAGTAAGACAACATTATTATCGAATAGATTGGAATACATGATATCATATACATACATATTATTAATAATCAGAGAAAGTATGATACTTCTCAAAACACTCTCGCAAATGTAAGGGTACCTGGCAGAGTTTACACTGCTAGGTTGTGTCACTTCTGACATTATTCTTGCTTGAATTGTCTGAAAGTGTGCAAACCTGAAATTTCCATCTTTTTGCCATATTTTTCGCCTTTTTGCGTTGCAGTATCACAAGATGGCACCATCACGGACGGGTAATGATGGTGAACCATACATGAACTACAGCCGAGGAAAATGATTAGATGAAATTTGAAAGTTGAAGTTTTTGTTGTTCTACCAAGATTTTTATGGTAATATATCAAATTAAATCTGAATGTGTTGTAAAAGGTCGATGAAAGACTTTTTGCTTTTAGAATGGTGAAATAAATGTTGTAAAATTTCAAAGTACTCATCCAATTTCAATCCATTTATTCCATGGATGAAGCTTTGAAAACAGTAATTAATGCTAAACTGTAGTTTTTTTCACTTCATTATAAATGTTGGTTTCGGTTATCGTAATAATTAAACCAACTAGCGAATGCGCGCTATCCATTAGTGTCCTACTTCAAATTTTTAATGGCTGTTAGATAAGTTGAGTTCTCCGGTTAATTGAGTTGGGGGGTTAAATGCTGGTCATTTGATATCGGCATATTTGACATATTGTGTCATAGCTTCCCTCCCGTTGCTTTTTCCTCCCTGGAATTCGTTGGGCATTTGACCTATGACCATCATCATTCAAAGCCATGGTTGCAGTAACTTGGTTGGAGGAATACGAA
Organism: Hetaerina titia; assembly: GCA_037158775.1. Taxonomy (NCBI): domain Eukaryota; kingdom Metazoa; phylum Arthropoda; class Insecta; order Odonata; family Calopterygidae; genus Hetaerina; species Hetaerina titia. The sequence continues at coordinate 9,054,461 of CM073771.1, forward strand.
ATTTGACAGAAAGCTGAGAATGAACACAGATTTTTAAGGACGGGTTCCTTGAATTTTCCGCTCGGGATGGGACGCTTTTCTTTTGATTAAATCTTTTATGGGAAAAGATGAAGTCGGACGGCGATAATCCCTTTTAAAGTCTCTGAGGCTTACGGATAGGGATGGAGATTGGTAAAAAGCGTTGAAATGAGCCTTTTGCAATTTCATGGGGGAGGATGAGAAGGGATGAGAGATGAGGTATAATGGGGAGGGTGGGCGGGTAAGAGTTTTGGGTGGATTAAGCCACTATTGGAGGAAGGATGGCGGTGGGATGGATGCCCTAATTAGTCAATTTTTACGTAAACACGACCTTATTGCTCTTTCTTGCGTGAAATTATTAGAAAAAAGGACCCCCTTTATGATTATTTAGAGCCAACGGTTTACATATCCGTGCTACGGTTGTAGTGAGTTCTTTTGTTACATGCCTAAATATAAGGAGCAGTGCCCTTAGGACAAGTTCACCAAACTCAGGAGTTTACTGTGGAGGCTTCCGCGGAGTGTAGCGATTGAAGAAACAAATATTCCGGAATGTCTTCCGCGTGGGTCAATTTTCTAGGACGAAATTTTCACCTGCGGATTTACACTTCTGATCTTAAGACTCCGACTGCAACGCTGGTGGAACTGTCGTCCTAGAACATGGAACCAAGTGAATGAAATCCCGGAATCCTTGATTCTTTCAGTCATGGAGATCATTGTATCATCAAGGAAGTTTTAAAGCCAATGAAAAACAATGAAATGCATGCCTTTAACTGAGAACTTTGTCGTATTTTATTCACTCCAATTACAATTACAATTTTTTCGTATTTCAATTTTTTAAAGCCAATCACTTGTGTAATTTCTGCATATTTAGAAACCCCCTTAGAAATCCTCTATTATTATACGAATTAGTTGCATTATCCCTTTTACATTATGAGCATTTGGAGGTCTGTGTGGGCATTTTGTCTGGGATGCTCATTTTCTGCAGAGATCATGCAAGTTAGTTTCCCGTCGTGGTTATCAGAGCATGGTATAAAATTATGGGAAAATAATATCCATGACCCACCGAATCCAGGGATTCACTCGGAACGTTTTTCAGGAACTATGCAAACAAAGTTGAGAGCTTATTTTACTCTCGTAGAATTAATTACTGAAAAACGGTCCATATATATATGTATATATATATATATATATATATATATATATATATATATATATATATATATATATATATCATTATTTCCTTGGGAATGATAATTGAGGTGGTTTCCCGTTGCCTTCCTCAATAATGTTTTTAACGTGACACCATCACTTAACGGCCGCCCCACTGGGGTCAGACGCCTTTGCAGCCACCCCACTGAGGAACAGACGCTGCGTGGACTACCTTTCGTCTGGCTCCTAACCTTCGACCTATCTGTCATGGGTGATTCTACCAGGAGCAATTAAATTTACTCCCACCAGCACAGCTCTAGGGGTCATCGGAACACACAAGCCCTTCCACCACGACAAGGTTGTAGTCCATGGGAGGGATTGCGCGATTATGCCATTTTCCAGAAAGAAAAAGGCTAAGCTAAATATTGAAATAGGCGGGGAAAAAATTGAGCTGGTAGAGCAGTTGACATATCTCGGAAGTGTTTTGGACCAATACGGTCAAAGTGATAGGGACGTAAGGAGAAGAATTGCGCTAGGCAAGGAGGCTTTCTCAAGGAGGAGGGAGTTGATGACGGGGACGTTGAGTAGGGATGTTAAGACAAGACTCGTAAAAACTCTGATATGGAGCGTAGCTATGTACGGCGCGGAAACGTGGTCGCTGAAGCAGGAGGATAGACGTAGATTGGAGGCTTTTGAAATGTGGGTGTGGAGAAGAATGGAGAAGGTGAAATGGACCGAAAGGAAAACAAATGAGGAAGTACTAGAAATGGTGGGGGAGGAGAGGGGTTTGTTGAGAGAAATCCTATGGAGGCAGGAAAAATGGATGAAAGGCGTATTGAGCGGTAGTGGGATGTTAAAGAAGGTTATAGAGGGGAGGATGTTGGGCAAGCGAGGTAAGGGCAGGAACAGGATAGGGATGTTGGACGGGATGAAGGGAGGAAAGAAGTACACCGAGATGAAGAGGGACCTGATATAGATTAGTTTGCTAGGTGGGGAGTCACAAAATGTTTATTTGATAGTTGTGCCCATCCAAAAACCTACCTTAACCGGTAGATTATCTAAAAAAAACACACACACACACACACACACATATATATATATATATATATATATATATATATATATATATATATATATATATATATATATATATATATATATATATATATATGTGTGTGTGTGTGTGTGTATATAATAATTAGCTCATCTACCGGTTAAGGAAGGTTTTTGGATGGAAACAACTATATATATATATATATATATATATATATATATATATATATATATATATATATATATATATATACATACATGACATTTGGACGGCACAATAGAACACAGAATAAAATAGATAACACGTAAAAGGACACTTATATTGTAGATTGTTTAAGCTTTCGGCCTACTCCAAGGCTTTCTGAAGAACTACTGCAGAAGGCCTCGGAGTAGGCCGAGTAGTATACTTTTGGAACATACAAATATATATATATATATATATATATATCTATATATATATATATATGTGTGTGTGGGTCGCGGTGGTCTAGCGGGTAGAGCGTTGGACTGCTGACCGGAGGGTCCCGGGTTCGATTCCCGGGCAAGGCACTTTGGGCACCTGCAGCTCCACCCAAGCTAGTTGATTTTTCGGGTACCGGATCTTCCTGGGAAACCATAACCGGCACAGGGAAAGGAACTGGCCCCCCTACCCTGATGTGTGAATATTCACACGCCGTATAGGGCTTGGTACATGGGTGAGCTACCATCACCTACTAAACCGACCTTCGGGTTGATTACTGTATATATATATATATATACTGTATATATATATATATATATATATATATATATATATATATATATATCCTATATATATGTATATATATACATATATATATATATATATATATATATATATATATATATATATATATATATATATACATATATATAGGATATAAGGCGTAGGATACAAGCTTTGCTTCAGTTTACCCGGAGAAATATTTGTAATCCAGTCATTTCCAATTTTATTCTTTGCTTATTTTCACGTCTACAATTTTAAAGGGATGTTTTTGACTTAATTGAAGGCCTCCCTTTAAATTGAATGATGTATTATAGATTGAGTTAGTGTTGCAAACGAAAACATGTCTTGTTTTTAGCTTTACGCTGTATAAATAGGGATCCATTAAGAGCCACATTAGTCAGGCTATCTAATCTAATGATTTGAGAATTTAATCTATTCAAATTGCGGAATTATGATGCACAATTGGTGATGGCACCTAAAAAATCTTAATGACTAGAATTAAATATGTTTCAATATGATTGGCGAGCTTATTACCCAGTGGCACCGTTACTCTCCGCTCACTCTTATTGGCTATCTTGTCACATGCGCAGGTAAAGGTTTTCGAGTGTTATTTGCTGAAATATTGGATTGGATGGGTGGCATCCTTTGGTAGCTGGGATTCCGGCCGTCATCGCTATTGATCAATAAATGAGCATAGGGTTCATACCGCCAGACTCTTATTTGCACATTATTAGTGCCACCATTTCGTTCAATTAACTCTGTAGCTTAATGTAACCTTCAGGGATTCCGCAGGGCGGCGCCATGATCAATATACGAGGGTCATCCGGAAAGTAGTACCCGTTCGTGCCGCATGAAGTGCTGACGACGCGAGTAGCCGCTGGACGAGGTCAGATAGCTTCAGTGGCTTGTCTGCCTTCTCTGAGCCAAGTTGCGTGACGCTAGCATAGCCTGTGTTGTTTCTGTGATTGTTTACAATGTTTAAAAAAATTGAGAACGCCGCCAGTTGTGAAGTGAGGGCAGTGATTAAATTCCTCAATGCAAGAAACGTTCGCCCATGTAATATTCATCGCCTATTAAAGGAGGTGTATGGAGACAATGTAATGGACGAGTCGTCTGTTCGGCGGTGGTGTCGCAACTTCAACATGGGGAGGGGGAACACACACGACGATGAGCGTTCGGGGAGACCGTCTGTCATTACAGACCAACTGGTGAGCTCAGTTGACGAATTCGTGAGGAACGATCGGCGCGTCACAATTGATGAGCATTTTCCCAATGTTTCTCGAACAATTGTTCATGAAATTGTTAAACACCATCTGCATTATGCAAAAATTTGTGCAAGATGGGTCCCTCGCATGCTTACAGATGAGCACAAAACCAAGCGTATGGCTGCAGCACTGACGTTTTTGGGACGTTATTCTGATGAAGGAGACTCTTTCTTGACTCGCATAATTACTGGTGACGAAACATGGGTTTGTTATGCATCACCTGAGAGTAAACGACAGTCAATGGAGTGGCATCATGCTCATTCACCAAACAAACCAAAAAAATTCAAAACAGTTCTGTCCACCAGGAAACTCATGGCAACCATTTTCTGGGATCGACGAGGTGTATTGCTTATTGATTTTATGGCCCGTGGAGACACTATTAATGCCAATGCGTATTGTGAAACATTAAAGAAATTACGGCGGGCAATACAAAATCGGCGGCGAGGTCTATTGTCTACTGGTGTCATTCTCGTTCATGACAATGCCAGGCCTCATGCAGCTGGGATAACACAAAAACTTTTGCAGCAATTCAAATGGGAAACTTTCGACCATCCACCGTATAGCCCGGACTTGGCCCCTTCAGATTTTCATCTCTTTACAAAGCTTAAAGACTTTTTGGCAGGAAAAAGATTTGACAGCGATGAAGAACTTAAAGAAGGAGTGACCTTGTATCTCAATGAGCCGGCGGCGAAGGACTATGCAGCAGGAATACTGAAACTTGTCACACGTTATGATAAATGCCTTAATTTGCTTGGAGATTATGTTGAGAAGTAGTTTAAAGTATCCTCTTTCAAATAAAATTTTTTATGTTTGTTAATATTTACTTTTGTGTCTTTATTTCACGAACGGGTACTACTTTCCGGATGACCCTCGTATTTGCTGAAGTATCATTCTCAAATAGAAGAGTTTCGTAATTTAAAGATTTCATTAAATTTTAAAGTCCAGTACATTATAATATTTCAGCGAAATTAAAACACCCATTTTTCCGACAACTCTGACCTCTCACCAAAAACTTCCATATTAATTCCATCTTACTTGAGATTTCGGAAAATATTTTATCTCTCAATATTTCCAGTTCTCTTCTGGACCTTCGTTGAAATGTAAAATAGTTCCTTTTGAGAAACCTTCTTTGGATGATAACCTATGAAGTAGCTGTGGTTGATTTTTAAGTATCAATCTTTTGGTTGAGGTTATATAAAATTTCAGTTCTTGGAAATATATACTGTATTAAGTTGTTTTTTATTGAGATTTTCCTTTTGTCGAATCAAGAAATGGTTCGGTGAAGTAACTAAAGAAAAAGTTCATCAATTAGACTTGTTTCCTAATAATTGTACTTAGGTACACTAGGGCCATTTTTAAATATTAATTAGGTTACTTGATCCAAACGTCTCTCTTCAAATGTCATGCCGTACCCCCGACAGTTTTTTCCATTCCATCATCCTTTTTGTGGTAAATGGGAGATGAATAGAGACGAATAGTGTGTGGGTACACAGCCAACATACTAATGACCTCGAGGAAGAGGAGAGGTATATAAGAACTGGATTTGATAAATGCCGAAAACAGTTGTCAAAGAGCGCGACTGAGGAGAGGAAATGACTCCTCTCAGTCGAGGGAGAGAGGAATTACTTAGAGATCTCCGGCAAGAAAAAAATGAACCAAGCAAGGAGGAGTGCAGTATGTTCTTTAGCTGGAATGGTGCAATAAAATAATGTTACACCCAGTAGGAATTTGAGGATGAGATAGAGAGGGGAGCGTTAGATATTGGGGTGAAACGGTGGACTTCGATTTCTTCCTAACTTAAGGCAGCCATAACTAAATTTTGAAAATCATCCGACTATGTGAGGTGTTTTGAAAAAGGTAATCTATGGTAGGTGTTTGGATGGACACAACTATCAAATAAATATTTTGTAACTCCAAACAAAACCCAATCCAGCAACCTACTCTACATCAGGTCCCTCTTCATCCCTGTATACTTCTTTCCTCCCTTCATCCCGTCCAACATCCCAATCCTGTTCCTGCCCTTTCCTCGTTTGCCCAACATCCTCCCCTCTATTACCTTCTTCAACATTCCACTACCACTCAATACGCCTTTCATCCATTTTTCCTGCCTCCATAGGATTTCTCTCAACAAACCCCTCTCCTCACCCACCTATCATCTCCAGTACTTCCTCATTTGTTTTCCTTTCGGTCCATTTCACCTTCTCCATTCTTCTCCACACCCACATTTCAAAATCCTCCAGTCTACGTCTATCCTCCTGTTTCAGTGACCACGTTTCCGCGCCGTACATAGCTACACTCCATGTCAGAGTTTTTACGAGTCTTTTCTTTACCTCCCTACTCAACGTCCCCGTCATCAACCCCTTCCTCCTTGAGAAAGCCTCCTTGCCTAGCTCAATTCTTTTCCTTACATGATGTGGCGGAAACCATCCATAGTGGCTGGGAGGGTAAATAATAAAACTAGTGCTTCCCCGTTTAGCTCTTAATGATCGATTCATCTCGATCGTTAAGCTGTTTGGCAGTTCCTCGATTATTCCTTCTGAAAAAGGTGCGTTCGGGTATTTTTTCAATCAGTTCCAAACGCTGCGTTTCCAAGAGTCGAAAGGGATTAAAATGTCCTTCAAACATGTCGTACTTTTGAGATGCATATGCGCATATATGCCTGCCAATTATTTACTTGATTCAGCCCACATGCCCCAATACAGCGTGGATGCTTGTATTTAAACAATGTAAATAAATATATCCACTGTTCATTATTCTCGTACAACTAGTTTCACCGCTTAGGCGTCATCATCAGGTACCTTGATGATGATGCCTAAGCGGTGAAACTAGTTGTACGAGAATAATGAACAGTGGATATATTCATTGTTTTATTAATTTGATGAAGATGAATTTCCACGAATTCTAGCCTGAAACAATAGAAAGTGTATTTATTGGTGATGATACATGATTTTAGCGGATGAAATATATCAAGAACTACATTTTAAAAATATATCATACTGTTGAGCTACCTCGTATATGCCTTTGGCTTTGCCTTTTGGGTTGTTACAAAAGATGGCTCGACGACTGTAGGGAAGCAATAAATGGAAAATTGGAATGTAATGTTAGCTCCTGTGTTGTTATAAAGAAAATGTCCAGCAGGTTTAGCTTTCGTTTCCTTAAACTTATGAATATTGTACATTGTGGTTAGATCAAAGAAAAAAGACAAGGTATAATATTGAAATAATTTTGAATGATAGATTAATGCAAGATTCATTTTGCTGAAAAACGCCGCTCAATTTAGATAAATTTTTTTCATAGAATAATATTTTTTGTGACAATAACACTGAAATTGTGTTGTGAAATTGAAGTTATATAAAAATTGACCGTTTTAAACCCGGAATACATATTTCATGGGTTGTCTCAAATGAAAAGTTAATCATGTATATATATGTACGGTTGATATTGGGATTTGTTTTTTTTAAATACCATCCGTGAACATTATACATATAGCAAAAATGGGGATTCGGAATAATTTGAGATTGCAAATTGAAAAAATAAAACATGCACCTGACTTTCAAAATTTCTTAATTATTGATATCATAAATTAAACCAGAATACGCGTGAAAAATCTTTCTCATAGGTTTCAGGTCACATTGTGGAGGCACGATATAACACCAGAAGTATGGAGTTGGATGATAGTAGTCGTATGGTGAATACTTGGCAATTCGCAGGCGAAGTGCGTCTTAATAGAATGTGATGGAGGCGGGGATGAAAGCGAGCTGGTGGTTAGAGGGTGGAACGAGGGGGATGAATGTGAACGGAATAAAAGTGCAGGGCGATAATCATTTTGTGCTTAGCATGCCCAATTACTGAGGCATTCCGGGATCTCCTCGTTGTAGGCGAAATGGCGAAAGGCGATTAAGGAGATGATGAATCGGCGCGATCATCAAAACGGTGGCCCTTGAGCAGACGATGCTGCGGGAGCGGCTTTCGGGCTCCCAGTGCAAATTATTGGACGATCAAATCTTGGGATATCTTTTCTCTCGTGAACTGGATCGCAGAATGGAAATTGAAAGGGCGAGTGATAAGTAGGGGTCGCCTCAACCGTTTTGGTTTCCAATTTTTTTTTTCGTTCGGGATATTGCTCGGGAGTATCATTAAGTCGCACCAAGCTGCCTTTGGTGAGCTATGGAAATGGGTTCACGGCTGAAATATTTCCGTTTTTTAAAGGGGATTTTCGCCATGTATCGTGGTCAATTTCGCACATAATTCGGCCGAAAGGCTTTTTTGTATCTGCATGCAGAGTGAAAGGTTGAAAAATAGTGTAATGATATAAATCACTACGGGAAACGCGATTTCAAGCATGTAGATGTGAATGCAAGTGATAGTTAGATTTGTGCCTGTGACTCTAGTCTAATTATTTTTTTGAGATTCAAGCAAAAGAATTCGAATGAAAAGAATATTAATTGGCTTTGAAATACTATTGTTTTCTAATGATCGTTAGTAAAACTTTTTTCGAGATCTTGATTAGATTAGTTAAAAAATTTTTGATAGCGTTCTATCGAATTCCACTAGTTATCAGTCCATTTCTTTCGATACCTTTACATGCTATCCAGCAACTTATGATTTTATTGTATTCCAATTGATATTCATGATAATATGTAGCATAATTTTTTATGCAAGTGCAATGTATGAAATGATTTTTCTGATTTGCATTTTCGAAACTCGTAAATTACGTGTATTGAATTTCAGTGAAATTAAAATCAGTGGGAAGCTCATATTTAACTATTTTCACGTAATGGTCTACATTGTAACGTAATAATGAATTTACGTGCTTTAAATCAACCACGCCGGGATCCGTTCTTGCAGGTAATGTTTAGTATCAAATAACTAGGATTCCGTCTCCTTAGAAATCTTTACTTTTTTTAAAAGTGATTTGTTTCAGAAATGGATATATTTTTCAGAAAACAATAGCGAAAACCAAAGAAATGTTTGTGACCCATGATAGCGATGACACGATACTTTTTTGTTTGAATGAATATAATTCTTAATATATACGGCTCACTCTCTCTGTATTATTAATTGAAAGTGAGTCGTATCATTAATGCAGCTTAATACCTTCGTTTACGTGAAAATCATAAGATTTAAATTTGATAGCCATTGGTAAACATTGAGAAAGACCCTCTAGGTTTGTCTATGCGTATACATTCTGACTATGTGGAGAGAGTGTTTTCGTATTGTGAGATTTGTTTAAATTGAAGTTTATGAAAAAATTCGTTTAGTTTTCACTAAAAATCTATGAGCTTTAACCGCATTCGATACTGATCGATCGAACCGTATTCGAACCGATCCGATTAGAATTTTGCGTGAAACCCTCTTGCCTCCAGTGACTGCAGTGATGTGCATCCAGTGACTTGGAACGTTTTATTTTTTAATTTACGTAAAGTAATTCCGTGGTAATTTTTTTGAATAAATTTAAGAGCCAAATAATAATTTTTTAAAAATGTAATACTCTGTGAATTAGCATTTGTTTCCTTTTGCGTGGCGGATTAAAAATACATCATTTTAGTTGCAAATATATTGCAAAAAAATTCAACTGCCAACTAACTTCGTTTCGCACCTTGGGAAGGTAATCTCGCTTTAATGAGAATTTGAGAAAATACAAATGAGTACGTTAACAGAGTTAAAGGAATGAGATTTTTTTCTTTAATTTTTCGTTCTTGGCAAGAGGAATAGAAGTAATATGTTTTGCATTATCATTTCCTCGTCAGAGCATTGCCTAAAACGACCAAAGCTTTGTCTGACAAAAGAACGAAGAAAAGGTCTCCTTGTTTTGCGTTATTCCAAAGAGAACTTTTAATCTCCCTAGCGAGTATGTCGAGCGTTTAGTGTGCTTTTTTCGCTAATAGTAATTAAGAAAGAGCTGGAGTATGACTGGGGAAGAAAGGCAGGATTTTTCGTACCAACGAAGTAAGAAGAACATTATTTTGTAGAGTTGAGTAAGCTATGCTCTAAGGCAACCATTTAAAACCTTATAATTTCATGTATTCGTTAAAACGTGCGGAAACCTCAATTTAGTTAGAATATTAGAAATAATCACTACATTTCCTTTTAACTGATTTGATTTACATCTGAATACTAACATGTAGCACTAATGTGAATTACAAGTATTATGCTCGAGAAACCGCTATCGTAGACGTAGATCGTAAACAGCAAAATATGGGGGAAAACGTGTTTTTTTAATTTAAATTTAAATACTTGTGGCAGTTAATATAGCAACCTACTCTGTGAAAAGTTGGGAAGTTTTAACAGTTGAAAAAGTAATTAACCCTAAGTATATGTCTCTGAGCGTATTTTTCATCCTTCAGTAATTAATAAAATTAATGAATACGATATTATTTCACCGATGGGTTTTGAATAGTTACGGGCTATGATTTCCAATAGTCATATAGTAATAAGAATTGACCTCCTATTCCTGTGCGAATTCCATCATAGTGGATATGACTGAATGGTGTTATGCTTTTGAAATCTTGAATTATGTCGGAAATAAATTGTAATCCTCATTTAGGACACCATTGATTCTTGCTTGCTGGCAAATTTAATGATAACTAGGAAAAAACATCAAATGAAGATTAGGTAATCGTTATCTTTTAATGTTTATAGAGTTAATATTTACGAGCCATATGAATATGTTTCAACCTGTTTTTACGTTAAAACTTGCGTAACAGAAGACGTTGGTTAGTTCCCTCGATAAATGTTAAATGTGTCATGTACATTGCATTCTTATTGTGATATTCAAAAATTTGATGTCAAACCTCTGATTTTGCAATAAAATATGTAAAAAAACTAGCATTAAAATTTTCGTAATGTACCGCTACAATGTAAAATTTTTCTGCATCTGGGGGAAAAAGTAGAACAAGCCCATTAAGGAATCGGGAGCGGGGGAAAATGCATAATTTTTGGATCGAGTGTATTGTCCTCTGTTGCATATTGAAGGCAGAGAGAAATCCTGGAGCCTGGAATATGAGCAATGGATTCCTCTGCGGTCTCGGGAAGGGGGTGAACGAAAATAACCCTGTATTGACTTTGTACGGCATATTCCGAATGGAGCATAATTATATTTTCCACCGAACACTGTTCAATTTGCTGCCTGGATTTATTAAGAGGTCATAAACCGAATGTAACTAATGAAAGGGATCTTCTTACTCAATAAATAAAGGTTTTTTCTATCATTTATTGAGTAGCAACAAGAGGTCATTGGCCTTCAGTTTTGCTGCAACTGTATCAACCTCCAAAAATTCCTTTAATAGTCTCTATGTGACTATTGTGATCAACGATTTTTTCCTCAGGGTTATTACCTTACAAAGGGTTATTTGTAAGGATTAATATTTCTTACAGAAGAGAAAATGTGTTAATAATGTAGGTCCTTGAGATATATCTAATGTTGAATTTGACGATATTATTTAAACCAATGAAATTACACTTTCATCTAGACTTTTTGGTCAGCCATAGTCGAGTTAATGCTAATTATTGTTTAATAATAAATATGAGTAATTTGAAAAAGAAAAAATTGATAAAATTATCTAGTAATATATATAGTATATAGTATAAGTAGTATCTATCTAAAAGTATCTAAGTTTATCCGTATGCGGATCCACATCCGTTGATTTTTAGTTCCAATGCATAATCAGTTCCTGAAGTATATTTGATAGGCGGGAAACATTTTCGGTCTACTATGAATCACAATGGTACAGCTATTCAATCATCGTAACGCGAGTAAGGAGGTTATTTTTCTAAGTGACGAAACAATTTCATTTCCAATGAAAGAAAACCTAACGCGCAGAGTCAGATTATTTGGTGGAGTTAAACTATGCACCGTTATCCAATTGGTGACTTCATTGATAATTTACGAATGAAGTTGAAAAATTTTACATAATTTTTGAATCCGTCAAAAAAAAGGAAAGTATTAACGCAAGTTTCTTTGACCATCTGGGATAATAATTTTAAAGTTAAAATTAGCAATATCCTATTATCGTCACAGAAGCAGGATTCTGGAGAATCCGAACTTAATTTTTCGCTCGCAATTATCTCGAATTAATTTCCTAATGATTGGCTATTGAGTGTGCACGGAAAACCAATAGAATAAAAAATAAATTGTCATATTTTGCTGGATTATTATGGAAGACATTCGAATAGATGAACAGATATTAAGACAGCATGCGAACGCCAGTAGGAAAAATTTTGATAGCAGATTGAACTTGGGAAGAAAAATATGTTTTTAAGTCAAAGTACACCATGTGATGGAATGGAAACAAAAGTTGTGATTACCAGGATAAGAATAAATATTAATTAAAAGCCGTGAGTGTTAAACATTTGTCGAGAAGTGGAAAAGAATTTGTGGGTTTATGGAAAAGATAGAAGAGAGACTTATGAACAAAATTAAATTAAATGCACCGCTTATGGACGAGTATCATCAACGCTTATTTGATATTGTCAAGAGGATCTGTGAGAATCCAATTACCAAACAGACACATGCGAGAAGAGTAGATGACTCGAGAGGAAGGGATAGACCAATAATTCCATGATCAAATATGGTTAAAAAAATCTGAAGGAAAGGGAAGCTATTCAACATTTAGGCAGCAGGAGGGCATGCGAGAATCAATGAATGAATGTGTCAGAGGCGAAATAAGTACGTAGGAATAAGTCAGTATTGAAGTAATGAGTAAAAGAGATTGTTACCTTTGGCACATGTATGCCAGGATGTCCATAAATTTACCTTCCCTGAAAGGGAACAGTGTGAATAGCATGTTCTTACGTACGCATAAAATGTCTCAATCATTTATCCGATTGAAAACGCAAGTATTTGCTGAAGGATTTATAAATCCTTGAAATTGTACTTTTTAAGACGGACATCATTTTACGGTAGATTTTATTTGTCATTGATTTATATTATATTGTAACTGCTATTATTTTCTTATTGATCTTTAATAAAATTAACCATGTATTTAGATTTGAAAATGGGCAGTTGTTCATAAAAAATGCATACTCTTGCAAATTTGTAAGAGGTATCGAGTGTGAGGTTGCTATTTATATTTTCGAATGTGCGTATTTAAGAGGAGGGATTTATGGTGATCGCCATGTTTAGCGTAGGAAACCATTTGGATTGTCCTCACTCGAGAAGTGCCTTCCTACCTGCTTTTCTGTCTACTAAAATCCTAGTATATTATTCCCCACCTATTCATATTCTCACCTCTATCTCGGCCTTCAACTTCCAGCTCTGAAGCAGCCATTCAACTTATTGTATGCCATTGAAGTTTTACTATCAAACAACACAAAAAAACGCAAACAGCTATGGGAATTAATAGGGTAGCGTATATTTAGGGTTCTTGTATTTAGGGCCACTTACGCAATTATGCTTTCTAAAAGATATGCATCCCTCAAATGTGCCTTATAATTGCATGTCCCAGATTGCTACTCTATACCCCAAGATATCGTTATTAATGGCAGATGTTTTATGCACCTGATAAGAAGAGAAATGAGATTTTCACCATAGTTATTATGAAATGGCTATTTCTTAATTTGGCCGAATATTTTAATGGGTGGAATTTAAATCATCATTTAATTATCATCTAATCACCATCGCTAATTAATCATAACATCCTCAAGTAAATAAATTGGTAAACTTTGACATAGAGCACTATCTAACCGTCGACAGCGCTCAGCAGTTTGGAGAGTAGACTATTCGGATTCCCGGAACGAGTCCGGTTGGATCAAGTCCGGATGAACTTCGCAAACTCTGACGAGAACATAACGAACTCTTTAGGCTGGTGCCCTGCAGTGTGCACCAATGGGTGCCCTGGGTCGCCGTCGTCGCGGCTGGAGAACTACACTGGATCGAGAAATGATTCGCGACACGCGCTAGCTCAGCATCGTGAAGACATCTCATTCAGCTTCGCCCAAGAAGATCCTCGGTCATGAATCTGCTCCCTCTCCCACGCCACCCACCCTCTCCCACGCCACCCACCCTCTCCCACGCCACCCACCCTCTCTCGCCTACCCACTCTCTCCTTTATAAAGATGCGACCGAGACGCGTACATTAGATCTCCTTCCTCCTCACCGTGCCCCTCCGCCCGTAAAGTAAGCGAGCACTTGAGGGCGCATTTGCAAAAGCGGCGGAGGAGACACCACGGCGGAGACGCCAGCGGAAAGGAGGGGGTTTTCTTGGCCCCTGGGGAAGCGAAGGGGGAGGAGGAGGGTGGATCTCACTCCATAAGGGTCTCGGCCCTTGAGCTGCCCTCCTTCCGCGACCCTTCCTCTTCTCCGCAGGATCTCATCGTCCCTACCGAGGTCGGGAACTGAGGGTGCAGAGGAAGGAGGCGTAAGAGGAGAGCAGGGCTCGAAAGGGACAAGAATGTGGAAGGGGGAGGTTGGGTGACACTGTTTATGTGGGTTGGGAAAAGAGGCTAGCGGAAGGGAACGGGAGAGGAGACCGCGTAGCTGGCGCTCCTCCTCGACACCACCTCAGTCTCATCTGCTGGCGAGTGGCTTACTCGCGAGGGAAGCAATTTTCGGGAGAGAGAGAAGTCCCGCATCCCCCGGCGACCCGGTCCGGGGTAAAGGGGTGGATAGTGCGCAGAGAGAGAGAGAGGGAGGCGCGAGAAGGCCCTTCCTCTCGGAGGTACGATAGGAATCGTAAGAGATTGATGAAGTGGCCGTGGAGTGTGGCAAAAGGAGGTTGAAGGATGGATGACGGGAGGGGCCCGTGAGAAATTGGGGGGTGATGGGAGGATGGTGTTTAGTGTTTGTTAGTGTACACTGCGAGGGATTTCCTCGGTAGTGTGTCAGAGAAGAGAGGGAGGGGCAAGGCAATAGTAGGAGGGTGGGCTCTTGTGAAGCTATAGATTTAAAGGAGCGAGGAGGGGACTTAGGGCCGGGATAAACACAAGCGCCGCTGGACAAAGCGTGTGGAGGGACGTTAAGGAAGTTTGCAGCGGCACGAGGGAGTGGATGGAGGACGGCAGGGGCGGAGGGGAGGCCGGGGAATGATGGGAAGTGTGGGAGGGTCTGGTCTAGTGTGCCCACTCTATCTCCGCTCAGGGATTTCCTCCGGAATTTGGCGCAGGAAGACCGAATGGGATTATTATCCTCTTATGGCATCTCGCAGTACGGCATAGACAAGGGTTTGAGAAGTACCCATATGTATGCCTAAAACAGAGATATTTATGTCGAATAAGAGGAAAATTACCCATGATTTCGAGAATTGGATAGTTAATGAGCGAGTAAGGATGGGGAGCGGGGAGAATGGGAGGGCTTCTTTGGTACTTGTGAGTCTCTTTGCCGTTGGTAACCTGCTTCCATTAATTTTCCTAACTCAAAAATGCATTCATTTGAAACCCTAAAGCCACCAATTGGTTTTCAGGAAGGGGCAAATTTTTAACATTAAATACCAACGAATATGTCTCCATTAATGTCCGTTAGGGATAAATTATTGCGACGAACATTTTCGCCCCATTATATTCCCGAGCGGCTAGCATTTAATTCTATGCTTTCTCATGGCCAATTACTTTATTTTATGCAAAATTCATTTGGACTCCCTTCACATTTTCTCTTTCAGTTTTCGTCCAAACAGCAGTCTTCAGATTCGTATTTCAAGACTTGGCTGATGGTTTAGTTTCTCTTATTTGAATAGAACTCTCCTCATCATCTCTTAGTTCACTATCCGATGCGTCCATTCGATCTCCATGAACCAACTGTATCTCAAAATTTCCATGACTTCCACTTTCCTTCATCTGCTACTTCCACCGATTGTCTCTCGCATGTCGAGGAACTAGTAGAGACTCTTATGTGGCTATTTGCTCAAAGTAGATGAGCACAATGTACTGCACCCCACACCAAAACACCCTCATATACGATGACCGTGCAAACATTCTTCAGCAATAACCTCACTACCACTTCCTTAGAATGCCTCCCACCCCATAAATTCCTCTAGTGGAAAAGTGTTTTCAATTATTAATTAGTATAATCGAATTCCACCTTATCACACCCAGCACTGCGCTTTTTGTTTCTTTTGTAAAGATTATTACAATGTGTCAATTATTACCTCTCTTTCCCCTTTCAGACCCACCGGCAAAGATCAAAACTTTGAAAGCGGTAAGGATTTGGCTACTGGAAGCTTGGTCGGACCCAGTTTTAAAGCTTTTCCGCTAGAGGGAATACCTTCCTTCTTCCCGTCAACCCCATCTTGCCGATCACTTCCAAGCCCCCCCCCCTCCTTTGCTTCTGCCCTCTCCTCCTACCCATCACCCGTACCTTGTTTTCTTTCTTCTGCTGAAAAAGGCGGTTGAGACACCGAAATATAAAATAAAAACTAATTTGTGAGTATAGTTTTGTTTTTATAAGTTTAAGATTCCATCGTCACGATAATGCCTAACCTCATTCATAACTATACATACAATACAACTATATATATGTAGATCATAAACACAGTAATCAACCATAAACACAGTAATCAACCCGAAGGTCGGTTTAGTAGGTGATGGTAGAGCTCACCCATGTACCAAGCCCGACGGCGTCGTGTGAATGCTCCAACCAGGCATGAGCTAAATTGTGTCCTGGTCCTGCAAGAATATCTGTGCTCTGTTACAATTTTTTGCCTTTGGCTCATGTGAAGATCTCTCATATAGCATCAAACCTGTTATCTTTTCAGGTTTTTCTTCCTCATTGTGGGCAAAATCACCTTCACTGGTCGGCTATATTGTCGAAGTTGATTTTTGTAATGACGGGTTACAATTTTAAGATGCAACCAAGAGTACAATACTTTTACATTTCAGTGCAATAGGGTAAGTTTATACGATATTTAATGTAACACATTTTAATGATATTTATTTCAAGTGATTTGCATTTTTTCACTTAACTCTGTTCTCAAGTTAGAGTAAAATGCGTGATTAATTGCAATTCTGGTGCCGCTGATGGATGGTTCGATAAAATCGATGCATTATGCATATGAAGAAAATTGATGGCAAATATGATAGCAATTAATTAGAAATGCATTGGTATTGATGTCGTATTTGAGATTCTTTATATGTGAATCGATGGTTATTAGCAATAATGTTAGTCCTTGGGTACAATTTTAGAAATATATTTTTTATTTATGTCTTAGCTATGATTTCACTTAATAAATATTCGCTGTCTCTCAGGCTCTCTCGCCAGCAATGTACTATTCGGTGAGCTTTGTATTTTGATTGTCGTTAATCTGTGCTTACTCAATTGATGGAAATGTGTTTGAGACATTTAAATGCGGGCGGAGAGGGTTGGAGGGACACTTTATTAATATTGAGTATTTTTTAGCTAGGTAATAATTATTGATTTTATAAATTTTTTTCCACTGCATGCGCATTCAATGAGAGATAGTAATAATGCAGACAAATAAACACGGTTAAATATAAATCACGCCATATTCTCGTAGATTTTGGCACATATTTATTGTTTATAAATAAACAAGATTTTAAACACGATTGTAATTGGCTATAAATATCACAGATTGAAGAACGTAAGATATATTGCAATTGATAATCCGAACCATTAGCAAGTCTTGAAACTTATAAAAAAATATATCAAGTAATATTTATTCGCAAAGCCAGCCAATACTTCGAAATGTTCAAGCTTAAATATGTAGCTAAAGATTTATTATTTCTCTCACATATTACAAATTAAAGCATGCTTTTATTAAGAATGAATGAACAATCGATGTTAATTAATCTGGTGACCTTAATCTAGTGAAAATTGAAACCGCTTAGCAATAATGAGAATTTCATTCAGCAATTGAGAATGACATTCGAGCAAGTTATGAAAGCATTGCAATAGGAAATTATGTGTTGAAAAGACGAAAATCGTGTTTGAAGAAAATATAAGACTGAAAAAAATGTCTTCATCAAGATTTGATGAAGAAGTAATATTCTTGATGAAGTCATATAAGAGGTGAGAGGGCCCTTCTAGTCTTGCCATTTGTAAAAGGCCATTCTCGTATGGAAAAGTCACTTAGAATCTGGAAACAAAGTACGCATCTGAATCATGGAAATGCAAGTGGAGTATGCTGATGTGTCAGAGATATAAAATATACCAGAAGACATTAAAAATACCTAAAGACTTCAGAAAAGTGAATTTAGCGTACACTCATACTCACGTTAGATAAATATGGTGGAATGCAACGCAATAACCTTAATGGCTATTACAAGGAAGATAAAATAAGCATAATCTTGCGAAAATGGTAGAGAAGGGAGAAGTAGGTAGAAATCGTTGTAGGATGTTAAACGAAAGGAAACGCTCGGGATCTCAATCGTTACATAAATACTGATAGCCAAGAGATGATTATTACATTTGAGGTAATAGAGAAACCTTTCCGTATGGTGGACTGGTTTAGAGTCATACCTGCACGGAGTATAATAGAATTTCAATAAAATGGGGAAGCGTAAAAAGTTGCCCGTTGTAGGTTGCGACCTTATTCAGCATGGAGGCGAATTTAATCACGTAAATTTTGCTCTTCCACTTACTAGTACTGCCACGAACGTGAGACTCCTCAACTTTTACGTACCTACACAATACGTGCAACTTCGGACGCACGTGCAGGCCCTCTAGGCCCGCAGGGTGCGAAATCACGGGAGGTGCATTTCGTTGGTTTTGCAGCGGTCTCCTCTGCACGCCTCAATGCTTTGGGGATGCGGGTGCGTGGCCGGAGTGTCCACTCGACCGGGTGACCGGTCTCGTTCTCTCTTTTGCCGATTCCCTTGCGAGGCGAGCCTCCCTTTCCCTATCATAAAGCGGGCGGGATGAGATAGTGGCGAGAAGGGGCGATGGGGATGAGGGAACGCTCGGAGGGGAGAGATGAATGCGACGCGAGGGCGCTTCTTTGGGGGTCCGAACGGGAAATATTGCTACCTCCAACAGATTACTCTCGATATACTGCTGCTGCTGCTGGGGGGGGGGGTTTGGTGGATTCGGGGAGGGGCCGAGTGTGAGCAAGGAAGGCGGAGGGATGAAGAGGTGTGGAAGTCATCTTTTGAAGTGAACGGTGGGGGTGAGGGGGGGACGGGGGTGAGTGTATTGCTCTGTGGGTTAGCGAGTGAGCACCCGTCACCCTTCTGCGAGGGGTGGTGATCCGGGGGGACGGAAGCACAGGGTGGAGGATTAAGGAGCGGATATCTTTAGGAAGAGCAATCCGAAGATGCTATTTGAATTCTGGCGTGAATGAATAAAATGAAGAAAGGGATGACATCTAATTCATAAAGTCGGAAGACTACACAAATCCTCAGCCTTTACTAAAAAATGAGTGAGACTTTGCTTAACAAACTCACTGTGATTCTATGAATACTCTGGTTTTGCATAAAATTTATAAGAAAGGGTACATATCTAAAATGATATTCGTTATCATGAAAGTTAAAATGCGAGATTGTGTGACCCTTCAAAGTTCTAAAGGCGATTTACGCATACAAATGCTTATTCGCAATCGTTGCCTACAATTTAATAGATTTTTTAATATAATTATATACTCAGATATGGGGGCCATGAAGAAATTAGAAAGTGGAAGTTCAATCTATGATAAAAACTTCATCTTGGTCTTTGGTTAACTTGGGGGAAATTTTTAACCTCTTCTTTTGATGCGGTCAACTAAATATTTTGTGTTCGCTCTCCTTATTGCTAGAGTCACTTTCAGTCGCACATATTACGAGTATTATTATTATTTATATTGATTTTTAAATACATTCTGCAAATTTGTCCGACAAATTATATTTATATGTTTTTTTTTACATGCACCGTCATGCTGGAGACCATTTAATTCCGTTGCATGTCCCTTTCATCGTGAAATGCAGGACGAATTTGTTTCATCGCGTCATTGCCGGTCCAACATCGATTCATGCTTGTCATTTTGCCTTGCAACTTACGTGGTTACGAAACGCCACTCGGTCTTCACGCCAAAAAAAAACAATTCGATCATCTATTCGGCAGCGAAAGACCATGCATGAGGAGAAAGTAGCGTCGTGCCGCTCCGAGAAGTTCGAGTTTGAGCCGAGAGATGGAAGAGAGAAGCCGACGGAAGGCGTTTCCAAGGGAATGAGGGCCTCGGATGAAAGATCAGGTTGTGGCTGGAGGGAGTCGGAGAAGGGTGGCGTCGAGGTTCGGAAGAATTTGAGCCTCTTGAAGTATAGTGCTGCGTCGAAGATTGAAAAGGGCGAGAAGGAGACGTGGGGGCGTGAGGAACGATCGGGGTAGGAAGGCATAACGGGATTAGAGGAAGTTTTATGCGACTGCTGGGGAGGAGGAACATGGTTTGTATAGGGAGCGGATGAAAAATGGCCGAAGAGCTGAGGAGAAACGTTATGGACGAGGATGAGCGCCTTCAAAAGCGTTGTTGGAGGGAAACAGAGGGGAGGAAAGTGGGAGGAGTTAAAATTGCAAAGTAAAAGGAGCGAGGAAAGAAAAACTAAAGACACTCCTCGGGGATGAAGGTGCTTGGCCATTAAAACTTTTTAACAGCAGAAAAAGCCACAGACACGTACGTAAACTCCGTGAATGTGCTGCCGTCTTATGCTGGCGTCAACACGAATCTAATTTCTAGGGCACTTAAATCTTCAACTAGGTCGTGAAGAGAAACAAATTTCGTATGAACCTTGTATGTGTGACCTTCATTATTTTGTGGCCCTAATCCTTTTCAATGAGATGATTCCAAAACAGTTGAGTAAAAAACTTATTAAGATGTATATGTGAAGTAATCGAAGTTAATTTTCAAAATAGGCGCAAAAAATACTCCAAGAAGTTCAAAGAAATTTTTTAATTTGCGGATGATGTGTCTTCAGAAGGAAGTATATGCATTTCTTTCTGCTGATGATTGTAGTTGAAAATTAGCCGAAAGTCTGGGTAATGTTACGTTTATAAATCATGTATGTGTTTAAGGTTACTACTATGATTTAAACGATATATATATCGATATATATCGTACATGTATATATCGTATAGAAATATTTATGAAAATATCGTATATTTATATGTATATATATATAATATATATTTATTTATTTAACAGTAATCAACCCGAAGGCCGGTTTAGTAGGTGATGGCTAACCATGGAAATAGATATAAGGAAAAGGGTTAAGAACTAATATAAATGACGAACACAGGAGAGATGGTGAAGGCGGAATCGAGCAGATCACAAGCGCCAAAGTATTTACTTGACTGGGACTTGAATATCGGATCTTTAGACTTTCTGGGCCTATTCTCTAACCACTTTAGCTATCGAGAAAACGTAATATATACTGAGATCTGCAGGTCTTTCTGCAACCAAGTGCCCCGATTCTTTGGCCTAGAGATGGCGTTTGGGAGCTGTTTCACCGACCAAAGGTGAAATAGACAACACACAAAGCAAAGGGCATTAAGTTAGCAATCATACAACATCACGTGTATTTGGCCAGACTATTTCTTCAGCTATGCGTGCCACGAAACGCGCTGTCCCTATCCTGTATGATGCACGAGTTCGTATGATTGCTAGCATACTGTCCTTTCCTCTTTTGTCGTCTATTTGATATAGATATGTATATATGTATATATATGTGTAAATTTATGCATATATATATATATATATATATATATATATATATATATATATATATATATATATATACACACACATATACATACGCACACATCGGCATATTTTATTTTTGAAATGTTTCTGAAATTTAATTAACATGCATAAATTACTAATGTGCAGAAAAGCAATGGAGTGAAAATATTCAAGTGGTGTTAGGTGTATTTCGAAAGGAACCTTGGTTGATTACTGGATAGGCAATTTTGTTGAACATGAAAATGATACTATTTTTTTAAGGTCGTAAAAAATGAATTCTTCATGGTAATGGACAGAAGTTGATTGAGATTCAGGTTTTCGTTAGATGAAGTTACGGTTGCAGACGCATATCGGTGCTCGTTTTTTTGGAGAGTCGCCCTTGATTGAGCGAGAGAGGCTCGCAGGTTTTGAATTCCGAAGGACCTCATTCAGGAAAACCGGGTAAAGAAAAGAGAATCGTGAGACGAATCAAAGGAGGCAATGTGACAAGTGAGGAGAAAGTGAAATTGGAGAAGGTCGGACGAGAAGAGAATCGAGTCAGCGAGGATCAAAAGGGAAGTGGAGGAGGCGTGAAGGGAGGGGATCGGGAGGGATAATGAGGGTTGAATGGAAGAAAGAGCTTTCCCTTGCAGGGAGAGAGAGAAAAGGAGGGCCGTGCGGAGTTGAATATGAGGCAGGAGAGGAGATGGCATAGCAGACGGACAGGCAGGGCGGATCGGAGCTCGCCTTGGTTGCGGGGGTGAGCTGGAAAGCTAAGTGACTACCTTGAAAGGAAGTTGCGTTGGGTTGAATGAGAAAGAAGACATTGAGAGTGATGGAATGCCGTTGTAAAATAGAATGTATTCCCCGGGCATAGTTTTTCTTTCACATGACTCTCCTTTTATTTTCTCTGATATCACTTACGCCCTTAAGCTAGATGCTTGGGGTCAAAGCGGGAAAGTGAGCAGAAAATTCAAATGGAGTTAACTAAATTGTATTTTGATACCAGATACTGAGAGCACAATAAATTCCGGAGTATTCTATTCTGTTCCAGTTTTAGTGGTGATAACTGTTATTATTTGAGAAGTATAAACGGAAAGACGTTTTTCACATCTATAATTATTTTAACAAGGCTTTACTGCGAGTACTACTTAAGGTTGAGTGTACAGGTATTATGCACATAAGCGTAAGGCATCGAAGCAATAGCAATTGATCTTTGTATATCCCTACTTAATTCCCTGTATTCATGAAAATGGATATTTCCTTATTCCTTATAATATGAAAAGTTCTAAATTCTAATCCTATTCTATTACAGCTTGTCCCTATTTCATTGGCATAATTGTCATTAGGGTTGACGCCCGACAACTGATTCCATTCGTGTTATTAGTTGAGTAATTTCAAGCGGGCGGAATTTTAATTGTCAGAGAATGAAAAGAGTGTACGGGTCTAAGGATTTAAGCGTAAGTAATAATCTACTAATAATTTTTATCGTAAATCCCTAGATTCCAAAGTGTGGAAAGACAAAGAAAATAGATAAATAACAAAGAGCAAACCTTTTTCCATACTAGGTGCTGTGTGAGTCATGTGACTCTATTTTTCTTTCCTTATTAAAAATTTTAAAGGCTTTTGAACACCATTTTTGTGGAGTTTTCCATGGAGTTATATGCCAATATTTATTTTAAAATCTTCATAATTTTACCTGCAGATGTGATAAAATCTATCTTCAAGTTAGCTTTGCCGCAATTGATTCTTTAAACGTTTATATTGTGATTTTGAGATTTTTTCCCTTTCCCGTTTTATCTGTTGCCTTTTACCAAAAAATAATAATTATTATATTTCTGTTTTCCGAAAAATAATATATATCTTTTGGTGAAATGATTACATTATTATCAGTAGTCATCGATCATACGATTGGTTTTGCAAAGTTCTCCTCTCGGTTCTCCCAACTGCTCACAATATCAACATTTCATTAATCGTCACGTGCATCTGTTACTGAATGCATTGATGGATTCATTTGTAGTTCCTCTCGTTTACTATTTCTGCCGCAACTGCCTTTTCATTTTGAGGATATGATCAAAAATATTTTTATTCCTTTATCTGCTTTTTGATTGATTTTCAACGGTCTTATCTTCTTCCCCTCTTTATTATACGCCTTTATTTGTAAATCGTTCGATTCAATTTGAATTTTATTGTTTCACTTATCTCCGAATTGACATTACTGCTAATTGCCGTTTCTCTGAGTCCGTTCTATTCCCGCATTCAGAGACAAATTTACTCTACCTGGAGGAGTAACTTCTAATTTCAGGACTTATTTTTTGTACAGCTATTAGCCTATTCTTAAAGAATGTCTTTTTTGATATAGGTTACTCAACTTTTTCCGGATACATTTTTTATTTTTGATCACCATTTTTTCAAAATGGTAGACCTCTATTAAGTCCAAGTTTTGAGATTGTGTACTTCCTTCTACCGTAGCCTATTATATTAGTTAACAATTTACATGTACCTATGTTGAATTTTTTATTTATTATGAAGGTGACATCTATAATTATTATTTAATTAAAAAGTGATACATTTAATTTCCTCTTGCGCTCCCACTAGTGATATACTCTTTCAAAACTCACGACTGATTTGTAGTAATGTAATTTTGTTAGTGTACTAGTTGATCTAGAAAACCTGTAAGAGGAGGTAATTTTCGTGTATGAAAAAAATAATATTTTGCCCTTTCCACATATGTTGAATTCCATGGTAAATTTGAAAATTATCGGACATATTTAGAGACCACAGTGAAATATATAATTTGATAAGATAGGAGAAAATGTATTCAACAGTACCACATAACCAGCAGGAATATAATAAATCAAAAGAGAGATGGTACTTTTTTCCACACTTTATTATTTAAAGTACCATCTCTCTTTTGATTTATTAGAATGGATTTCCACAAAGTGAAGCCTGAAACCATCGAGTTTAGCAGGAATATAAGTCATACAAATGTGTAAATTGATCAAAGCCAAAAAAATCAGCAAAATAGCGCTGATCTACCCTTTGGATATGCAATTGCGTTTAGTGTGTTCATTTTATTAATCTCCCTTTCTTATTATTTCAACAATGACCTAGCACCATTCAGTTGATATTCACGAATGTCTTGTCTAATTCCTACATGTGCTCTTGTATTTAGCATTTTTAATCCATCGTCTGACTGATGGTCCAAAATTCATAACAAATTTTGCTATATTGGAGAAATTTTTATGAGTTTTATAAAAAATATCATTGGTAAATCCAATACCATGGTTTATATTATATATATTAGGATATTGTTATTCTATGAAAAGCGAAGAGCCTTAATATCACCCTTTACTTAGTCTTCCTCTTCCAATTTTCACTTTTGTTGAATATTAATTTACTGATGCTTTATAATTCAACGTTGAAGCTCATGGACGTAGCATATTGAGAACGAAGGACAGGATGCGTTTTGTTGAACTTGAAAGTTGAATTGAGGATCGAACAGATAGTATAGGTCTGGGACCTAATTAATCCTTCGTTAGATATAGGCTCGTTTTCTTATTCAAACACACTCAGATCAAACGCCTTAATTTTCCCTCATAATATGTGGGCCCTTTAGATATTACGTAATTAATTAATAGAATTCCTCTTTCTGTCTCTCATAGAAATGCAAACGCCGGGGGAATGACGGGTGCCTTCGTGGGTACCCTGAAAGGTCGCTTCTCACTTATCCTATGCTCAGAAAATTTTCATATAATCAAATAGAAATTTATGCTTTGAGTTTAGCATATGTGTCTTGTGTAGGAACAAAATGGAGTGCTTCTACCAAGAATGAACATTGATTTTTCAATCCACTTGCCTTCGTGAGCGTCAAGAAACGAGAAAAAATTCCTAGCCTTTGTTTACTTTTCCATTAATCATCTCCAAAAAAGCTTTTGGCTTCATGAAATTAGCGTGATTCTGCACATCCTAAAAGAAATTGGGATGAAGTAGTAATCATATGCTATAATTGAATTACTTTCAATGAAGTCAGTGGGGGAGGTATATAATTAGATGTAGTGAAGGCGGAGAAATGAACATGTGAATATAATCTACATACTTTTTATCAAGTGGTTAGAGCATCGGCCCGACAAGTCGAAAGATCCGGTGTTCAAGTCCCAGTCAAGGAAATATTTTTACACTTGTAATCTGCACGATTTCGCCTTCCACACCTCTAATGTTATTCGTCTTTTATATGCGTTCCTATTCCTTTTCCTAACGGAGAAAGGAATAGAATAAAACTTGAAAACAATCAAGTCGAGATAATGTTTTATGCCTAGAAGAAATGGTTAACTGGTGATTAAACGGTTAAATGGTGGGGCCAATGGATAAGTACATTCTTTTCTATTTGAACAAAAGTATACACGTAATTAGCGCCACAACGTAAGAAAAAGATAATGTTCCACTGCACAGGCGAAGAAAGAGTTCAACCAAAATGAAACACTATCCAACGGCAAGTAGAACCACTTTAGACAAAGAAGAACTGACATGTGAACATTAAAGCTGTGTAAAAAAAGCATTTCTTCGTCCCCGACACATGTAAGTTTTATTTCGCATCGCAGAATGCTACCCCCTGAAGGCCCTCTCGAATGTTCTTTTTCAATTAGGTATGACTATTTAGCCATAGTGAATCAATTTATTTGTTATTAAATTATTTATAATTATAAAAATGTTATAACCGCACCTAAAATAATTGCCAGCATGATCAATTGCTAATGTAGTATATTTGTGAGTGAAGTGCCCCTTGCGAGGATTATGCGCGGTCCTTTTTGTGACGTCTTCCCTTAGCACCAGCGCCAACCGGCACGGCCTTGAACCTTTTCCCGCTTGTTCTCTTTGGCATTGAGATTTGCAAGATTGCAGCAACAGGGAATAGATTCGGGGTGGCAAAAGTGCGCTACCGATGAATTATGAACATCAAATGGGTGGATCGAGTGGCTAATGAAGATGCAATATAAATGACTGACTGATGGAATAAGGATGTTGAATACCGAAGAATAAGAGGAAAGCTAAATTACTTGCTCATATTCTGAGCCACACTACGTACACCGTAACAGAGAGGGTTTTAAAACGAAAGAAGTGATGAGGGGATCCCATGGAATTAAGGAGAAATCGCCAGGTGAATGGCAGGTAAAAAGCCAGTGTTGGCGGACAATTCTCAGAAGGATTTCAGAAAATTAGTCGTTGGATTAATGGGTAACGCAGTGATGAAGAGTACCTATGAAGAAGGTGCTTAAAAGCAATAATAAAAATACATTGGATGAACGCTTCTACCTTTTAGATACCAATTATGTTTAAAATACAATCTGCATAATGTATCGACTTACATACATTGTATGTTCAAGTCCTATCATTTATGGGTTAAATGGAAGAGGGGACCATTAAGTCTCAATTTTGCCCAAATAAAGTCCTTTATCTATCTATCACAGATAATTCATCTATTTTATCTAGTATTATCCAGTAGTCATTATAAGCTATTAAAATACGACTTAACGCTTCTAGTCCCACTTTAGCCGATTCGGAACTTTGCCATTTTTATATTTTATGCTTTTCAGGAGTTAGTTTTCTCTTTGTGTGTGCTTTTTCAGCTTTTCTGTTTGCAGTTAAAGCTTCGCTGAGGGAAGTATTTGCCTTCTCGTTATGGACGCCTTTTACTGTGAGGGATAGAATTAAAGATGGACAGTATCATTGATCCGACCCTAACGAAGGGGGGATTCTTTTTCGGAAAAAAATTTGAAGGCGCAAGTCTCTTGAATCCAAAATTACAGTAAAAGCTTCGCTGGACTCATACACGTATTATCATTATTCCGATACGAGAGCGGTGAACTATGCAGGTTTCTTTTTCCAGCAACGTGCTATCTTATATACCTTTATATACATACATATATACATAATATCTTATACATATATATATATATATATAAATATAGATGATTTTTTCGAAGTTACACGGAAGTGTTGAATAAAAAACTTACACAGTAACACACAGTCATATCTTATCTTCCGAAGAAGACGGAGTTCGAGTCCGTCGCATTAACCAAGATATTATTGTGAGTGTTCTTTTTATGTGTTCTCGTGCTGTGTGTTACTGTGTAAGTTTTTTATATATAAATATATATATACATACATGTATAGAAGAACTAAGTATGGTGGGCAAGGAGAGCGGATTGTTGGGAGAAATCCTATGGAGGCTGGAATAATGGATGAAAGGCGTATTAATCGGCAGTGAGATGTTGAAGACTGTAATACAGGGGAGAATGCTAGGCTAACGAGCAAAGGGTAGGAACAGGATAGAGATGTTGGATGGGGTTAAGGAAGGAAGGAGTACACAGGGATGAAGAGGGACCTGATGTAGAGAAGGTTGCTGGATTATATATTGTTAGGAGTCACAAAATATTTATTTGGTAGTTGTGTCCATCCAAAAATCTGCCTTAAACGGTAGATTACCTTACAATTATATATATATATATATATATATATATATATATATATATATATATGAAGATAGTACTAGTAGAAAAGACAAACATTCACATACACACACATGCACACGCGCACGCGCACACACGCTCGCACACCAAAACACACCAACACACACATATAAATAATAATGTAAATGGAATTAACACTAGTAGAAACAAACACAGAAACAGAAACACATTGAAGAGGGACTCGCTGGATCTCGAATTTTCGGTGGTACAACCATCTTTCTCAAGAGAAGGTAGGAACATTTCCTACCTCCTATATATATATATATATATATATATATATATATATATCTTGAAATTGATGCTCTCCAGCCCGTCCTATGCAAACCTCTTTCTTTGTCTCGCGGAGAATAAATTCCTGTCAAAACAACCCCTGAAACCGCTATTGTGGCTCAGATATATCGATGATATTTTCATTCTCTGGCCACATGGTCCTGATTCCGCGAAAATTTTCATTTCCAACCTTAATGCTTTGTCTCCTTCACATCTACGGTTTTCTCCTCCCAAATCACTTTCCTAGATGTAAAGAAATCATTAATAGACCAATAATTTTACACATCTGTACGTATAAAACCCACAAAAAACAAGAATACATGTTAACAGTTGTCACCATCATATCACACCAAACGCTCCATTCCTTATTCCCTGTCCATAAAG
Source organism: Hetaerina titia (assembly GCA_037158775.1). Taxonomy (NCBI): domain Eukaryota; kingdom Metazoa; phylum Arthropoda; class Insecta; order Odonata; family Calopterygidae; genus Hetaerina; species Hetaerina titia. The sequence goes on from CM073771.1 coordinate 9,083,448, forward strand.
GGGCATAGAATTTGCAATGATCCCGACTCCCTAGACAATTTCCTCTAAAATTTACACCATTCCCTCCTCAAACGAGATTATCCTGAATCCCTTCTGAATAAGAGGATCTGAAGACATGATACACTCCCAGACCTTCCACCACCGCGAAAAGCCACCTTCTTTCAATTTTTACCACGTATCTCCCTGGCCTAGAATCTCTGCATTCTATCCTAAAGAACCTCTACCCTATCCTCAAAAACCACAATTCCACCACCAACCTTTTCCCCAAATGCACCTCTGTCACTTTCAAACAATCTATCAGATCTTCTAAAATCTACCAATCCACTTCTTAAATCCCCACCCCGTTCCAAAATCACTCCCAGACCCTGCAATAAACCTAGATGCAAAACATGTCCTATTTTCCTAACCAGAATCCCATCCCTCTCCCACCCGCTCTTTAACTCTCTCCCACCGATTCCCTACTCCTCGTGTCCCTCCAGCAATATTGTATACCTACTCAAGTGCCAACTTTTCCCTGCCTTTTATATTGGACAGTGTACCACACCCCTTAATATTAGAAACAATAATCATCGAGCCTCATGTAACAGTTCCTCCCTTATTGGTATGCTCCCAATTCCCAAACACACCTCCGAACACAACACTACCTTTGACCAATGCTATAAAGTATCCATCCTAGCATCCCTCCCACCCTCAGACTCTCCACTGAAACTCAAAACATTAGATCAAGCTTTCATCTGGCTCCTGGATTTCTGGAATCGCCCAGGTATTAGACACTAATTGCCTCCTTCATACACATAATTTCTTCCCCCCTCCGCTCCCAAATCCTTCCATATCATCACCACCTTTTTTAAAAACCCCGCGCTAAACTGTTCCCCTCCCAACTCCTCCCCTCGCATACCTTTCTCCCCTTCTCCTTCCATCCAGTGCTTCCGGATCCTCCGTAGCTTCAGTTCTGTTCCTTTCTCCTCTTGAGAAAGGTTGCTGTACTACCGAAAATTCGAGACCCAGTGAGTCTCTCTTTTATGTGTTTCTGTTTCTGTGTTTGTGTCTACTAGTGTTAATTCCATTTATATTACTGTTCACGTCCGTGGGATTTTCATATATATATACATACATATACATTACTGTACTTCATTCCACAGCTATGGATTCGCTCACCTCTCTTCCACATGACAGTAATATGTGGGACGTGGAATTTTTTTTACGTAAGCAATCATTACATTAATTACGCTGTCTAATTCAATGTCAGTATCACAAAATATTACTCAAATAGTAGTAAGCAGGAATAATAGTACCTATCTTAACCCATTGCTTTCCTCAGTTGGTGGTTTCCGTAGTAGGCAAAGGGTAACTAGCCTATTAAAGCTTCAAGATTTTTTCTGTAAGATTGAACTAAGGTTCGTCAAAGGAAGTTCAAGGGAGGAATTGAGTTGAAATTCTGATGTGCACTCGCATGTACGAGTTGGAGATCCCACTGACTTTGGATGTAGATTTACCTTTTGGACCCACGGACCAAATCATCCCTGTAGGGCTCGCAGAAATTCAGAAAATCGGACCTGAAACCGACCTCTCTTCCTTTGTATTGAAGGGCAGTCCTCCAGAAATATATATCCCACCATGACCTGTAAGAAATTTCAGATCTCTGGAGCCCATTCTCAAAGCTGCAATTTGATTAAAAAAACCTTTAAAAAAGAAATATGAAGTATTTCAACGATTATTAACGATGGAACACTTTGTACGTGTGTAAATTAGACAATACGAGTGACTTTGAAAGTTGTATATTGCATTTAAGGCTGTCTTCGGTGGACTGAAAATGAATCCATTCATTGCCTTTAAGTAACAGGTCCCAGTTAGATTATTTCCGTGCGTAAGGTTGCTTGTTACTATCGATGGTATTACTGCTAGATATAAATATTATTGCTAGATATAAATATCGGGGTCGTTCTTCATTTGAGAAACCGTCTTTTTACGTTCAGTTTACTGAACAAGGTCAGCACCGCCCTCAATTTAATTTCATTTATTTTGCAGTAGACATCCTTTCCCTCATAACAAAAGTCACTCGTCCTTATCCGGATAAAGTTAAATAATTCCTGGCATCTCCGAGAATCTAAACCAATCCCTCGCTGTCCTCAAGAATTTATGTGAGCCTATGAAAAAACACTTCAACCTTTCGGTATTGGACCTGGTTAAAAATTATATTTAATATCCTTATCCAAATTAGATTTGTAAAGCTTTTAAATGTCTGGGTATACAAATAAATTTGTTTCAAACAAAGGTAATCATTAGGGAGGAAATTGGAGTTGAGCGATTAAAGTATAACGAGTAAAAAATTATTTGAAATAAAGTAAGATTTGAGTAAAATTTTCCCTGGCGAATTAAATTGATGGATAAATATATGAAAGTATAAAAAAATTAAATTCAGGCAAGTGGAATAATTGGAAGCGAGAGTGGACGCGAGAGGAAGAAGTGAGTGGATCCGAGTAAAGAGGATAGATGGGGTCGGGATGGCTTGGGAGAGGCACTTTGAGGCGAAAGAGGGGAAAAGAGTCGGGAGGGTGTGGGTGGGTGCGGGGGTTGTATGGGCCTCACGTGAAACGAAGAGAGCGATGGGTGCCAAAGGGAGGTGGACAGGGGGGGTGACAGGAGGAGAGGAGAGGAAGGCCGAAGGAAGCTCGCAATGGAAAGGTCGAGAGGAAATGATACGGGCACGCGGTGAGTGAGTGAAAGGCGATAAGGGAAGGTGTTGCTGGACGGGAGGACTTCCTCCGGACGCGCACCACTCTCAATCCTCCCTATTCCACCACCACGCAGTATATTCTGGTTGCCTGCGGGAATTTTTGTCTCTTTGCGTCCGCCGGTTGGAACTGTTGTGACGACTAGTACTGCGAATCCTTTTTTCGACGCAAAAAGTCGCACTTTTCAATTATTTCACGAATACCTTCCCTAGGAGAAGGGGTGGAAAAACTGTGACTTCTGTCTCTTTACTTTCTTCCTTTCACTCCTCATGAATCCCTCCCATGAGCAAAAAGAGGGGAGCCAGGTGATAGAATTTTCACGAGACAACAAACAATATTCTTCCCCCTCTTTTGTGTATCGAGAACGTATCAAGAATGGAAGGTAAATAAATAAATATGTTCGCGTGACAAAAAATGATGGAATAAGAAAGAAAAGTATCATTAATATTTTCCGTTAAAGAAAATACGTTTGGTTGGTTTGTGGACCTGCGGGGTGTCCAGCTGCAGGAAGGCGTTCCGGGAGGTCTTCACCCTTTTCTCTCACACCCTCTCAGTTTAATCTCTGGCTACGTGCCCGTGTGGATTGGATGTTCGGTGAGGTGAAGGACAGGACGGGTGCTGGTGAGCGTGGAGTCATGGGAGAGGAGTACGTGCTTGTGCGTGGAAGAGGGCTTCGGCGGCGAGGAGGGGATGGGGAGGGCGGGCAAGAGGGACCTAAGAAGGTGGAGGTGCCGGGGTGTTGGATGAGGGATTATGGATGTGCGCCGGGGTGAGATAAGGAGTTGAGGCTGGCCGGGGGGCGGGTGGCGGTTCCGGGATGAGGACGGGGGCACGAGGAGGCGGCCTCCTTGGGCCGGGGGAGAGTGGTGTTCGGAGGAGTGTTGGGTCTCGGTATAAGATGAGACGGTGATGTAGGTTGGATTGTTCTCATGTTTTCCTTGCGGACGGTCGGACAGCTGGACCCCTCCCCTTCCACCCTCTCGTACACACCCGCCTATGCTAATAAGCGGGAGAAGGGCGAGGCCGACGCCTCCCAAGTTTCCTCAAGGATCAAGCGGTTAAAGCAGTTAACGAGGGAATGGAGGGGTGAGAGGTGCGTTGACGTTCGATCGTCAATTCTTCCGGCGATGATGGTGCGTTGTGATGGCAAAATGCAACCAATTTCTCTCGGCTCTTCAATGTGTATTTACGAGAACACGGAGACAGCACTCGTTCTATTTTCAGGCACCCATCAAACACCTCTTCTGGAGCAGCCTCTTCAGTCCACAGTGATAAGACACGGGACAGAAGGGAACGCCCGACGAAGGGTAGATAGAGTTTGGCTCATGGCTACCCTTGGACTATCGTCTCTAAAAGGGTCATTCACGCGATAATATTTTATATTCACTCATTACTGATTTATAGTTGCGTTTTTTCTTTCAACGTTGACTTAATAGCAATTTAAGGAAAAAAGTGCATAAAACTAACTCATGGGGTGTTCAAAATGAGCTTATTTTCCTTTCTAAAATTATTTTCAGGTTTCTTTAAAGAAATCTTCTTCAATATCTTTCCTAATTTATGAAAAGTCGTTGTTTTAAAATTTGATCGAAATATCAGAACAGAAGCAAAATGAAATCCAATAGAATGGTATTAAAGGGGATCGAATTTTCTTCATTATCTACAGAGTGTGCAGATTTGCGCGAGGTTCTGCTTGTTTTAAAAATTAAACATTGATTTTCTTAATTTTACCTTAATTGTACATATGATTAGACAGCCAAGATGGATTCGCTTTGCTGGGCCCTACAGCACTAGGTAACGAAGATCAATTAAAACAAGCTTTATATTTTTCGTAAATAATTTGAAAAGCCAATATTTCTGGTAGTTCGGAATATTATATTGAAAGAAAAAAATGTCGAAATAAAAATCATATTTGGAGTTATTTGGTCTGCCATGGGTAAAAATTGAATTTAAATAACACTTTCAAGTCTTTAATAAATATTTTAATATCTAAAGAGGAATGTCGCGTGAGTTAGACAGTTTATTAAACATTTATAAAGGATGAATAATATAAATAAAGGATGAGGAATCGGGGAACGAAGAAGCATGCTGGCTTTTCGTCGTCTTTTCGTAGCCTTCTAATTAGATAAAGATTACAAATGGGGAAAGATCAAGGGTATACTATTTTTCTCTATTATTGAGTTCAGAGAGGAATACTTGCTAGAAAATATCTAGCGTCGCAGTTGGGTGGGTAGAATGCTCGCTTATTGGTTAATGTGCCACTGAAATCCGATTGGCGCCACGGAACGTCCCCAGATTCCACCAATGTACGTATGACATTTTGGGTTACAGGTTTGGGACACCGCCCATATTTGGTATCATCTTCAAGACTGTTCAGCTCAACTTGAAGTGCTGGTGCCATTTGTGACATCGTACACAGCTAAAAAAGTCCTCTTCGTAAGCCGAGTGCAATATTAGAGAAATCGCCTTGAATTTGTTTCCCAATTTTAGGTATTTTCAATCGGACATTTGCTCTTCCTGATCCATAATTATTTTACTTGCTGGAAATCTTCGAGGGTTCTTAATTCATACTTGCGTATACAAGTGCAGATAAAGTGGCGTCGAAAGGCCGATATTGGAATAAAGAATGAAAGAAGAAAACCAAGTTTTTTCCAAACACTTTTATTCGGACTAGTCTTCTCCACGCATTGTCGTCGTCTTCAAGTACAAGCAATTTTTGGACATGGCAGAGGTAATTTATACCCTAGAGGTGTTGAGAGTGGAGCGGGCGAGGGGGTTTCAGGATTGGTGGAATTGGTATGATAAGGATTGGAGGAGGACGAGAATGGAAGGTTCATGCCCAGTATCCGCCCTAAAGTTGTTACCATCGGCGGGAGGGAAAGGGCAGTGGAGGGGGTGGGAGTTGTGTTCCAGTAGGGAAGAGAGCTTTTTAAACAAAATGTCATTCGCTATGTGTCCAGTTCTCAGAATCTTTTTTATTTCCAACTCCTCCCATTCCTTCAACTTCTTCCCTTTTTGCAAGAGATGTAAAATAACTTGGGTGATATCGCTGACGTTATTCTCCTCCCACATATATTGAGCACACTGCAATTGCTTGGTGTGGTAGTTTCGGGAACGGCGTTTTTGTTCTTATGCTCTAGTTATAAACGACTTCCCCGTTTGTTCATTATATATTGCATTGCATTCATTTTACTTTGTCACTTTTGTTCTTCACATTTTTCATCAGAGAGCTAAGGTTGTCATGCTTTAATAAAAAGTGTGTGAAAAATACCTAGCCCTCTTCTCCCATTCAAGATGAATTACCACTTATTCAAGCCTGATATCATCGAGTGTTTTGGAATAAAGCTTGTATTTCCTTGCACACAGCTCCACAGAGTCAGTTTTGGACTCCGGTGATTTTTTTTCAAAAATCTGACTTATCAATAATTTCCTCGTGCATGAAAACCTTTCGAACGAATTATTACGAAAACCTTTGTAGCTGTTTTCGAAAAAGTTTAAGCATGTATGCGTACAGTTCATTCGAGCACTAGACCATCTATATTTCTCGTAGTAAATAAAATTCTAGAACTGTGATGATAACAGACTCTAATGACTCTGAAATGCATCATGTATTTTTGTTAGAATTAGCACATGTTCCATCTATTATTTTTAATTATTTTTACATTGATTTTCAATATTGTATTACACGATAAATGACGAACTATTGCGTAGAAGATATTAGAGATTATTAAAGATATTCACTGCACATAATTCAGGTTTTTTAATATTTTTAAAATGATGAACTGCGTAACAGATATCATATCATATGTACATAGCCCTTCATCTCTTAGAGAGTACCTCAGAATCAGATGCAGCAATTCAAATAATTATAAATATATGTTGCTGTCATGCTCTATGCCGTTGAAAAGCTTTATACCATGCAACATACCGTTACAGAAATACTACGCATTAATTTTAGCCAGCTATTTTCGATTTGCCCCGTCGAGGAAACTTACGAGGCGAGCTCTCCTCTCTCGAATAGCTTACATATTTGGCTCTGTTGCTGTATTTTCTTGGGTGATAAAATCAACGTTGAATCTGTTGGGAAGAAAGATGCGATGTAAAGGATTTGGAATAAGTCGAGAGAGTAATGCATGCATTTTTGAAAGGGAAGAAAGCAATCCCCTCGATTTTCTATAGCAAGAGCAAAAGTAATTGAATTCTCTGAGGTGAAATGTTAACGCTGTCACGAACAAAGAGCTGGTCCGGGGTGAAAGAGTGAAAAATGGTGTTTTTTTAAGCACGGGGGTAGTTTTAGCACGGAGAACGAAATGATGGGAGGAACGGAGGTTAGAAAAAGAGGCCGAAGCACAAAGGAGAGAAGCGAGGTCGGGGAGACAAATCTGCGTTGGCGGGAAGCGACTTGTGTGGTGTCACCCGTGACCTGCGGTTTCAACCGTTTTGAGTTCCTCTCACGAAGGGTCCTTCCGATATGCCAGAAGTTGCAAGCGAGGGGAAAGGAGGGACGCAGATCGTGTGGAAACGCAGGCGAGGGAGGAAGAATCACCCGACAAGGTCTTCTTTTATTCGCCGCCAAGAATAAGCACGCCGGCGTATTTATCGCGTCCAAATTTTTCGTTGAAGGGAGAGAGGAAGGAATTTTCGAGCGGGAGCCGTGGTGGAAGAAAGCACTCACCGTGGGATTTTTCGACCGGTCGACTTAGGGGTTTTGGCAAACGTGACTTCTTGGCAGAATATCTCACCAGAGGTCGAATATTCGTTCTTTTAATTCATTAATACCCTGAGAAATACCACTCTGCAGCTTATCTATCTTCTCTATCTGTACAGATATTTCTGATTTTCTTTCGAGCCACGAAGCTAGGAACTGAAGAGAAAATTACCTAATAAATAAGAGATCTGTTGAGAAAGGAACCGGCGTCTAATTTTTTACCAGACTGGAGTGATGTTTGGGTAGCGATCACGACACTGAACGAGTTGATTTTGTTTGGTCGTACTCTTACACCTCTGGCTCATCTCAAGCACAGCTCTGATTCTGAGTTTCTGAACATCGTGATAACTCAACGACCCAAAAAATCAATAAGTTCAGTCATCTTGAGAGAAATGGAAAAGCCGATGTACATGAAGCCAACACGTACATGGTCTATAATGAAAGTAATGGGAATGATTTTATTGTGACGTGACTATCTATGGCAGCGAGGTCAAATTGGTTGGGAAATGTGGTAGGGGGTCTGCCCTTTCAACGCAGCCGAAATTCAGTCAGCTCCGGGCAGTTTGAGCGGAAATAGTGGTTTTTGACTTTGTAACACGACTCCCAGCCACACGTCCTTCATCGTTACCAACTTCCTGGCCCGGAGCACCACCCCTTTAAGGTCCCCCAGCCCCTTATAGTCTCGAATTGGCTCCGTGCAACTTTTTTTGTTTCCCCGACTGAAAAGAAAGCTGAAAGGAAAGCATTGGCAGACCGTGGAAAATATCCAAAAGCATGTTACAACGTTCCTGAGAGACGTTCCCGTCGAGGAGTATCAGTATGATGCCTTCCAGGCGTGGTAGACACGTCTCCGCAAGTGTATCGATGCAGGGGGAAAGTATTTTGAAGAACTCTAAGCATCTGTACAAGTACGATCAATAAATCTATTTTCGCAGAGAATGCGAATTACTTTAATAGAGGACCCTGTATGGCAGCACCTCACACAGCGGCCATCTTGTAGTGTCACTCACTCGAAGAAAAAATTCGAGCATGCGCATTAAGCTCTCTTCTTTTACTGTGAACATTGATGTCACCCAAGTAAGTACCTAGTGGAAGGAAATTCAAAGTTCGACACTTTTTCAACTAACTTCATACGCCTTGTTGCGTGGATAATTTAATATATAGAACGTATTGACATATGATTTATATTGTAACTTAGAATTGACATATGCACTACACTTAAATTATTTATTTAAAGTTTTTTTGACAAACGAACATTATTAAAATCTAGGAAACAGAAATATTTTAAACTGACGTGCCCATTTAAAGATCAATATTAACTCGATGGTGAAATATATATGCAATTGCTTATTTATTCTTTCAACGTCATCATTTATTCAACAGGTTCTCAACTTTATGATATTTTTCGTATTCATAATAAATTATGCTCTTTCTTACATTAATTTGAATTTAATTTATGGTTTCACACATTCATCTGGATCGCGAAAAACAGAAAAAAGTAAAACTTTTCCCCTCTAACGAAAACGCCATATAGTAGGTTTTTTTTGTTCACTTGAGTTTGATTTCATAGTTCTTAGTATATAATAGCAAATCAATGAGGGAGTAATAGAGGTACAAAAATTCAGGCGCGCAGCTTAGATGGAAAAAGGCTAATAACCTCTCGCTGCACCTATGCATTCAACTGTGCAGTTTTTATCGTCTGTCTTTCGTAACTACGTACACATTTTGGTTTAATTTAAAAAAAGTGTTGCATGCCAAAATATTGGAAACAATCCTAAATAGTTTGACACGCAAAAAATAAAACAGGCATGTTTACCAAAAGTTATTTAACCAGATCATGAACAATTTCAATTCAAATTTATCGAATGGTAAATGAGATTGTAATGTGATACTTGTACATTTTTACATTAGCACACTGGAGATATTTCAACGTTGCATGAACAGTATGGTACTTTAGAAACTGAAACAAAAGAAAAATGTAACACGTCTTTTACACATACATACGAATTTTTTATTTTTATATCCATTATTCCTAAGGCTTTCATCTGTTTGATGAAGGTTCCATGCTGCTTCCCAGTGCTTCCGTTGCGTAGGCTAGCTTTGTGGTCAGCAGGTCCGGCCCCCGCCCTAGAAGCGTATTGAGGGCGAAGAGCAATTGCAGTGCAATCTGCCAATCGCTATGCATGGGACTCGCTGGGGGCAACACTGTTGATGAAAGAGACAACCTGCGCGGCGAAAACTCTCTCAAGCAGCGATGGGCTTTCATATTTCAGTTTAGTAATAGATAAAAATTGCAGTATTATGTGATATTTGTGATACATTACCGTCTACAGATGATCTCACATTTCTGATCCGTGATAATCTGACTTTCCGGATATACTGTCTTTTAGGTATCTAAAATTGAGTGACAGTGGCATGATCATGATATCGTGCAGTGTCTTGCAACTGTAAATATTGTTACTTTGTCAATTTTGCATTGAGAGTCAATATAAGTCCTTTATCAGAGGACATGTCACTCATAGTCTTCGATTCTTCCCTTTCACTTTTTGAAAATCCTCTTTGTATGCGTAGAAAAGGGCATTGCGCCACTTTCCCTAGCAACACTTCTTTTCCATCTCATTCTTCTCGTTTCAACTTTCATCGCAGGAACGCTCTGCAGGGAAAGTGCTATCTTTAAGATATTTTTTTCTTTTTCTATGACCAAATAATGATCAAAACGAATCCCTTATTTGATCTTCCCGTAATCCCTTATTTGATCTTCCCTATCTTTTTGAGGAAGAATTAAGTTATTCAAAATTCTTATTGCTTGATTTTTTATGCAGTGGCTGTTCCAAAATTTACGTAATATTCAATAAATTTAGTGTCGACTTATGATCATAAAAAGTATATTAACTAAGGATTTTGTTTTTCACATGCATGCATCATCTATTATTTGACCTGTTTCTTCACTTGACGGAGGTTCAAGTGTAAGAACGAAATCATAACATTTCTTAAGTAAAGAACTTATAATAATTGCGAACTCTATAAGCTCTTCTTTGAGTTTGCTATATTCCCATGATAGAATTCAGGTCATTATACAGTTATATTGGGATGTTGAGAACTCTAATTTGAAAATTGTTGCCTCGTGCATGGCATTGCTTCATCTTCAACTGTGAAAACGTTCAGGTTCGCAAATCAAGTTAATTAACGGAGTTAATTGTTAAGCTTGTACACCTCTTGTGAGTCTAAGTTTATTATTTGAAGTTAGTAACAATACTGTTTTCTATTCCAAATTGACAATTGGTGACTCACTATTGATGAAGAAGAAATTCAACTAATTTCTTGACGCACACCTAATTAACCAGACATTCATTTTGCTCCCGTGTAAATGTATATAGAGCAGCACGTTCATCCTGCGTTTATTGTATTTATTACAGCTCCGATTCTGAGAATATCAAAGTGTATTCTCCGTTAATTAATAAGAGTAGGTGTAAGCTTTTCGGAGAGGTTTTATTCTTGAAGCCCATAATTACATCTGCTTATAATTTGGAAATCTGTATATGTGTATAAGAAGTCGAAGCCTTGAGTTGTAGATCAAATGGACGAGTAAAATGAAAAATTAAAGAGGATGTAGAAGTGAGTAGGTGTAAAAGCAAATATGGAGCACACTTAATGAACCAGAAGGGGTATTATAAATTTGTTAGTGACATAATAGAAGTGAAAATGGATAGTCGGACTCCATGATGAAGGCCTGAGGGTCCAGTGAAGCATAACGGTAGACGGAACAGTTATCAGGGCACAACATCGAGCATTCTAATTCGGTGTTTGTAAAGATCTATCGTATACAACGATCAGGAAATAGGAATTTATTATGAATCTCTCCAGCAATCCGAGTAAGACTCCATGGAGTTATTTATAAGTGACAGTGTTTCCCCTACTTCCATTATACCTCTCATCCTGTTACTTTCCCTTCCTCCTCTCGTTCCTTTCACTCTCGACTCAGCTCTTTGCCCCAAAGCTTTTTCTCTATTCGTCTTTTCTCCCGTGGTCTATCTCTCTCACCTTTCGGCCTTCTCCCCTTGGATTAGTCTCCACCGCCTTCTTGCACGAAATCTTCCGTTCGCGCATTTCTTTATCGCCGCCCCCCTACTTCAATGCTCAGGATAAAGAAAGAACCACTTTCAGCCCTGGTTTTCTAACCCCTCCACCCCACTTTATTAACTCCACTGGTCCCCTTCACCCCTACCTCTCTCTCTTCACCCTCTCACCCAACAACTCTCAAACAACTCGTAGTCTCATCCAACCTTCGCCAAAAACCACACTCCCTCTCCACCCCATGCATAATACACCATAACCTTCAAAATTTCTTCTTTTTTTTCCGCTTCCAGTCCCTCGACATCACCCTCGAAATCTCCCATCTTTTCTCATTCCGCAAACTCTCACTTTACGGTAAAATTAATCTTTTTTTGTCTCAGTGATGATTCTCACTTTTGTTGCTTGTGTCTCTGTAAAGTGTTTATATTTGACGGAAAAACATGAAATTTCTTTATTTGCACGGTTACGTTTAACTATTTTAATTTCTTCTGCCAAGGAAATGCTCGAACGAATTCCGATACGTAATTTAGAATGCTAAACTAAATTGCACCAAAAATAATCGTATGTAAAGGAAGAGCGTACTGGATTCCTTGCGGAATCTGAATTCTATTAGCGGTATCTCCCCCATTCTCACTACATTGAACCTGGTTAAAGACGTTAGAAAGACTACAAGACTCATTAGTGAACATATTTGTCTATATATTTCCGTTTTTCGTGAAGTGGCATTCGTGTTGTATTTGCTACTGCTTAGTTAATGCGTCAGGTGCGATATTGACTTTAAAGCTGCGCGTATTTCATTTTCGGAAGCAGCACAGGGGAATTAGTAGCTTTAAATCTGTAAAATGGTGAATTTTGGGCTTCTCTAACTGGAATCAATTCCATTTTTTATTATTATTATTAGGTAATCTACCGTTTAAGGTAGGTTTTTGGATGGACACAACTATCAAATAAACATTTTGTGACCCCCCACCTAGCAAACTAATCTATATCAGGTCCCTCTTCATCTCGGTGTACTTCTTTCCTCCCTTCATCCCGTCCAACATCCCTATCCTGTTCCTGCCCTTACCTCGCTTGCCCAACATTCTCCCCTCTATTACTTTCTTCAACATTCCACTACCGCTCAATACGCCTTTCATCCATTTTTCCTGCCTCCATAGGATTTCTCTCAACAAACCCCTCTCCTGACCCACCATCTCTGGTACTTCCTCATTTGTTTTCCTTTCTGTCCATTTCACCTACTCCATTCTTCTCCACACCCACATTTCGAAAGCCTCCAATCTACGTCTATCCTCCTGCTTCAGTGACCACGTTTCCGCGCCGTACATAGCTACGCTCCATATGAGAGTTTTTACGAGTCTTGTCTTAACATCCCTACTCAACGTCCCCGTCATCAACTCCCTCCTCCTTGAGAAAGCCTCCTTGCCTAGCGCAATTCTTCTCCTTACGTCCCTACCACTTTGACCGTATTGGTCCAAGACACTTCCGAGATATGTAAACTTTTCTACCTGCTCTATTTTTCCCCCGCCTATTTTAATATTTAGCTTAGCCTTTTTCTTTCTGGAAAATCGCATAACCTTTGTTTTATTAATATTGATTCTCATCCCATATTTATCGCACTGAACCTCCAATTCACTCAGCAATGCTTGTAACCCCTTGGCTGACTGAGCAACTAATGCTTGGTCATCAGCAAACCTAACCGATTTTACGAATTCCCCTCCGACTTTCATTCCTACCTCCAGTTCTTTCCATTCCTCTTTAATCATTTCCTCTACATATACGTTGAACAGCACCGGTGACAATGGGCAACCCTGCCTTACACCTCTTCCTAACACTGCCCATCCGGACTCTCCGTTGCCCACTCGCACCTGAGCAGTCTGAGAGATGTACAGGTTGCGGATCAGTCTCCTGTCCCTCCAATTCCAATTATATTAGATAAAGGGAAAAAAACAAATAAGCAGAAATAATCATGGAGAGTAGGGAGCTGTATGGTTCCGAAACTTGATCTTGGAGGGTGAATGATGAGGGATTTATATAGAAACATTTGAGATATACGAAATAGTAAAAATTGTAAATTTTTCCCCGCGATTCGATAACATCGATTCCCTCAAATTTTAAAATGCATTTCTAAAAAAAATGCATAAACTTTTACTTTCGTTGAAGATGGCTATGTTTACGCTACTTGGAAAAAAGGACAATCCTTGACCTGATATTGATTAAAAATATAATTTAGAATACGATAAAAGTAGCCAGTTAAATCGCTATTGTTATGCAGCCAACTTATCGAGTAAGTTGTGGGGGTTGCCTAGATTACAGAGCCGTTGGTTGCCCTCTTAATTTGACAATTCATTTTCTAGGCAGCCGTAAATAAAGTTGGAGAATATCGGATACATCGGTGAACAAATCGTGACTTGAAAAAAGCTTCCAAGACTTTTTATTCCCTCTCAGGAGGATAAACCAAATTACGAATTTTTCTCGCACTAATTTCGAGTAAAGTGAAGAGTACAAAACGCTTAATGTCCTTAATCTGATTTTTATAAGTCTCATTTATATGAATAAATATAAATATTTAAAGATACAGTTATAGGTCTACTAATTATAAATGAATTCATCCTTTAATGATTCGAAAAAGATATTTCACGTTGGATGCAGTTTGTCACTAAGTGTTTTCAAGTCGCTCAAAGTAAACAAATTGTCCAAATTTTGAGATACTTCAGAGACTACTACATTTTTCTTTCTGAATTTCTCGTCACTGAAACTGCAAACTCCATCTGAAGTTTCACTATTATTTTTGTTCATACGGTTATTCTTGAGTTTTTTTTACCCGCAAGCCAATGGAGACAAACTTGAATTGAATCATCATTATGGTCCAATGTTGAATGTGTTGAAAAAGATCAGTAGATTATCGTTCAAACTCTGTGGTTATAGAGGTATGGCTCTGATAAGCTTTTTTCTCCAAAGCTTTTGTTCTTTCAGGTTTCATAAAAATTAAAGGCTGAGGAATGTATTTGAAATAATTGGTTTTTACGCGATAATTTAAAGATTATCAACACTTTCCAAGGTAATTCAAAATTTCCAACTTTGCTCCAAAAACTAATCTACCAAGAAATATGGACTTAAGGGTAAATCTCTTCCTTACGTGGTATTATTTTTTCAGAGAATATTATTATTTCTAGGATTCCATTCTTACGACGAGTCTACTTTTTTCCCTAAGGATAAAAATCACGTGCGTGAGAAAAGTAGTCACAAGCTATTATTTTAAATTCAGAAAGGCATAGTGCTATATAGTTTTTTCCTACTTAATTACGAGTACCCTGATACCTCCCGCCACACGCCCATGTGGCGGCTTGGGGGGTATTAAGTAGATGTAGATGTTGATGTAGATTATTTATGGCTGTAAGGCAGCGTTCTTCCAGCTGTATCGAACATGTTGAATAAATGTTGTCACAAATTAATAATTTTCTATTCGCCTATATATTTATTTTCTATACTACGAACATCGCATTAATATTTTACGTTAACGCTCATTCTTTCTCGCCTCCTTGCAAAACGCTTTGTGGTCGATGATATTCTCAGAAATAATTTTTATATTACGTCTCATTACAAAAATAGTGTTTCTAGTTTAAGTGCAACGTCAATAGTCATTGCCGCTGGATACTAAATTTACGTTTTTTTTAAGCTTTAATTTTAGAACATCCATTTATATCTTTCCCAGTTGCGGGAGGACGAGAGGAGATAAAACGTTATCTACGACTGTTGTCATTTAGCTCGGCATTGTGACTCAAAATGGCAGATATTTCACAGTGCGAGAGTACTTTGATTGATGATGCTCCATGATTGCAAATTCAAAGGGAAATGATATGCACGAAATTTTTTTAGCTCTTCGTAGGAACAATTTAAAATAATTATTTCCAATTTTAATTCTACTCTTTAATATAATTATTGAGTTTATTTTGATTTTAGACGCGCCATTGATTTTTCAGACAAAATTTTTAACTTTAAAATTTATTGTTGCTATATTAATAAAAGTACCCCTTTACATTAAGATTGGTATTGATTTTCGTGGGTCTTTTGTGAAAACTCATGTAAAAGTTTCACAACAAACAATTAATTGATGTTAGTTCCGTTTTCGAGATTATAATTGATATTAAAATCTGATATGGCTCCTGATAATGGCAGCGTTGGAATATTCTTTATTCGATTAGGCATGTGTTTCGTCGTTTGACGCTGCATTACCTCATATAAAGTACGCTCGTACGCTTCGATATTAAAGATGTAAATGGAAAATTGTGATGAATAGTTTTTGATTTATAGTGGGAAAAATTCCTAATCTTAAAATAGTCTGGGGTCTCTCCAGATATTTGCTATCAGGAGGAACATTAATCCATTTGCAGGGAATCCTAAGGGAAGGAAATTTCATCTGAATGACAGCAAGGGGCATTGACACATTTGTATTGAGTTAATGCCGAAATTGTGTTTCTCTGTTTCCTCTCTCTTTCAATTATACGTAAATGGAACCCTTTTAAAGCTAGGCGTACGTTATGAACAACCGGAGTGAATTCCCTTGTCTATTTCAATTTCCCATTTTAACGTATATTCGTTATTTCATATTTATTACCTTTGCGAAGAAATACGATTGATTCCATTTGGAAAACTGATTTGGACTATTAGTTGTGCATCACATTGTCTTCCTTTGAACATTGTACGTATGTTGCCTATGGGATTGATTGATAAAATTTTGTATGATTTTCATCGATGCCAGTAATCGTGTCTTTTGATGGTAATCTTATGGCCTTTGGCTGTATGTTATCCCAGTGTTAATGACATATTATCTGCTATATGGAGTACACGGAATGAATTCCCTTGAAAAGTAATTAATTTTCAATGTTTGTATTTCATCCTAGGTTATGGTACAGATCGTTTAAATTGCAGTCGAAAACCTCTAAAATTAGTCATACTTGTTTTATAGTATGACAAAAGGTCCCTTGATTATATGGTACTAATAGTTTTCTTGAATTCCCTGGCAATTTTGATATTAATCTCGTGAATCCATTCATCTTTATTAAAAGCCAATAATTATATCTGCCTGAAATCGCAGTGCTTTTTGGAAATAAATTCTCTTTTCTCGCGGGTATTATATTGGGTCATAAGATATTAGAACCCATTAACATTCTCTCTGACTCCCAGGGGGAATGTAGCTGAAACAATAAAGTCCTGGACTGAAAAAAATATCATCCCTCGGTAAAATAATTTGTGACGTCATCAGAATAGGGTCGTCACGCGTCGCACCTGCGCCGACAATTTTATGGGGGGGCATTAGTGTGCAGGAGCATAAAACAGGCAAACGCTGAGTCAGCAGAGTTAAGAGAGGCCGTTCATTACGATTGCTTGCAATGAAATGTCACAGAAACATAACTAATGGCAATGTTTCACGGGATTCCCAAGGTGATGAGAGAACCTCTCCTGCCCCCTTACTTTTTTTGTTGATCGATTTCTTGCGTGCAATTACCTACGCCATCTCGATGCAGGGAAATGGAGGAATGGGGAAGTAAGGCGAAGTGAAAAGGGAATGACCCTATGCGACTCTGGAGTGGCCGTGCTAAGATAGGGTCGTACGATGCTTCAGTTATCAGCTTAGGCTTTCGGAATACGCTGAAAGTCGCAGAACTTGTTGATGCATCAAAAATATACACTACGTACGACTAAGTAGCTACGAGGGAAGTTCTCAATAGTGCGTCTACATGGTATTATCAACAGGGACAAGAAGAAATACAGGGTGCGTTCAAAAAGTAAGACAATTATATTTTTAAAATAGTTTATGGAATAGATATGCACAAACACTTACATGTCTTCAAAAAGCTATCCTTAGGCCTGTGCAATTTTTTCCCAGCGACTCTGCCATGACCGGTACGCGGTCTGGAAGACGTCTTTGGAGACTTCTCGCAAGGTCTTCGTTACGGTGGATTAGGTCTCTTCTATGGACCAAAAAAGGGTACCTTTCAGGGCTGTCTTAATCCGAGAGAACAAAAACAATCTGCTGGAGCGACGTCAGGAGAGGGGGTTAGTGCAGCGTTGGAACCTGATGTTTGGCCAGGAACTCGCGGACTCGTAGCATGTTGCAGCAAACACCTTGGGCACGAGCTTGGTGCACGCTTCCCTCTTCACTAAATCTTCAGATCCAACGCAAAGCAAAACAGTAGACAACAAGTGCAGTTCATTGGCAACCACCTTGATACTCAATCGACGGTCAGAGTCCAACAATTGTCGAACACAGCCACATTGCTCTCGATTTACTGGTTGACGGCCGCCCAGAGCGTTGTTCGTCGTGAACCTCTTCCCGGACCTCCTTGAAGGTCTTTAATCACTTCGAAACTTGTGAGTAGGACAGAGCAGAGTCCCCGTAAGTCTCAAGAATCATTTGTTAGTCTCCTCAAGAGATTTTTCCAGTTTAGGAGAAAACTTAGTAATCGCGTAACATTGCTCGATCGTCGATTCCATTTTTTTCGTGACACGGTCGGTGCAAAGAGGTTTACATTAACTGAGGTTCTACCGCTACCGCAGCTTTGAGAGCACTGAGAACGGTTTCGCGGCAATGAAAGGCACTTCTGCCATCTACTTCAGGTAGTTTAATTATACTCTGACTAATGGGAGCCGCGCGGAAAATTTAATTGAATTACTTTTGGAACGCACGCTGCAATTAAAGTGGGCCTCTTTCAGTGCATCAAATTGATAGCTTACCCTCTCGATGAACCGGTATCGTTATAGTACACTGTCTAATTTATAATTTTTCAGTGGTATCCCGATCCCTACTTGAGGTGCTTTCTGGAGGGCACTTTGAGTGAGTACGCCGTCCGTCGGATGGGACGTTAAGCTGCGGACCCCTTGGCGCCTTTCGTTAAGAGCAGGCTAATGCCGACGCCGGGTTTCTCTCCACCCTTCATCCTTTCCCATCCAACCCTAATGGCGCAAATGACCTGAGCTGTCGGTCGCCTCCCCAACAATACTACTACTACCTAATTTATAATTGATTATATAGTTAATAAATTAAATAGCAAAAATTATCGATACCTCATCACGTGATATCGTTGAACATTTCATTCAAAACTTGGATGTAAGGAAAATAATTGAGTATACGAGTAATTTTTTTAAATATCAGAACGAGGCGATTCTAGCAATTGGGGATCTGGGCGTATGAAAAATTCAATTATATTTTTATCATTAATATATCGGCGCTATGACCCCCTATCGCTTTTCCCTTTGCTTTGATGCTTATTATAATTCAGGGTTAGCATCGGAAACAGAATATCGTGCAGGTTCTGTAACATATCGATACGGAGTAGCGTCCTGCCTAATTTTGGCCCGTTGCAATGGTATTTGTCTGAGAGCATCATCCATGTCAGTATCAAGGGCACTCAGCTGCAGCCCGAAGCGGTTTAAAAGTGCCTCGAAGTGCGGATAGGTTTTAGGGACTATTTTCTGCGACACCATATCGTGGCACTTGGCCGGCACGAGGGACAGGAAAAACGTCATGAACTCTCCCCAGTCTTCTCTTCCCTCTTTCGTACGGAATTCGCGATATATGAACCCGTGAAAAAAAAGAATCGATGGAGAAAAAAATAAGTCCAAGCGGGTGTTCCCGCGCCAGCCTCGAAATAAAGATAAATAAAAAGGAAGGATTGAAAGTGGAGGAAACAAAAGGGGGCAGCAGGCGAAGCAGGCTTGGTAGGAGGAAGAGGGGTGTCAGGATCACGGAGGGAAGGGAAGGGGGTAGGGGGAAAGCCCAGCCGCAGATTAAATCACTGGCGGAGAGAGAGAGAGGAATGTGTAAAACTGGTGTCTTTCATTCCCTTGTTCGGCGCTTACGGCGGTCTCACACAGCGCGAGAAACAAACGACGCTTTGCAAGGCGTGACCTAGTGCCACCATTTTCTCGTCTTCTTATCTCTGGATCTATTCTGGAGTTGTCGCTTATTTTAGGAGATCCAGCATGTTAGCGCTTAATCAATATTCCATCGCATTGCGCATTTGCATGAAATATGAGGGGACCTCGCAGCATTGAATAAATGGATACAGGGGAGAACGGGAATGAAGCACCCGAAATATGTTGTAATGAGTGTCTTTAAATTTCTTTAAATGCTTTCGCTGTAGATTTGACCTTGCGATATCCCTCCTTGAAAATCAATTGTAATCGATTCACCATTACATTTACTCAATAAATGATAGATGTAGATGAATAAGTTGAGATATGATGTACTTATTATTTTGTGATCCTAGGTGTACAGTACCGTGGGTAAATTAAATCGTAATTTTATAATAACTTTTTTACATGTGATGTACGAGTAATAAATACTTCATTTATCATAAAGTCATATTAGGACTCACGTTTATTCATACAAATTTTAATTCGACGAAAAGGGGCGATTTTTTAACCAGAATTCTTTTTAGTGCTGGAATTTTTAAAGTCATGATGTTTTAGGAGCAACAAAGTAGGCAATACATTTAAATGCAACAATTTCAGAGTGTAGAAAGTCATTCGCCTTGACCGGAATTTGAACTCGCATCCCTCAATGTCCGGCCTAGTGCTTTAGCCAGTTAACCTATAGCTTGCTAGTGATTTTTACTCTCTGAAATTGTTGCATTGAAATGCATATTAGCGGATGACTCCGTTAAAAGTTACTGCTGCGTTGGAATTAGTTAATACATTCTAATTCATATTAGTTGCTCAACGCTGATTCTCTGCTGCCATATCTACTGAGTCCTGTTGATACGTATTCCTCGTCTCCTGGATACATTCTATTTTTCAGCCTTCCTATTGAACACCGTGTACATATCTTAAATCAACTTATATTAGTTGTCTGGAATTCTTTATTCGGCGAAGTTGAAGGCGTGTAAAATTCAGATTCTCTCGGATGTATTCGTACCAGGGCAAAATATAGCGGAATCAACTGCCCAAGTATCGTCATAACAAATGATATGCACTATATCCAGAATGGGGTAACATATAATATTGATGAACTTCTATGTTCAACAGGGTTTTCCCTCTAAGAAGTTAAATTATCGACATGACAAAACAGTTTATTTTTTTATACATTTTATCCAGGGCAGCCTTAGCTTATTGATAAATTGTATGATCTAGATACTTCTTCTGTTTAAATTTCATACTACTTTTAACACCGGTATATTTTTTAAAGGACGTAAGTAGTACAGACATGTTGTATCTGCCAATCTGTAATAATAAATAAAAATAAATAAACTGTAAAAACAGTTTATTTTTTATGCATTTTATCCAGGGCAGCCTTAGATTATTGATAAATTGTATGATCTAGATACTTCTTCTGTTTAAATTTCATACTACTTTTAACACCGGTATAGTTTTTAAAGGACGTAAGTAGTAAAGACATGTTGTATCTGCCAATCTGTAATACTGGTCATAGAATATAATTATAAAAAAGAATATGAGTTCATGTATGGAAATAATCATGAATATAACCAGGAATGCGATAGTTCCTCTAAATAGACCTAAAAATAATGGATTGGTAAACTTATCAAATACGAATGAGTTGAATTAATTTCCAGCGGATGAATGAATTGTCTTCGATGAAAATAAATTCTTAATGTTGTTTTTCCACCGTTACTATAAAATTGAGCTTTCACTAATCCAAGTAAATACATATGCCAAGACTCCTAAATGAGATGATATTGAAATGTAACCAATTTCTCATAACTTCAGTCCTTTAGTGAAGTGCTGATGATTAGATTTTAGCAGTTTAGATTGTATTATCATGTATTTCGCGTGTACAGACGCAAATCAGAGTGAAATACTAATTCGACAGCAGTGAGGTCTATTCCCACGGGAACTTCCTCCCCCCCTCCGTGCGACGGAATGGCCCATGCCGAAGGGGGTAGGAGAAGGGACGCGGGCCCAGCGCGAGATTGGAAAAGTGTGAAGGGAGGAGTGACGTTGAGTAAGGGGCGTTGGAGGAAAAGGGTGTACTTGGACGAGGACATAATCTAAGGCGTGCCCTTCCCAAGGTGGGGGAGGGGGGAAAGCAAGACAATCGATGGTGCATCTCAAGTTCAACAAGAGTCGCACGGTTTTCTTTAGTGCTCCTCCCAATCTCATCCACTCATCATTCCGAGATCACCAAAGTCTCCCCCTCTCTGATACTTCGCCCTCCCCACTCCACCGCTCGCCTTCCACCCCCACCCCGCTCCCTTCCCCACGCTCTGCCCCGAAGATCCCAATACATATTCCCCTGCCCACGATGCCACCGAGCTCTTTGGTCCTGCCCATCCGTCCCGCCCTCCCCTGCCTCTTCACTGTGATACAGTATCCATTCCGCGGAGTTCCGCGACTCCTCCTTCCATGCCAGGGAAAAAAAAAGGATTTCAGTCTCTCCTCCTCCTTGAATCTCACCCTATTCGGCACATTTCTCTGACGTCTTCACATCTCCACTATCTTTCTCGGGTAGTTTGAGAGGGTGTGTGTGTGTCTGTGTGTGCGCGCGCGAGGAAGACTCCTTCGTCCAACATTTGAACGTGGGAGAGCCCCCTCCAACACCCTCCCCCCCTCATCCCCCGCTCCGTCAAAAGGTAGTAAATTTCAGTTCAATCGCGCGTAATGCATCCACAAGCCCGCCCACAGGGTCCCTCTCCTTCCCCACTGCTACTCTCACACCACCCACCACTGCCTCCTTCTAGTGGTGCCCCTCGGTGAACATAAATTAAGGATATCGATCTTTGCAGAACATCGAACAACCATGCCTCGTCTATTTTCCCATTTAAAATCAATCTGTCGCTTTATCGTTATTTAAGTCGATTCGTAAGAATAAATGAATTTGCGACTTTGCAGTTTCCTTGGAGACCTTGCAAATATTGACGACGTACCTTACTTAACACCGAATATTTGATTAAATTTACTTGGAAAATTAAAGAAGTCAAGGGTTTAGGTACACATCTTGTGCCATACAATTCGCGTAAGAAGTCAGATGTTAGATAAATTCACGCATTGAAATTAATTAAATATAAAAACGTCGTGTGCTCTCGAAGCGCTAGACTATACACGATTTTGGGTTATCAAGCGGATAATTAGTCGCAATAGTTTCTTGATAGGTGCTATTAGTTGGCTGGATGTGGTGAATGTTCAGTTCATCGTTAAAATTTGTAAACTAAATAGCCTTCAAGTCATCGAAACTCGGTGGAAATGTATGGATTGAATGTCATTGAATGTATGAACGTAATATGCACGTCGACACCAAGAATCAGTTGAACTGCGACTCTCCCATCCGTAGGCAGTACTTTTGCGCTGTTCCTCACTTTAAGCAACGATGGGGTCCCCTTCTCTTTCCTCGTATTCTGTTTTCATTCCTCCTTTTTCAATCCTTGGTCTTCGGAGAGGAAAAGCCTCTGTCTCACCCATCATCCTCCATAACAGAAACACGTCAGAAACTTCCCTTTAATAACCTTTTCGCTCCGACTTTAAAGCCGGGCATCGGTTTCCACACTACGGAGTATGGAGAGCCGAGGGAAATAAGGCCATGGACGTGCACAGTGGTAGTGAAACCCACAATTTTCCCGGGGAAATTCATTTTAAACATCTTGGGCGTTTTTTTTGTATGCTATTAATAATATCTAATTGGTTTCGTATGCCATGTCTGGACGTCCGCTTTATCGTCAGGGTGCAAAATTTCTACGGAAAAAAGGAATTGGGGATAAAATTCTAAAAGTTTTACGCTTCTAGTTAATTATGCGTAAATTACCTACAGCCGTCATCCATTTGAATCCACTCCATTGCATTGAATCCACACATCTTTTGAATTATTATTATTTTTATTATCCCAGCAATTTTGTGCAATTTGGTACTACACTAATTTTAGCTGACCTCTTCATGCACGGGGAGACGAAATATATTATTACCTTTCCTTAGATCTCCATATTGACGTCTTTAGCTGACGTGTTTCAAGTGTTATTTACTTGGCTCTACAAGTATGTAACGACACAAGGTAATGATAGGATAACAATTGAGGTGGCGAAGGCTAAATTATGTCAACGGTAGACTAATTAACTGAGTGTTAGAAGTACGTCGGAATAGTTCCAGTTTGTGTATTTGGAGAATTGTGGGTGATGGCGCTTCTGGACGCACCCGTGACCATGCTATGGTTTGAAGAATGCATGGACACAGGAAAAACACAGGTGGTACAGACTATGAACTAACTCCTTATTCTGGACCATGCACATTTAATTCACTGTAGTTTATGTGACCTGCTGCACACTACAGTGATTATAAAAAAGTTTTGTACTAATTTCGCTACAATCATTGCGTATCTGTAATTCATACTTTCTAATCCATTCGCATGCTTCGCAAAAGGCCTACTCTCTTCCTCTCTATATTCCTCATACCCGGAATTCTTCCTTCTTTCATTGTCCTCAAAGTCCCCAATAGCCATTCAAAATCTCTTTATCTAGTTCTTCTGTCTTCTTAAAAAAAATTTCCACTTTCCTTTTCCAAATGCACTTGCTAAGCTTCAATTTTTGTCAACCTCTCAACACACATTGTTTTGTCATTCCTCTATATTTTAGCCTGCTTATTACTCGTATGTGCTCCTTTTTTCCCCTAAAATGGTAGGGGTACGGTGATATAGGATGTTGATGAGCGGGACCACTATCGCTGCCCACAACGCGATTGTAACTCTGCATTACAGCTTAGATTGCAAATTTTACGACGCTGCTCCTTCATGCTTCGTCGCGAATCTCACTATCTAGGTTTTGGTAGCTATTTAAGGATAATGATATATTTTCCTTAACCATTAAGTTTTCCACGATATGAATGTATGGACATGAGTTAAAGGTTATCTTTTCATGATTCTCTTTTAAAAAATGATTAGTTTGCTGAGACCGTTTGCTCCTAAAGCTCTCCTATTTTTCACCAAAACACTGACCAATTTATCTTCAACGTATCTTCTTTCTAGTAGAGACACTCGATACTATCTTATTTATATTGCTTGTTTCCGTCTCCCACCTCCCATGAATTTTGATTAATAAATAGCTGGGATTCCGGAATGGAAAAAAATATCTGAACTCTATCGGTGAACCGTGCTCGTTTATTAATGGAATTGACTTAATTAAATTCCAAACTACTGTGACTGCTAGCCCGATTCCCTTCTTCGTGAGTGTTAAACACTACGGGCTTTAAAGTTACACCTGTTTTGTCTCACTTCCTTTCTTATCTTTGGGAACCCCAATTCTCGATCCGTGATCCTTGCTTGTACTATGTCATAAATATTTTTCCAGTTGACTATACCTGTAGTTCATCCCTTCATTTTGCAATACTACCGATGACTGAACTCCATCATAATCTATCAAATAAGCCTGAGGACTGAGGAATGTCGTGAGCGACTTTCGATAAAATCAACGAAACGTTTTTTCTTGAAACTTATTTGAAAAATTTCCGTTTTCATTGATAAAGTGGAGTTAGTATTTGGAAATTAATGTCTCCATGTACGAGCATGGTATGTTTTACAAATTTTCAGTTGCTCAAGTAACTATCAAATATACCTTAACTTATCCTCATAGCTAACGAAATACTCATATCAGAAATATCTTTATATGGAACATTAAATGCATTTGTACAAAAGTACTTACGACTGCCCCTGTATGTACTTTGTAACATATCAATAAAAATGGAAAATGCTTTAGAAACTACAAACAAGTTTCATGATATTTGAACTACATCCTAAACTCTTATTTGTTCGACATGCTACATTTTTTCGCCATTACCTTTTGAATTCAAGTAACTTTTAGAAGGTGGAAAGTTATTATTATATTTTTTAGTTAAATATAAAAAGCTTATGTCATAATAGAAAATCACAGAAATCAGGTCTGACAATTTTTTACCCTTTTAAAGGCTTATTACCTTTAAACTTTTGTGCGGGCATCTGAGAGGGATAGCTGATGGCGGTTTTTGCGTTAAGGGCATTTTGGTGGAGATGATTTCATGATGTAGAGTTTTGAAGGCGCAGCAATTGACCCAATTGAAGGTCTCGGCTCAGCCCTCAGCCGACTGTGCTGAATTCCTTTTGCTCTGCCGAGAAATTCCGAGTTGGCTTTCAAAATGTGAGCTAAAATCTTCATTCCGCTGCGGCGGAAGCCTTTACACTGAAGATTAAGTATGATTCCTCCCTCGTCGTTCGTTGCCGGAGGCTATTCCCAGGAGAATGAGCAAACGAGGGTCGGAGGCGGATAGTACTGGTAACGATCAAAATTCACCAATCGTCTGAGGTTCCTTCAAACCTGGTTTCCTTATATTTATCTTTAGCCCCTATAGGTAATCGAAAAATATGTGTAAGAGGCCCCTACAAACACAATTATACAGTTAAAAATTGAGAAATAATAATTCGGTGCTGTCTTTTACCTACAAGGATGATTTTTTATATTAATTTCTAGGTGGGTAGCGAAAAGGAT
Source organism: Hetaerina titia (assembly GCA_037158775.1). Lineage (NCBI taxonomy): Eukaryota > Metazoa > Arthropoda > Insecta > Odonata > Calopterygidae > Hetaerina > Hetaerina titia. Next base: position 9,109,418 of record CM073771.1, read on the forward strand.
GGGGAATGTATTGAAAGGAATACGTAATGAAACTCTCATAAATTTTGACTTAAGGAATCCCGAAAATATTCTGATCTTTGCTCTTACACAGATTATTTTTTTACACAAGCAAGAATGCAATTGGAATCATCACCAAAGTTTTGTTAAAATTTTTTTGTTTGTTGCTTTTTTGTTAAAATCAATTTCCTTTGATGCGATACGGTACATTTATTTTATTCTTTTCTGCACTAGCTGCATTCGTGAAAAAGTATCCAAATTCTTAATACAGTTCATTGTTCCCGATTCGATTTTGATGATAATTTTAACCATTTAAAAGTTTCGACATTTTCTTTGCGTTTTTTGCTGTTATTCAGGTCCAAGTGAACCCATTTTCCGATGAACTTTGGCAGTAATCGACGCCGAAGTTAAGGGACGGAAGGTTTTTCTTGGTGATCGTAGGTATGGTGAGTGAGCACCTCTTTTCTATTTAAGATTTTCCATGAATATGTAGGTGAATGCACACTTTGCGAGTCTGGTTGAGAATGATAACCGCCTGCATTTGATGAACGGGGTGAAGATAATTTTCTTAATTTTTCCAAATCCTTGAGAGATGATGCAACACAAGGAGGAAATCACGAGAAAAGGACATTTAATTATTCAAAATTTAATCGTTTTGCATGCACAACGATATTTTTGGTACTTAGAAGCTCTCTGATTCTATTGGGTTGAATTAACAACTGACCTACCCCGACTAGTGTACTTGTACCGACCTCTATGTTGACCCTCTACATTTGTCCATTCATTAGGATTCATAAAATCTAATATTTTTAATTTGAAAGAATTAGAATATTTTTGATTTGATTGATATTTTCATAATAATTGCTAATGCAAAACACCGTTAGTTAGATCACCCGATTACCATTGGAGGTTTTCTTACGACATTGAAAACGCAAAATAGACGTAGTCGGAATCGTGAGCTCTCTTTATTTGTCCCTTTCCAGTAATTGACACTCATTTCATTAATATTACGTATCCATGAATATTATGCATGCATTTCCACACCAAAAGAGCATGCATCTGGGCATACAAGTACTTATGAATACCATGCACGATGGAAAATATCCTTAAAAATTATTGTCATGCTGCCAAAAATATGGTTACATGCAAGTAAAATTGATAAAATTAAGGTACAATCATCATATAATCGCAATATTTTCCGAATACGTGAAACATGCTCGAAACCATATTGTTTTATTTTACCTTTTTTCGCTTCTCTTATTATTAGAATGTTATTAATGTTTTACATTGAAGTCTTTGTGAAATTCGGTACATTTTGATTATATTTTTATTTAGAAATGCATTCCACCGAACGGCGTATGGTTTGAAAATATTATTGTTATTTGAAGGGATTATAGTATTTTTATCTCTTTTATTTATTAGTTTGACGGTAACGTTTAGGACGTAGCACACTGTTGAAATCATTGTGCCTGTGCATATCGGCATCCCTATTGCATCCCTGAGGTTCTAATGTTTACCATTAAACCAAAAGCGGATACTTCTTTTTTAGGAGTAACACCTACATGTGGTGATAGAGAGTGGCACCTCCACCAATCAGAAAAGTTGCTAGAATACTTATGATTAGGTTAACCTCAGGCCTTGTCCGTTAGTTGATTTTAAAGCTGTCGGGGTATTTCGTGGATTCAAAATGTAAGTATTTTGTTGGAGAAGTTCATAGGAGGCTGTTATGCTTATTTTCTAGATGATAACTGCGCATTAGAAGGAAATCTAAGAATTATGTTGTCATTAAAAAAATTACCAAAAGACTACCGTGGGAAAATGTGACAACAGCATTCATTTTGTGTACCGCCTGCGGGAAATTATTTTCTCCTGAGTGATGATAATGTGGCATTGATTTAAAAAAATCTGTATTTTGTTTAAACTGTGCTAAACAAAATATAAAACAAAAATGCAGTATACCCTGACTATAACAATTCACTTGCAAACGGAGGAATCCTACGAAGTCCTTCGACGAAACGACTGTCACCTTACTAATAAAATAAAGCTCTTATAAAATGATTAGGAAAGCTTGATATAGGATGGGATTGAGTTACAACCATAGATATGAGAAGTGTAGTGACTAAAAGATGCTTTCGATAAGGAGAAGAAACTCGTTCCTGCACTAGATTAGCGGATTTGGACATTGGTTTTAATATTATTCGTCAGCGAAAAAGGATATTCTTAGAGGGAAAATAATTTTTTTGCATCGCATTATTACTATATAATATTGTAGACCGCGAACAACTTGTACACTTGCAGAGGTCAGAGCGTATTAAATCCGGTTTGGATTTGAAAGAAAGAGAGAATTATGAGAAGCCGTATTCTAATTTGCCGACTCTGACTAGAGAGGTGGATAGCGAAAGATCAACACACCTAATACATCGCATTCGTTAACCTGGAGAAAATTTTCGACAACGTGGAATGAATTGTGGTAGAGCTAAAATTTTTTAAATACACTCAAACGACATGAGATAGTCTTGAGATAACTGAGTGACATGACAGAACTCGCTCTGTATGACTGTAGTGAGTAAATACGGTGGATCTTAAAATATGCTAAAACACAAAAAAGGGGTAGTTCACGTAATTACTTCGATATTTAATGTATACATTGAAAAGGTAATAAATGAGCTCAAGGAAAAAACAAGAGGTGGATTTTAAATAAACGGAGAAAGGGGAAATATGCTGTAATTTACAGACGATATAGCTCCAGTCTCTCAGGATTAAATAGAACATGACAAGATTTCCAGGAAAAATAAAGTGGAAGATGAAAATTTAATGAATCTAAATCAGTATTAAAATTAAAGGCACTCCAGTTGTGTTGAAGTAGAGAAGAGAATATCCAAGCAAGCCTAGAAAAACCTTCGCTAAAAGGTGAAAAACTTTTGCTATTTTGCCGGCAAGTCAGCAACCAAAGAAAGAGGCAACAGTAACACATAGTAAGAAGATTAGGAATAGTGAAAAAGGCTTTTCACCAGGAGTAGAATCTGGAGTGATTCATTAAAACATTAAAACAAGGTTCATCTGGACCAGAAAAGACACCTCCGCTACCTGACAACTCCATCACGACAACGCACTACGATTCCGCGAGTTCCTGGCAAAAAACCAGGTCAGGCAGGCCAACGCTGCCCCACCCCCTATAGTTCTGACGTTACACTAGCAGATTTCTTTTTGCAGCACTGAAAGGAACCCGTTTTTCGTCCATAGAAGATATCCAATCAGCCGTAACGAAAACCTTGTGAGAGGTCCCAGAAGACGCCTTCCAGAGCGCACACCGGTCATGGCAGAGTCGCTGGAAAATATGTGTATAGCCCCAAGGACAGTTAATTGAAGAATATTACGTGTTTGTGCAAATCTGTTCAATAAATTACTTGAAAAAAAAGCATTATTTCTGGAACGCACCCTGTATCATGAATGCTCAAATTATAGAAGCGAGGAGAATCGTGATCATCCTGTATCCAATTCATTGTTTTTTTATAATTTTGAACAATTGTATTTGAGCAGAAATATTAACCGTCAAATCAGTTAATTGGAGATACATATTCTCACTTTCAATTGTGTCAGATTAAATATTTTGTATTCAAGGAAAACCGTTAATGCATCTGCAAAATACTCCACGCTACGATATTATTACAAAATATTCTCAAGTATTTATTGAGGAAATATTTAATGTTGAATTTTTATTTGTGCCAAATAGTCTAATAACTAGATACACAATATACCCTAGGCTTCCATCAAAAATTCAAAACTCTTTTATGGAAACTCTCTCCTTGATTACCATTCCTTTAATGAACCCCATACTCATCCAGACAACACAACACAGCACCGTGAAAGCCCAATTCCCCCAGGAAAGTTTTGAAGTTACTTAGGAGCCTAAATATTTAAAGAGTCCCTGCCTCCTTTAACCAACCTCCAAAGTTCATAAATCAAGGGTTTCTTGGCGTGATTCTTCGTTCAAAATTTATTAGAAAAGCAGGGATTATTAAAAAAACACAATGCATGCATTTAACGTATTATGTGAAAATTCCTCATACATAAACACATAAGTTTTACTAATATTTTTTCCCACTCTATAGTCATTTTTTTATGAAAAAAACCCATGTTGGCTCTAAATAGTTGAATTATAAGAGTCAGAACCTGAAATAAATGAATGAGAGTGAGAACTGAAAGACATTTTTTTCAATTGAAAGACAGACATTAAGTTTCGGTATGAATTAAAGCTAATTGAGGATAATTTATGAACTGCTGAATCAAATCCACCTAGTTTATGTTTTCTTACTTAATAATAAACGGCATTATAAATGACCAATGGGTATTAAATCTGACCAAAAATAGATAATTTTATGCTCTGTAATTCTTGTTGCCTGAAACTTTAGAAGTTAAAAAGCATAATTTTTTCAAGAAAATATATTTATAATTTTTTTTCAGTGGAAAACATTTACATCTTTTTGAAAAGCATGGCATATAACGTCCAACTTTATCATAGTATTCTGAAAGTAGATAAAGTTTCTCAAAGATAAATGAGTTTGCGTGTATAAAAGTCTTGATCGCCTGATGAACGGTTTTTCAGACGGAGAGTTTCAATTTTTTAACTGAGTTTATCTCTTTTATGAATTATCATATACAGCTTACTAACGTATTTATTAAGCAGTGTATAATCTGATATTTTCTTAGTAATAGTTCATTTGTGGATGGAAATAAACACCTAATGTTGCAAAAATTCATAAACCTGTTCACCTGAACACTTTAAAATGACAAACACAGCATTTTTGCTAATACTAGATGAAAGTTCACACAGTAAGTTTTACAATTGTGTTGTCTCATTCAAATTTCACACCCCTACCGTTTACCTGTATTTACGGTCGAATTACAAAAGTGATCTCAATTATTCTCTACAATTACTGTTAAAAAAGGTCCGAAAGAGACGCCCTGAAATTTGTGTTTGACAATCGCATTTAGTACTCGTCGCTCCTCGTTGGAATCTCCGCTTCATTTTTAATTCGTGTATTATATTTAACCATATGAACAGCTGCAAACACCTATGCAGGCCGATGTTGCTGTCGTTTCTTACTTAATCTTGTTCAACTGCTAACCATTGGAAGAAATTTCCTTCAACAATATGATTGAAATTTTTATGGTTTATATTACGGCCCTCGATAGCCAAACTTGTAGTAATTGTCAAAAACGTAATGCAAATTGTGAAAAGGAATAAAATAAATTAATCATTTACCGTTGTTATATGGTAAAGGACGTCAATAATCATTTTATTGATTCTAAATCAAAGAGATAATTTTCAGATCCAAGGAGAAGAAAAAATTTCTTAGCTTTGAAGCTTCACTTTTTTTATGAGTGGTTGCCGACATCAACTGCTCAATTTATGGCTGGAAATTTATGAACATTTACAATTGCAGTATTCTGTAAAACAACACGTCGCCGCTGAAATTCGCAAGCAATGTCAAGGTGTGTTAGATACCAACCGCGCCAATCCGATCGCTATCGACTATCTCGTCCATTAAATTACCTCTTAAGCTTTTAAGATCTCAGTTAATAAGAATGCGCATGCCAATTTATTTTAAAAGCACATTCTAAAAAATATACATCCAAAATTGAATTCACTACATCTGGAAGGCCTGCATGAGTGCAAAAAGGCTTCATCCGATTAAAAATCGCTTTCATTGATGAAGAAGGACCCATGAAACACCAACGCGGCACCAATGTGATTAAAATTGCGATATTCGATACATTTCAAGTCTCGGGGGCAAAGCAATTTCTCACTCATGAAAAATCCAAAGGTATTTTAAATCTAACAAAAAACGTATTGAACTGGATATATTATTCACCAGGAGATAACGAAAAACGTACGATAGAATGTACAGCATATAAATATGTGCAAATATTACTTACTAGAATAAAATTGCATTGGACAAATATAAAGCTTACTTTGCGCTCTTTTAAGTCTAAACGGCGAACGATATGATGAAAATTATAATAATTTTTCGTTGTCATTAATAAAATATTAACTGGAAGCTTCCGCCTTGAGTTTAATATTGTGGCTGCATTTTCGCCATTAAATAATTCATTTTATCAAACAAACAAAATTTTGTTTGGATATTAGCATGGAGTTCTTAAACAAAATTATTTATATAAAAATATACATGCCTGCTTCATTTAATCAGCTATTCAACTAAGCTGATATTTTAAGTATTTTACTGATAATACTAATGGATTTCTCCCTCTAACTCTACCAAGCCGGATCTAAACTGTCCCAAAAATTTCATTGCTAAAATAAGAACATTAATAACCAAAATGTCTGACCAATTTAACCTAGAAAATCGACGACAGTGCCTCTATTATTAAAATTAAATTATGTTCCCTTACAGGAGCTTAAACTTGGCCTTGAAGATATGAGTCGAATAGTGACTTTTGAAATATAGGTGTGGGTAAGAATGGAGAAGGTAAAGTGGACAGAAAGGAAAACAAACGGGAAAGTGTTAGCTATCGTGGGGGAGGACAGAGGATTGTTGGGAGAAATCCAAAGGGTGAAAGAAAGATGGATTCAAAACATTCTGATTGGTAGTGGAATGTTGAAAACTATAATAGAAGGGAAAATATTAGGCAAACGAGGAAGTGGTAGGAAAGGGACGTGTTTAGGAGTTATTGTAGTCGGTAGCATTCATTGCATTCGTATTGTCGGCTGTATTATTATGTGCTGTTAAGCAAGGCCAAGAAATTTAGGGCTGTTCATCCTGGGCCCATCAAAAACCTCAAACGGTAGGATTTAAAATTATAAAATTTTCTTTTGTAAAATAGATTCATAAAATATGTTGATGGCTCTTATTATTGGCGGTTATCGCAGAACACGCATATTTTCAATTTATAAAATAATAATTACAATTAATCAATTCAATGATGGTTTTCTAGCAGCTCCCCACATTTTTCTGTTCCCTGCCAAACTGTTCCACCGTTTCAATTCCTTATAGTTATATCACTGGTGATGAAATCCAGGTTTCATCACCAGTGATGACGTTATCCAGATAATCAGGTTCATTTTCAATACGTTTTAAAAGTTCACTTGAAATTTCGACTCGGTTGGTCTTTCGTGACACGGTCGACGCGCAGTTTACAATAACTGGCTTTCTGCCGCTTTTATTGCTCGGAAAGCACTGAACCTGATTTTTCGGCAAAGCTTATCGTCTCCCCCACCTTCTCCCTGCAGTTGGATCCCACTCCAACTAATAGGAGTAACGCAGGAAATTTAATTACATTACTTTTGGAATTAACCATTTTTTATCTCGAAATGAAATACAAAAAGGTGATACGCTCTCGTCTGATGCCTGAAACGTCATCTCAATTTTCTTCCTGGCCAATTTTAAGAAAAATATATGAAATTGATGATGTTATTGATGGGTACTATCACTGAGCTACATTTAAATTTCCCCACTTGAAATGCACCAATTAAAAAAAATCGCGTAATTTTCAACATAGATTTTTCAACCGAATTGGAATTGCTTAAAAATCTTTTTGAACAGATAATAATAAAAATAAATCTTTGATACACATTGTGTAGGTGACAGCTAAAACGCAGAAGTAAATGGTTTGTCTTTTTTTGAAATAATGATGTAAATGTCATCGAATGATAATATTATGTATTGGGGATTCAATAGAATACATCTCACAGTTACACTATTCGCCTAAAATCTTTCAGAAATCACACTTATCTCAGCAAGTTGGTGAAAATAACGCTTTCTAACCAGGTTTTCTTTAACTAAAACTGGAAAGGAGGACGCGGTCGCGCCATTCTTAGGTTCACCTGCTATATCGAACCAGGGCAAAACCCACATGCCAATATCGCATTGAGGTATATTGCAGAATTTATGGTGCCTTATTCAACGTAAAATCTTACCATCCTATCTCGAGAATGAGTACAAAACAGGTCTGGTACCCTTGAATTATATTTATACTTGATATATAATAATGACATTGAGAAAATAGACATAATATGTAATGGAGCAAGAGATGGAGAGAGGAAGTAAAGTTATAGTGTTTTGCAGTTAGGTTTCAATACCGAATCCACCGAAAACCTACCCTGGATAATTGACTGTTAAAAATAAGGAATTTTTCGTTTGGTAAATATTTATAATTAATGTCTTAATAGCTTTTCTTCAAATAGGTCTCGTTTCTGAATCATGTTTTTTTGGCACTGATGTAATTTATTTCAAGTATTTAATTTAAGGAATTAACTTTAATTAATGTTAATGGATAAGAGATGTGAATTCAATTTTTTCAACTGTACGAAATCATTAATTTTTGTGAATATTGAAACGTGTACTTTACCATTTCTAATCCGGTTCTTAAAGCGTTGAAGTCCCATGCACCAAGAAATTACTTATATTTTCTTGAACAAGTTTATTTACCTAATATAATTATAAGCTTTGTATCAACATTTAGATTAATTTTATTCAATAAGAATTTTTAAAATAAAAGTAACGCCCCCAATAACCCACACAAATCTTTATTAACGAAACTCACCATGGTGCAAAATTAAATAAACAATTAAAGCATGACAAGGAAGTTATATTTGAATCAAGAGATGGTGTTGCTCACCACTTTAAAAATTACCTAACGTGTTAAATATTATAAAACAAATATTTATTGATTTTAATTGCAAAGTAATTGTCAACGTACAATACTAATAATAATAATTTTTAAGTTATGGAAATAATCAAGTGCTGGTGTAATTCTCTACCGGATCGATATTCAGTAACTTCTGATTCTTGAACTTTCTCTGTTACACCTTCGTGTTCTTTGACTTCTATTATTTCCATACATTCCTATTGTTCTTAAAATTATGGATTATTTTGCGAAAACTGAACCAAATCTTTCAAAATATATTCAATGTTACCTTGGTTTGATCTTTGGTTATTGGAATTTGACTCGTGATTGCTTCAACTTGGTTCTGGCTGGATAAAATGGCACCGGGAGACCGTAGCTGATTGATTTGGTGCTTGAAAACAAAAGTATCATTACATTGATTGGTAATGATAACACTAGAATTCCTTAATGATAAGTCCTAACTTACATTGGTTTCTATTATTTGTATTCATCATGGAGAATGTTCACTGAAGATCACTGCTATGCAGAAGATCTCCCCTTTCTTTTCGGTATCGGAGAAGAATTTCTCGTTCATTATCTTTCGTTCATAGAGTTTCGTTAAGGGTAACAGCAATGTTTTTCTTTCGTGTTGTGATATTTCTTCCTGTTAATCTATCGGTGGCTCATTAGCGATAAACAGACAAATTTGGTAAATAAATCGTGGTCCTAGGTAATACCGCTGAGTATTTTACTGGCACAGATTTTAGCAATACCCATCACCATGAATTCTAGAAATCCATTCTCCACACCCACATTTCAAAAGCCTCCAATCTACGTCTTTCCTCCTGCTTCAGTGAAATCGTTTCCTCGCCGTACATAGCTACGCTTCATATCAAAGTCCTGTCTTCATGTCATTCCTTAACCTCCCTACTCAGCGTTCATGTCATCAAGTCTATCCTCCTTGTGAAAACCTCTTTGCCTTGCGCAATTCTTCTCCTCACGTCCCTATCACTTTGACCGTGTTGGTCCAAAAACTTCCGAGATACGTAAACTGTTTTACCTGCTCTATTTTTTCCCCTCCTATTTTATGTTTAGCTTAGCCTTTTAATTTCTGGAAAATCGCATAACCTTTGTTTTATTAATATTGATTCTCATCCCATATCTATTGCACTGAACCTCTAATTCACTCAACAATGCTTGCAACCCCTTGGCTGACTGAGCAACTAATGCTTGGTCATCAGCAAACCTAACCGATTTTACGAATTCCCCTCCGACTTTCATTCCTACCTCCAGTTCTTCCCATGCCTCCTTAATCATTTCCTCTACATATACGTTGAACAGCACCGGTGATAATGGGCAAGCCTACCTTACACCTCTTCCTAATACTGCCCATCCGGACTCTCCGTTCCCCACTCGCACCTGAGCAGTCTGAGACATGTACAGGTTGCGGATTAGCCTCCTGTCCCTCCAATCCATTCCTATTTTCTGCAATACACGCATTAATGTTTCCCAATTCACTCTATCAAACACCTTTTCGCAATGTACGAAACAAGTGAAAACGTTCTGATTGAATTCTATATCCCCACTCACCTACTCCCAAGTGGTTTAATTCCACTCTGACTGATTGGCGCGGCGTGGGAAATTCCATTGCGTTACTTTCGGAACGCACCCTGTTTATCAAATGAAGCCGAGTTTGCGAGTATAAAGATCCCGTTTGATGCCTCGAATGCCCTGATTATGAAATGCTGTATCTATGAGTAGCTGGTGTTTGGGGAACTAATCGAATTATATTATCTCTGAATAAAATACTCCGTCATGATATTGTATATTTTACTGGTGGTGTTGAGAAATAAGGCCGATCATGTTCTTACCTTGTCTTATATCGCAAGCGTCGAACTTTCCATTTCAAAGTATTTCTCACAGAACATTTTAGGGGAAAGCATAGCTGGCTCGGTAAAATGACAAAAAGAGACAACCTTACATTTTCAGGGCGTGTTTAACTCGTATTATGTGTTTCAAAATGTTTTTAAAAAGTAAAATTTACGATTACGTACAACTAAGCATCATTATTATAAATTTCTATTTTTGCAATGGATTGCAGTATATTGTTTTTGTATATTACAAATATAGCTGCTATTAAAGTGTTACTAAGGGTTTTCTGTCAAATGAATTAACATTCCCTACTTGATTATCTACGAAATTCATCCAAGTACTACTTACTATTGGTATAATATATGTTTGGTCTGATATGGAACGCTAATTGATAGGGTTTGGCTTTGAAAAAAATTTTTCATTCCGTGATTGATGAACATTTTGCGCGAAAATTGTTTATATATTTTTAAAGATTTCAGCATGCATTTAAATTGACCAGGTTACATTAGAGGAACGAATTTTCACAATCCTAAAGAAGACAACTTGTTCGAATGAAAAAAATAATGTAATGCGTATCTGCAGGCAGAATATTCGTATAATGAAGAACAAAGAAAAAACCTCGAGAATTACTAGGCTTAAACAGGTTTACTGCGTACTGTTTCACCTGCTATTTTATCAACGGTGGAGGAAACATCCATAGATTTATAAGAAATAGCGCCGAGATTAATATTAATAAATGGCAATTAACGTGAGCACGATGAAGAAACAAAAATCGCTGTTTATCTCGGAAACAACCCTACAGCTGATTTAGTGGGGACTCGCACGAGTCACTTGGTTGTCCTCAGCGATTTCTTTTATGAAACAGTTTTTTATATTGTGTTCTAAAAATTAATGACATAAATTCCGAGAAATTGTGTGCTATCAGGTTTTGCTTCAGACTTGGGCACAGTGCAAGGGAAACTGTTGCTAGACTTCAGCAGGCCTGCAAAGATAGTGTTTTGCCAAGGGACCAGGTTTTTCGGTGGTTTAAGGCATTTTCGAAAGGAAGAGAGTCGATTAAAGATGAATCAGGAAGTGGAAGGCTTCGTGGTTCATCTTCAAGAAACAATAAAAATGTTGATAGAATTAGGGATCTTGTGCGTTCTGATCGTCGGGTGACTTGGGGAATGAGTGGCGAATGAATTGGGGATGAGAAAAATCTACGCAAAAATGGTCCCAAAAACCTTTCACAAGACAAAAAGGACTTCAGGAGGGAAAGGTGTCCTGAATTTTTGGATTCGATTGAAAATGATCCCCATTTCCTGGAACGTGTCATCACTGTTGACGAGTCTTGGGTGTTTGAGTACGACCCAGGAACCAAGCGCCAGAGCATGGAGTGATAGACTTCCACCTCTCCAAGGCTCAAAAAAGCAATGATGAGGAAATCGAAGATCGAATGGACGCTAATTTGTTTTTTCGATATCCACGGAATCGTCCACAAAGAGTGTGTCCCTCAAGACCAAACGGTAAATAGACACTTTTACCGGTAGGTTCCTGAAAAACTTCCAAAAGGATCGTTAATGCGAGACCAAACATCAAGAACAACTGGGTGTTACATCACGATAATGCTCCTTGTCACACAGCAATTTCAATAAACGAGATTTTGCCAGTTAAAACATTCCTGTGGCACCTCAGCCCCTTTTCCTGACTTGAGTCTTTTGACTTTTTCTGTTCCCGAAGTTGAAAAATCACCTCAAGGGATCTAATTTTCTGACAGTCGAAAACATTCAAATGGCTCTAACCGACCAGCTGAAGGCCATTCCAGTATCGCAGTTCCAGCACCGCTATGAGGAGTGGAAGAACCGTCTTCAGCGCTGTGTGGCTTCAGAAGGAAGTTATTTTGAGGGTGACAAAAAAGGTTGCAATTCTATTTTAATGAAACAATTTTTAAAAATCAGTCTTATTACTTAATTTACCGACCTTGTATCTCACTAAGCGAGTATGTCTGTAAAGCCGACATAATAGCCGTCACAAAATTGGTCGACAAAAATGCTTGCCGCTTCGGAAGAAACACTTTCTGTTTATAGACCTTTGACATAAACCTTAGACTTCGCGTGCAAAAGTAACTTTTAATTATTCAAAGTCGAACTCACGATTGTGTTAGAGTAGAATTTCGAAGAGGACGCGCAGGAATGAGAGAATGGAATATGCGAGATGTTGCGCCCTCTTTCTCGAGATCAACATGGACGTTCACACAAGGCTGATTTTCTTGCGTAATTATTAAAGATGGATATATACCTATATATATATATATATATATATATATATATATATATATATATATATATAATTATGCCAGGCCTCACGGAGATATAAAAGGTCGCTTTTGTGATTAAAATGCTTTTCATGTAATCCAAATAAAAACAAAAGAATTACTATAATCATTTCCGTGATGGCTGTTAAAGTACTTTCGGAGGCCTATTGAGCACTGTAATTTTAGACAGTGCGTAGACGTGCAACAGAATAGCTCACTACATTGAAATGTAAATTGAAAGGGGTTTGAAACTGACTACAAAAGGGCTCTCTTGTTTTTAGTGCTCAAAGTGGGTAATAATCCGCAGTACTTTCCTTCCAAAAGGGCAGAAAGTTTATTTCTATCTCCTCTCTCATTCCCACCCTCTCTTAGCATTATTATTTTGTTCCCAACTGTTGTCTTCACGTCATGTTATCTTTCGTTGTTTTTTAATTTGAATTTCTCCTTTTTTTCCCTCCTTTGCACCCTGAGGGCTCTTTCATGCGCGTACTCCCTTTGTTTTTGCACACGCATTGCAACCCGGGATAGGCAGCGCAGCACTCGTGGACGAAGTGGCCTGTGCCGTGGGCGCGCGAGGGGATGGTGGGGCGAGGGTTGGGGTGGCCAGAGGCCGGGGAGGCGGGGAGCGTATGGGGGCGGTGGAATAACGAACGGCACGCTATTGCAATCAAGGGAAGCCCAAACGTCATTGAGTGCGGAATTGGGAGTGGAGTGGAAGTAGGAGGATCGGAGTGAGGACGCGGGAGGGCAAGAAGGGTCGAGTGCGGTTGTGCGGCATTCGGGCAGAAGATACCCTCTAGGGCACGAAGACATCCCTGTGCCACTTGCGGTTATTACAAAAATAATTACAATGCATGGGTGGAGTAAACGTGGAAATTGTTACTTGTGTTTATGCACATTTCTCAAGATAAACGCTTATTTTGCGTCACTGTACAGGATAAAGTGGAGGTTTTTTTATGATACCGGCTAATGTCGGGTATAATTCAACAGTTGTGACGTTTTTAACAAGGATAACAGTGGTTTAGAAGTATGAATCCAAAAATTCTTATCCTTTCGCATATGGTGCACACGGTTTACATAGAACAATTTTCTCACTAGTTTACTGAATACCAAATGAATCCCATCCGTAATGAAGTTGAGATTGAGTTAATTTCTCCTTCGTAAAGAGATAGTAATATTTAAGTATAAAATAATTTAGGAGATAAATCTAGTTTTAAGCCGGAGCATTAAATATCACCAATAATTGCTGCGATGTATATTTTCCTGCTGTTTTTATTTAGTCTTCAAATGATGAATTCATGAATAAATGCATTAAAATGGATCGAAAATTCATTTCCTGGTGCACTAATTAACTTTCGTTTGCCTTAGATATGCTTTTGGAAAAGAAATTGTCCTCATTCAAGAAGAAATGATTTGAATCTCACGAAGTAGTAAATCGAATGTGGACTAACATAGAGTGACATTTGCACTTTGCACATGATTAAATTAAGAGTATGTAAAACCTGGTGGCACGGAATCTAACACGAGATAGTACGATTGCAGATGGCATGCGGCATTTGAGTTGCATCTGCATTCGGTGCTTGCTTTAGTTATTTTGGCCTGGTGGGATAAAAAAATATGCGAACGGCACTGGATTTCTGGATAGTTTGTGTCCGTTGCAAGAGCAGAGGGACGACCATAGGGACAGCCGGATTAAAAGGATGGGAAAACGAAGAAAGATTGAGCAACCGAAAAAAATTAATCCGGAGTTCAGCTTCGATGTTTCCCTACTTTTTGCGCCGTACATGTGTATCCCTCCCAACTTTGGGATCTTTGTTTTTTTCATTGGAGAAATAATATGATATGAATTCATTACTAGTACGAAGGAAACTAGTTAACGTTGTTTGCATATTGAAAGCAAGAGAATAAGATTCTAGTGAGCATTTTGAAGACTCTAATGGAAAAGCAGAATAAATATGAAAAATTAAGTCATGATATGTTGCTTTATTTCAACTAAAGCTAAGTAAGTTGAGATATCATTTTTGAACATCCTTCGACACCAAAACCTAACTGGTGCTCTTTTGATCAAGATCGTTATGATGCATTGTTAATTTTCCCCATTACGTTATTTTAGTCTAATTATCTATATGCAATACTGGAAAAACAAGGAAGCCATTTTGCGCTTTGTAATAAGAAAAAAATACTCGTGACTAAAATAATATTCTTCAAGGAAGTCTGTTTGTGAAATACAAAGAGCGTTTATGTGTTATGATTAACACTTCCAAGGACAGCCCTCGGCTTTTTGACATTATTCATCGATGCGTTAAAATTAAAATGACTACGGTAACTTTGCATAATCACATGAAGTTTTCATTAAAACTAGTTCTTTTCCTTTTAAAAATAGCTCTTCTTCATCTAAAAGTAAAGGTAATGACTGAGACTCAAATCTTTATTGTAATGATTTCGACTTTATATTTACCAATTATGTAAAAACTTGCAGTTTTTGGATTTTGGAGCAATTATTATAGTTAAAATTTAAAACGAAAAAATTAAAATTTCAAGAAAAATGTTTTTGAACTTTTGATACTGAGGATGTAATATGTGATTCAGGAAAATATCATAATTAAATTGTTGCGAAATAGTAAATTCCCGTCTAAGAATATATGTCACTCCAAATTCAACTTAAATCTGCGAGAGGCTAGACAAATTTATTCATGTTATCCTCGCAGTCTAATCTATCCTCAGAAAGAAGATCCTATGTGTACACTTTTTGAAGAAGAATAATATACAACAGGACAACTATGCTCTCAAATCAGAATCAATCCAATATTCACTAAAAAAGAACTAACCGATAATTAACTATCGAAAATCATCCTAACTTGTGCAATAAAGTGAAGAATTAGTAATAATTTTTTTGCATTATATTATTACCGCAATGTAGGTGAGTTTCCTTTATATCTATATTAATTTGTCGCAGAAATACTTTGCTCAAGGCATGATCTTCAAAAACTATTTGCTATTCCCGTGGTTTAAACTTGTTCCCTGTCATTGTTGAACCCATTAAATCCATAGTGATCTTCAGGAAAATATGGTGTTTACTTAATAGTTCGAGCCTGAATGTACTACCTTGATCAAAAGGTTTCCGGAAATTATTCAGAAAATTAAAAATACAAGTTTATTCATCTAAATCTATATTGTCCCCTTCAAAGTAATCCCCATCGACTGCTACACACTTATGCCAGCGCTTGATCCAATCCTCGAAACATTTTTTATATTCGGTTTTCGGTATGTCCATCAGTGCTTCCTGCGATTTTTCCATTACTTCCTCTCGGCTGCTAAAACGCGTTCCCCGTAATGGTTTTTTAACTCGATTGAACAGAAAGAAGTCACACGAAGTCAAATCAGGTGAATTCGGTGGCTGTTGGATGGTATTTGTTGCATTTTTCGTCAAAAAATTACGAATAATGATAGCACTGTGCGACGGTCTCGACGCACTGTCCGACGATTTCTGGTTTCTTTCGGCGAATTGCTTCACGCAAACGTCTCATAACGCCCAAATAATACTCTTTGTTTACTGTCTGGCCTTCTGGCAAAAATTCATGATGCACTACACCGTTGTAATCCATGAAAACCGTCAGCATTGCCTTCTTTTTTGACTGAAAACGACGTGGTTTTTTTGGTCTCGGCTCATTTGGTGAACGCCATTCACTTGCCTGATGTCTGGATTGCGTGTCGTACTCATAAACCCACGTCTCGTCTCCAGTAATGATCCTTTTGATGAATGTGGGATTCAGCCTCGCAAATCATGTCTTTTGCGACGTCAACACGGTCTCTTTGTTGCATGAAATTGAGGTCTTTGGTCACCAACTTTGCTGCTACACGACGGAAACCCAAATCATTAACCACAATTTCTTGGGCGGATCCATAGGCAATGTTCAAGTCCTCCGCTATTTCTCTGATGGTTAATTTGCAGTTATTGACCAACATTTCTTTTACTTTATCAATTTTTTCACCGACTTTCGATGTCGATGGTCTGCCACTGCGTTCATCATCTTCGATTGACTCACGACCACTTCTGAACCGCTCGTGCCACTGGTAAACGACCGTTTTTTTTAGAGAATCGTTGCCGAAACACTTTTCCAACATTTCCAACGTCCGTGCGCCACTGAATCCGTTTTTACGCAAAATTTAATACAAGTTCGTTGTTGCAAATTTAAATCCATTTCTGCAATTGTAAAAAATCGCCAACACACACAGAGATAGATGTACTCTTGGCTACGTAACTTTTGCAAATGTCAAGTTATGACACTAAGATTTAAAGGGAATATCAACAACAGATGTACCAATTTAACAAAAAAAAACAGAACTCAAATCGGAACGATGGGAGCGCCACACGGTGGTTATTCCGGGAACTTTTTGTTCGAGGTAGTATATTGTTTTTCAAAGTTTTTTCTAAGCATTTGTTGAAGCATACATTTCTGTCAAGCCTGCGCCTTGTATACTATTGACCTCCGTAATGAACGTATTGGTGTCCCACTCCACTAGTGGTATAACCATTATTTCCATCGACTGAATTGTGTTTCTCTTTATCCTGCAATTGAATAATGACGAAACGTCAAACAAACGCACTGAGAAAGCAATTCCGTTTGATTATTTCGTGAAAATAAACATAATTTTGGCATTTTTATTACCCCTTTTCAAATATTATCAAAATGGCATTACGCTGCAACCTGAGAATTTTCGGTCCAAGAACACTAGCGAAGTTAGTTTTTTAAACTTTGAAAAAAATGTCTCTATGAGCTTTAAAGCACGTGAATACTTTCCAAGAAGAATCTCGAGCCCTCCGTGGAGATATATTCGCTTCCTCCTTTATTCTGCTTCCATTATGCGTCACATGAATGAGGAATGTGACGAATAGCAAAGGAGCATGTGAGTTATATGAGTTTTGAGAATCTTCCACTGTTGTACTCAGGAAATAATGGCGGCCAGGTCATAGGTCTCAATTCTCTAAGAAACCCCGGATAATGAATTATTGCGTGTGCGTCTAATCGGTAATTTCATGGAACATCATCTGATTAAAACTTTCAATACGATGACATCCACTGTTTACTAAATTAAGGGAAACATGGATGAAAGATGGGGTTTCATTTCCAACCTTAAAAGAAATCAATGAAATTTTCTTTAACTTTTAGATAATTTGATGTGGTGAAACTGTGAAGTTGACTTTTACTACGTGTAAATTAGTTTATACGTGTACGTATAAATTAGTTAATTTTCAAACTTTTTAAACGATTTAGATAGGAGACATAAATATTACCAAAATCATGGCGAAAGATTGTGGAATCCGGGTTTAATGGACAGCGTATAGAACATAAATTGTGTAAAAACGCGATTAAAATAACTTGCGTGCAATAAATTAAATTCTAAACACGCTAGAAAAAGTATTTCGCTTACTAAGCATTCGCGAGTTATCGTTAATTGACATTCTGTTAGAAAAATTGTCTTTGGAAATTTCAGTCAAAAATTCTTTGTAGCAGGAAATGCATGCGTCAAATCTATTAGGTTTCATTTTGATAGAAAGAGAAACTTAAGTATGTGATAACACAAATATCAATGCGGAGGTGAGTGTACTCGCTCAACACTCTAGTTTGAGTTCACTTTAGTTAAGTGTTTCCCATGCCACTTTATGAGCATTATTTAAAAATACATTCATCTATGACATCATTTTTGATGATTTTCGTATTCCAAAGTAAGATGCAATTGCCATTATGTGAAGGAAATTAGTCGAATAATTTTCGTCTTTGTCGCGGGACATTGATTTCAACCATCAAATATTTGGGTGTTTAACACATTAGAAGACATTGAAATATAAATCAGGAGAAAACACACAGAAAATTGTAAACATTCTAAAACGGAGATATTTGGCGTCAATATCAAACTTTCTTTTTGAAAGGAAAGTTTGCCTTTTATTAGGGTTGATTTAATAAACATAAGAATAAATAAGTCTCTTCTATAAGTTTTTTGCTTAGCTCACTGAGCTATCTTACACGTAATATATGATCTTATATTGGAATAGTTAGTATATAATTTGAGAAAGAGTATAATATGGCGTTTTAGAAATTAATATCTAAGTCTTGGGTATATGAAAGTAAAGGTGATGCTACTAGAGCTAAGTTAAGTTTTCACATTTTGATGTACAAAATGTACATGTACAAAATAAACCTTTAATGTCTATGGCATCCTGTAGTGTTCCAATCAAGTCAAACGTCCCGTGTACCACCATTCGAACCTGTTTCAGATCTATTTCTTGGCCTCTTTACATCCTCATGAACTCTATTACGATCTGCTCACTAAAGTATACGAGTAGATACTAATCGTGCCCATTTTTATACATTTCCGGCCTAATTTATTTTCACCCTTATTGTTCTCTCAAATGCTATTCTTAAAAATCCTTTTCCTCGTTAGCACATGGCCGATTTAGATTTTTTTGTACTGGAGTAGTTCTCAGGAGCGTTCTAACCTCCCGCACTTTATTTAGTTCCTTATTCCTAGATTGGTAGAAGCATATTGTTTTCTTAAAACTTTCTTCAATCATTTAATGAACTCGAAGGTCGGTGTGGTGGGTGATGGTAGAGTTCACTCAGTACTGAGCCCTACACGGCGCGTGAAATTCAAATATCAAAGCTAGTTCCTTCCCCTGTGCCGATTATGGTTTCCTAGGAAGATATGGTACCCGAAAAATCACATAACTTGGGTGGGCATACAGGTGCCCAGAGTGCCTTACCCGGAAATCTAACCCGGACCCTCCGGTAAGTAGTCCAACGCTCTACCCCCTGGACTACCGCGACCCACATATATACATACACATCCAGTTCCTTCGCTCTCTTGAGGAAGGTGGTTTGGCTACCGACAATTCGGAATACGTGTGAGTTTCCTTTCGGTGTGTATTTCTCTGTGATTTTATTCAGTAGCTTTATCTCCCTTCTCCGTTTACATTTAATTATTATTAGTTAGAATCTATTGGTTAGGGTAGATTTTTGGATGGACACACAATCAAATAAATATTTTGTGACTCCTAACAAAACACAATACAGCAACCTAATCTACATCAGGTCCCTCTTCATTTCTGTGGACTTCTTCCATCCCTTCATCCCGTCCAACATCCCTATCTTGTTCCTGCCCTTTCTTCGTTTTCCTTTCGTTAATGTTAGGAAAACGAGGAAAGGGCATGCCCTCCCCTCCAAAATAGTTCTCCCCTCTATTACAGTCTTCAACATCCCACTCAATACGCCCTTCATCCATTTTTCCTCCCTCCATAGGATTTCTCTCAACAAACCCCCTCTCCTCACCTACCATCTCCCAGTACCTCCTCATTTGTTTTTCTTTTGGTCCATTTCACCTCCATTCTTCTCCACACCCACATTTTAAAAGCCTCCAATGTACGTCTATCCTCCTACTTCAGTGACTACGTTGCCGCGCCGCACATGGCTACGCTCCATATCAGAGCTTTTACGAGTCTTGTCTTAACCTCCCTACTCAACCTCCCCGTCATTAACTCCCTCCTCCTTGAGAAAGCCTCCTTGCCTAGCGCAATTCTTCTCCTTACGTCCCTACCACTTTGACCGTATTGGTCCAAAACACTTCCGAGATACGTAAACTGTTCCACCTACTCTCGTTTTTGCCCCCCTATTTTAATGAACTCAACCCTAAATTTCTCTAATTTCATTTCAATAGGGATTTATATTATTATTATAATTTGTATTCCATCGGCTAATGAACATATTTAATGGACCATAGAGCGGTAAAACGATACTTTGACTTGTATCTTCTAACAAAACCACTCTGGCATCCGTCACTCCAAAAAAACTACCCTCTTTATTTCCCTATACCTTATTCCTCCCTTCATTCTGTCCAATTTTCCAACCTTATTCGTAGCTCTTCCTCGCCCACTTAGTGTTTTCTCCTCTGCTACAGTCTTAAAATCTCTTCGCCAATAATATGTATCCTCCTCAATCTCAATAAAACATCCTCTTTTCCTATCACCCTGAGATTTCCCCCCAGCTATCGCTCTTCCCTCAAGGTTATTAACACTTCGTTTTTTCCTATCTGTCCACTTCACCTTCTCCCACACCCACATTTCAAAAGCCTGCAATCCACACCTAATCATCTTGTTTCAGCGAACATGTTTCCGCGCCGTACAAGGCCCATATCAAAGTTTTAACGAGCCTTTTCTGAAGAACCTAACTCACCGTCCGTGTCATCAATTCCCTTTTCCTCGCAAAAGCTTCTTTGTCGAACGCACTTCTTCTTCTTAGGTCCCTATTATCTTAATGTTTTTGGTCCGAAACACATTCGACATGAGCAAAAATATTCTATATGGTCTAGTTTATGAACTCCTAATTTAATAACCTTACTTGGATATTTAACTTAGACATTAAATTATTATCCAATTATCACTCTATTTTTTGAAACATTTGTATTTAAAACTCGCTCCTTTATTTATCTAGTGCAACAATATTTTTGAAGAATATTCTTTATTTTTAAATAAATTAATCCTAAATTAATCAAATATAGGTGAAAATTTATATTAGATATAGGAACTTCAAATTAAAAGGGGATGGCAAGTTCGTTTCAAGAAATCAATACCAACGAAAGAATCCCCATACATGCGTGAAATATATTGCCAAGCAAAGTTATAGTCGTGGAACCGTATATCGGAAATTATTGAGTACATAGGAGTTGAAAACTCGAGCGCTCGATACAGATAGATCTCAGCTTTTATTTTTTGAGATATTATTTATTGTGTGGGGCAGAGATGTCCTAGTATCTCTGTAGTAGTGTTAAAAAACAAAAAGAAAAGGTTCTATTTATCTACATTTAACTATCTACCTAAGGTTTTTAAATGGATAGATGCTCGATTAAGCTTAGGGAATACGTAAAAAAGCGACGTAGGGGATAAAAATGAAGGAAAACGAATTAGCCAGCACCTGTGAAGGGCAATGAACCTGTATCGAATATGCAATTTGGTTTGATATGAAGTCGGTCAATGTTGTGCAGGGTAAATCCGCAATACGTTTTCGATCTAAACTGGAGGTTTACGATTAATAGCGAAATGCCAAGATGCCAATAGCTAAGATGAGCGAAAAAATATTAACAAAAATCAGGTCAATGATATCATTGACCTGATCAAATCCAATCAAACCAAATCAAATTTTAATGACCCAATATGCCCAGTTATGGGACTTTTTACAGTTTACAGAAATGACAGAGCGAATAAAATCGGGGGCGCTGTCTTTAGTGTAGTTCAAAATTCTTGCGTTAGCAGGGCTGAGGTAAGTCCGGGTAATGGTTTGGTGCTCAATTAAAAGTCCTAAATCCTAATGAATTACTGTATGCGCATTCTACAGGCCGCCGGACGAAAAAGATAATAGAATACTGGAATTAGAACAGAGAATCAAAGGTTTCATATCCCAACACAACGATCGCGACGTTATAATCGGTGGAAATTTCAATCCCCCAACTATTGAGTGGAGCACATATAGTTTTAAGACGGGAGGTACAGGCAAAGATATCTGCAAATCGCTATTGAATTCTTTTACTTTGAACTAATAGAATCAAGTGTCACTTCACCAACTAGGGACCAAAATATTCTTGATTTGTTAATAACGAATTTTCCAGAAAAAGTCTTAACTATGGAAATTATAAAAGAAATTAGTGACCACAGGGCAGTAAATGTTAAAGTTTTGCTTCATGGCGTTCGATATAAGAAGCATAAAAGAAAATTTTGTTGGAGTTGACTAAAATAAGTTGACTACAATGTGCGTGCTAGAGAGTGAATTTGTATGTTTTAATAAAGATAGTAATCACCGAAATCCTGAGGATTCGTGGAATCACTTCCTTGAGATCACGTGCACAACAGTCAACAAGTTCATTCCCGGTAAATGCATAAAATATAACAGGGAACCTAGATGGTACAACTATGAGATCCAAGAAATTTGATTTATTATTTAGCTATTCGTTATTTTAGTACCCTGCAAGCTGCTGCGAGGGAGTATGGCATGGAGTGAATACACACCAGACTAATTTTGACCCGAATATCACCCCTAAAGCGATCGAACAATGTTATTCTAATCCTTGTCCTTCGTGGAAAAAATGACATCTTCAATCTATCTTTCCAACACTTAATCTCTCTAATTTCATTGACATGATCTCTCCTGCCGTAGTACGATGGGGGTAATAACACATTTTCAACATCACTGCTAAAGAGACATCCTCCCAATTTATACAAGAATTTTATTTTGTTATTTAAACTTCGCTTTATCAGTGATTCGCAGGCTAGCTCCTCTGAAATTTTCGCTTTGCATTTCAAATTAGCTCCCCGTAAATACTTATTTAGCGGCGGCGCCTGCACGGCGGCGGCTTCGGAAATGAAGCACATATAAGTTACACGTGCCCAAAAATTGCCTGGTTTTATAACTGTTGAGAGTTTAGGAAAGCACTTAATGGCGTCGGCCTTTCCGGTCAAAGGTTTTGCGCCTTCGCTCGACACCAATTACGAGCAGGAATTTCTCCTCCTCCATCCTAAAAGCACACTTTCCCGGGTACAACACTACGCCTGGTTATCCTAATATGCTCGCGGAATACTGCCTTAAATGGCGACTATGTTTCTCCGTGGAGAATGACGCGTTTAATATATCGTCTATGTAGGCGTGCACGAAATCAAGTCATCGCAACACATCTTCTTCCATTAAATATTGGAAGGTTTGCGTTGAGTTTCGGAGACCATTTGTCATAACCGGGAACTCAAACATACCGGTGTATTAATGGCAGTTTTCGGCACGTCACAAGCATCCACCGGATTTTGATTGTATGTCCTTATGCGGTCTATCGTGGAAAACCCTCTTCCCGGAAATCTTTTCTCGTCAAAGTAATCAATTCAAGGTGCCAATTATCGACAATCTACGCTCAATCGTACTGGATTTCGAGGCACGGCTGATCTCACACGTCATCCATACCTGATCTTCCGCCCATCCAGGTCACCACCAGATGCGGCGAGGAAGACCAGGTGCATTCAGAACGTCTTGTCCATTAAATTCATCCCCTCAACTTTTTCTTGGCTGCGTGGTGATTTTCGAGGGACGATCTTCGTGGCCCGTTGGTCACTTGAAAACGGGGCGTGGTGTTAATATGAAGACGCTCCATCGCATTCACATGAATCTTCGTAACCTCCTCAGAACGCGTTATTCCCGCAAACCGTGAGAACACGTTGGAACGTATCAATATCACCACCCGTAAACTTAACAGGAACACCATCGAAAAGTTTATGGGTAAACACGGCCGGAAACTGACAATTACGTCAAATTGTTGAGGAGGCATCGGTCAAGTATATTTTCCAAAATACCGTAAAATGATAAAAATATCAATGTAAAAGAATGAAAAAGTGCTGTGACCATTTTAAAAAACCCTACATTCTCACTTTATACCTTAAAATTGAACAACACTTTTTTTTCAAAACCAACGTAAGTGTATTTGTTTGTTTCCCAGGCTTGGAATGCTTTCATGTTAATACCAAAATAAATGGACAGCCACCAGTTCATGTGAATGTAGAGTTTTTAATGGCAATTTCTTACTACAATGCATATAACAGGATCTGAGAAAAGAATTATTAATCTCTACCTTTCAACTTAATTTTATTACAGTTTGGAGTCCGTTAATCAGGTCAAATATTTATTTATTTAGTAACTTTATTGGGGCGAGATTGAAACCTTTCTTCCACCTAACACATCAAAATTACACCTATACAATTACCCAAGTAGGTTGAGGAAAACCGACCTATACGGGAATCAAATCCAAGGCTTCTGGATTGACAGACGATGACGTTACATCTCCGCCATCTGGACCGGACTTTATGGAGTCTAAAGATGTCGCATGCCTCGTATACCTAAGTCGCATATATTCAACAAACCATGAATTATTTGCGACATGAAAACAGTCCTTTACTACTCGTATATGATCTTACAAATATGAACAAATAGTCACGTGTCGACAACTTTCCTTCGAAGCCAATGAAATTTTAATGAAATAGCGTGAAATTACCAGTAAAACAATAATAAAATATTTTATTGTCGTTAATACAAGCTATATCATAAGACTGTTTCCAACCAAGTCTTGCGCAAGTAAATATTAGTCGATTTATTTGAGAGAAAAATTTGGCCAAGACGCTTTGGAAAAAGTATTTAAACAAATTACAGCCCAGCTGGCCACGTCACCAATTATATTTACGACGTGAAGGAAAAAACGGTAGCTCAGTTCAACGCATCGCCCTGAGGGCGTATTGGGGTTCTTCATCCGGGTAAAGAAACGATTGAGTGTGCCGAGAGAAAGGGGAATGGAGGGAAAGACGTAAGCGCAGGGAAAAGGGTTCGTCGGGTCGAGTCCTATGCGTGGGTGGCTGTATCTCTGCCCCGCCCTTCGCCAATGAATCCGACCAGAATAATGAACATAAGCGAACGAAATTCCTCTTCCTGCTGCTCTTGGTCGTTTGGCTTAGAATAAGAAAATACCTCACCAGTGAGTCTTCCAAATGCGCATACCCTCCCCGCCACACCCCCGCTTCCCCTAATCACCCCATCCCTTGTTTTTACCCTTCTCCAAATCTTTCATTAGTTTCATATCTATCTTGAGTTTGCCTAAATTTTATGGGAAATCTTGATGACTTTAGGTGTGTTTGTTTGTTTGAATAATGCCAAACATATACCGACTTCACGGATATTTATGTGCTTAGAAAACTCGTTTGGTTAGTCACTTTCATTTATTTAATATTTGCGAAAGATTAACAGTATTATGCAAGAAAAATCTTGATCTTTTGCATCAAATATTTGCAGAGTTGAGAAATATTAAGACTTCGCTCTGCCTGCCCATTAAAAAATCGTATTTGAGATGTTCTCTTGTAAAGCAATGATGCTTAATCAGAGAATCACAAATACATATTGAAAAAGGTAGTTTTCTGGCAGCCATTATTCACACTCATGCAACATTTTTTTTACTTAATAACAACTTTTGTTAATAATAATTAATTAAATACTGAAGGAACGGAAAAAATATTGGTCAAGCAATACAAGTCATTAAGAGTGGTAAAGGGATAAAATTAAAGGCGCACATATTTAAAGAAAATGACAACGTAAAGAAATTTACCTCGAGTATTTCGATAGACTAAATGTTCTAATTTCTAAATTGGGTGAATAAATAATAAGAGGAATTTGAATTAATATATTGAAAAAATATGTATGTAAAATCGTTATTTAGTTAAGTTGAAAAAGAATTGTTAAATGCGCGAATTTTTATTGACATAATTAGCCTGGATTTTAACCGAAACAGAGTTTACGTCGCGGTGGAGGGTAAAGTACTGCGAAAGTTTCCAGGGATAAGTTCAAGTGAAAAGGAACCCGAAGTAAATAGTTAAATATAATGTAGTGCATATAATTATTGTGGTAATAGGAGAGACCCTCCCGTGACACGTCCCAAGGGTCAACTGTACGTTCTTCGGAGCCGTTGAGTTTGTATGTGCTTTACTTATCTGAAATTACACAAACTGCCTTGCCTACCATCTTTCAATAATCCATCACTTTCCATCGTTTATCGATGGAGAACATTCTCGAGATATTGATATAAAATAACTCAGATTTCAGAAGAGATCTACTTCTACACTCTTGAAAAAAACATCATTAACCTCAAATAAATCTGTAGTGTGAAACATCTAAAGCCTTAACAAAAAGGCAGTTAAATTTGCATGGCGTTGGAGCCCGGGGTTAGGCCACGGCAGTAATACGGTTAAACTGTATTTTCCTAATTTATTGTATTCGGGGGTACTAAATATTTTTAAACTCCAGAAAGGGAGGTTTTTTATTGCACTTAGTTTTAAAATGTCATGAAACGACTCATTATTGTATTTTAGGAAACATTATTATATGAAATGGAAGGTTAAAGCAATAAACAGGGTTAATATTTATTGGGATGAACGATTGATTACGATAGACGAGGTTTTGATAAATTCTATATCATAATCCAGTACAATTTTGTGAATATATGCACTCGTAAGTACGCTTGTTGGCTTCAGAGGTAGACTAAACTTGACTCACATATTGTAAATAATATGCCTACATTCTTCTTCCCCAAATTGAAACAGATGTAATATTTTCTATTTTTATTTGCAACATTCAATAATATAAATGAATATATTAATAGTGCTTTAAATGTTTTTCTGTAAAAGTAAACTTTCATCTCGTGATATCTCATTGTATTTTTTGCACGTTCATAGTTCACATCTCTCGTCTCACGTGTGCAACTTAGCCTGTTATATTTTTAAGGATATAACATGACGTAGATACCAGGAGCCATTCTTTTGATGAATAAGGGTATTAATTCCACATCTTTTCTTTATGAGTTATAGCTTGGCTTAGGAAACGTAGGTATTTCATTATTGCAACTGTTTCCATTGACTTCATTCCGTCTTTTATTAAGAACAAGATCTCGTACCAGAAAAAGCCACGGCTTCAGTTCCAATGAAGGAGATCGTTGTCCCGGGGGCGAGGGATGTTTCTAACGCGTTCGTGTCTGTTTCTGTCACCTTGGACGGTGATGGCATTAAAAATGGTTCTGGGTGTCAAGGCCCTTCGAATATTATTTATTGATCAAATTCAGTTATACTTGCATGTAACGAGATTAAGATTAGCAGTTCTCTGCAGAATATTTGAATTTACGATCTTCATCGAGTGGTACTAAGGGCACTGTCGTTTACCGGAAAGGCTGTAAAATCTATATTGTTTACCGTGTACAAGGGTGGGTGGAGATGGAAAGATTTTTGAGAGTGCCATTTGATGCGTCTCGACGCGGATAAAGCTTTGGAGACGCTGCCGAGCTGCGAGCAAGAGAAGGGATTTACGCGGACATGGGACTGGGGCTAGCGGCGCGAGAGTTTAATATAATTTATGGAAGTTCTTGTGTGCTTTCGAGACGCCTTGAGTTGGAGACCATGTACCCGAAGGAGGGAGAGGGATGGGGAGAGACAATGGTGGAGCGTGGGAGGCTGTGAAATAACGGGTGGAAGGTGAAGAGGGCGACGGGGGAAAATATGGGGCGGGCATGTAGTTTGCTTGCGTAAGAATAACGATTCCTTACGTCTCGGAAACATTTTCTAAAATTTAAATTATTATATCAATGGAATTTGTCATTTTTTAAAAATTTTTTTGATACACTATATTTTACTTCATACACCAAACCACAGAGTGATCGCTGTTGAATTACAACTGCTTATTAATCTTACCATCCTTTTATTTATAATGATATCTATAAGATTTATGCTGCCCTTAAAATATGATTCACGCTAAAAAGAAATAAGTAACGTTTTAACTCCATAGACATTTTATTTAGAACAAGAACCAGATTTCGACGCTGAATGTCATCATCATCCAACGTCAAAACCTAGGTGGTGTTCTAAATATAGTGTGTGTAGAATAAGAAACCTACTTATTTCATTTCACTATGTTATGTAAATTCCATGAAGTTATGTCGGAGACAACTAAATTCATGCTGCCCCGTCAATCATATTCTAGCATGGTACCGTTTGTCTGTCTCAAAAATCAGTTTAATAAACCTGGGAAAAAATTATTGCAGATAAAACCAAGAATTATTTAAAGTCTTAAGCATAGCATCTATGGGTATGGACACGCCAATGCCAGCTTCTCTTCAAGCCTCGGTACGCTTCTAGGAAGGCGTCGACAGGAACCTCGTTCAGTCATGTTATCACGGCCGCTTCGACGTTATCCAGAGTTCCAAAATGGTGACCTTTCAAACTCCTTTTTATTCTTGAGAGATCACCCGAGATTGTCACACGAGCAGCCTTCTGATCTTTCGACAGAATCTTAACGCACACATTTGTCACGGCTAAGTCTTCCTCAAGAATGCGATGCACCGTGGTTTTCGGAATATTGCTAACATTCTAACCCTCGGGCGTTAACCGTAATTGAGTATCTCTCTCTCCCGGAGCATCTTGTGCCATTGGAAAGCCATTCCTTGGCACATTGCTTCATCTCCGTAAGCAGCCATGGCCATGGCCTCTGAGCCCTATTTTTCCAACTTGACATTAACCTTTATCGCGTATCGTTGCTACATGAAGCGTAGAATCGTGAATTTGCGACGTGACCCTCGAACAAGGGTCCAGTCAAGCAGCTATCCGCGGGCATTTGCAACGGATTGCATTGCTTTTCCAAGTCCTTCAACCTCCTTTTCCGCTAAAAATCGCCCCTCGTCATGTGTCGTCGGGAAAAAACATTATACTTTTTTTTCTATGTTCATCCTGTATGTTTGTTTATTTTTATCGATGAGAATAATCCTGTGGTTGGCTTAAAATAAAAAGAGGGGAAAACTCCAATGGCCGTAATAAACAGTCGAAACTCTCGTCAGATCAAATTGTTGTGTTGGTTTTCGCGGGAACCACGTCAGGGACCAACCACAATCTCTCGACCAAGAATACCCTCTGTGGTGGTTTACGGGAAATTAATCCACGCCAGGGGCCACACACAGCCACACGCACACTATCCTGTCTGGAATCCTTCACGAGGCTGTGAGACCCCGTTAAAGATTCCAGGTGGAAATGTAATCCTTCACAAGACTATAGAGAAGACCCCGTTAAAGATACCAGGATGTTCTACAAGCACACAATCTGTGACTATCCACGAAGGACGAGTGCAGACCAATCACACACGCTAGCACTCAAGAAACATACACACACACACACTTAAAGGGCCCAACTTCTGGGAGAATATGAAAACAAGTAGAGCGCGGACGAGGATATGCGTCGAACTGGCGTGGATTAATTCCCCGTAAACCACCACAGAGGGTATTCTTGGTCGAGAGGTTGTGGTTGGTCCCTTACGTGGTTCCCGCGAAAACCAACACAACAATTTGGTCTGACGAGAGTTGCGACTGTTTATTACGGCCATTGGAGTTTTTCCCTCTTATTATTTTAACCTGAGGCCGTAGAGCTCTTGATTTCTTGCTGTGGTTGACTTATTAAGGCTTTAAATAGAACTCTTAACAACTATTTAGTCTGCTTATATTCCTAACACTATTTTTCTCAATGTCTAACACTATTTCCTAGTATTTCATAAATTAAAAATAAGGACACTAGTCGAAGAGTATTTAACTTTTATTTGATTTCATTTATTTATCCTCAATCAAAAGTTTTCTAAAAATCTAAGAATTAAAAAACGACAGTCACGACGACTTCCCTGTTACCTTCTCTTGATGATTTCACATTGTCCTTTTGTGAAGAATATTATTATTGCTCTCGGGACTATCATCGATTCTACTGTTGTTGACTTTCATTAAATTTTGGGTGCCCAGACATTCAAGTTACAGTAGACCCAGTTTCCAAGTATTTACTCATATATTTTCCAATGAGTTGATTCTAGACCATGGGTAGTGCATAATTCCATAAAATCGACTGACAAGATTCTTAAGCTTAACTATGAAAGCAATCCAATTCATTGCAGGCATCAATTTTGTATCTACATCGTAAAAAGTTTCTAACTCGTAAATAATTTTATTTTTGTTTTATTAATTCTGGTAGAAATCGTGTGATTAAGTTATATATTCTTGAATATTCTGCCATCTCTAAAGGCACCAATCTGTGTTCATCTTATTTTCTAGGAATGATCCATGTTTCAATGTCATGTTCACCAATTTATTCATTTTCTTTCAAAATATTGTCGATATGCATTAATTGTTTAAGCTAATATAATGCACGTTCCCCATTTAATTATTTGATCAGCGTTAATGTTTCATGAGGCTCTTAGTATGTTTTCTTTTTGTGATTTATCGTAATTTCATGCTGACCGATCCGTAAAGTTATGTTCAAGAGGAAATACAAGGGAAGGAGACTAAAGAATAGGAAAATAAAAACTGTAATTGGGATGGGAAGTTAGGAACCAAAGATAAATGTTGAAAAACTCTTGAACGTGGACTGGGAGATGGGTAGAGTAGAAGAAACTTTTTACTTTTTGTATCAGGGATAAAAAAGGCTGAAAACGAAACCGTAGTAACAGTATACTATATAGTAACGTAGAATAACGTGAAGGCTTTATTCCGTTTCCCGGAAATGTCCCTTACGCAGGTTGCTTTGATGAT
The DNA here is from genome assembly GCA_037158775.1 of Hetaerina titia. Lineage (NCBI taxonomy): Eukaryota > Metazoa > Arthropoda > Insecta > Odonata > Calopterygidae > Hetaerina > Hetaerina titia. Next base: position 9,140,373 of record CM073771.1, read on the forward strand.
TCTTCGAGGGGTATTCAAGTCGAAAGTTGGTCACTTCGACCTGAAGCTACCTACAGGACCGAAGGATTGAAACTCTTGAGTTCCAAGGTACGCACATCATAGAGATTCGTATTTGGGCTAGGAAAATGTGTACTTCACCATATATAGATCACCAGAGCCATCGGAATAGCTAGAAAACTGATGATGATGATGAAATACCTAATGCATGGTTAGAAAGACGAAAGAGAAGAGAATGGATGAATGTTAATACAGATTTAGAAAGAGGAAAATATGTGGAGATTAATAAATGAAAAATATTCGATAAACTAATTTCGCGAAAGAAAATTGACGGAGGGAGAATTGATAGTATGTAGAATGTTTACAAGGAAAATTTTCAATTTTACTCTGCACAGGAAGCAAAGAACCTGTCAAAAATGAGGAAATGGAATTCCACAAACTGCCAGAAATGATAGAATAAAAGTATTTTGATTTGAAAAAGTGTCGGGCAAGATGGAAAAAGTTCACAGATGAACTACATGGTAATGACATTAGGAGGGTAGGTTTAATTATAGAAAATATGACAATCACGTACAGAAAATGTGAAAGCCTTATGAAGTGTAATTTAAATATACAAGGAACATAGCTACGGTCGTGAAGCAATGTAAAAAAATGCCGAGACCGTAAAATTGTCAAGTTTAGGGTCCCGGCATTTTTTAGTTTACATTATGAAGAGTAGTTTGTACGACTGATGTTCCAGTCCTTAAGGCAAAAGGTGTGATTTCGATTTTAGGATGTTGATGTTTGGTAGTGAAAAAATGGAAATAATGAAATGACCCCAAAGGAAAACAAACTAGAAAGTTTTGGGAAATAGAATGTAGTTGGGGAAATTCAAAGAAGGCGGAAGACGTGGATGAAGGGTGAATTGAGTGGCAGTAAAATGTTTTAGACTATATTATATGGGTGAATGTTGAGGTAACAGGGGGAAAGAATCAGACGTGTTCAACGGAATGAATAAGGCAGGAAGTATCTGAATGCAAATTACCTAAGCTGACGGTCGTCTCCAATATTAAGTACCTGAAGTTGAAGAATTGTTTATTGTAGCGTCGCGTTAGATGGACCTTAGAAGTGTAACACTAGTTGGTCTCCGTCCTTTATTAATGGGGTTATTATCCGGCAGACTACTACTGGTGCTGCTTTTAATAATATTATGTCTCACACTTCACCGTAATATAATAATTATGGCGTTAATCCCAGGGTTATATCTAATTATGGTTTTTAATTAAAGTACAAATATTCTGAAGTAATGCAGTTTGTCTCTATTCGTACTACTAGCTTGCCATTCATTTTATGTAGTTTACGTATCGTTCATTTTTTTTTAATTAAGGACAATGCCCGTCGAGTCATTTCATTTACACATCCTCAACCGAAGGTGTTCTAAAAACGTACGAATCAAATGACGGCGATCTCCATGGATTTTATATCACTTTTGTTAATTTTTCATTAAGCCATTTTGTTAAGAATGTTATTATCGATCTTGGGGATGTCATATGCCATACGGTCTTTGGTTTTAGTAAAATTTTGAAAGAACTGGTACATTCAAGTAGCGGTAGAGAGATAAAATAGCAGGAGACTTTTTTGCATTTCACCGCCCAGTAATAGTTTATTATAACTTATTCAGATGCATTATATGGACTTCGATGTGATTCGATCAATTAAAACTTGTTGTAATACAACATTATTGAGTGAAATATTATTAGTACGTTTCTTGCCACTATGGAATAGTTCACTACAATGGTACGGAACACATGGTCCAAACGGAGTCACAATAGGACCTTAGAGGGTTGATACCTAGAAAGTTATCATAATTTTATCTTTAAATTTAGTATGGCGAATTTTTGTGGTGTGATTTTATGGATACATTTCATACGAATTCAATTGGTGCCCGTGGGGGTTATGTTTTGAAACTATCCAAGGGTATTCCAATGGCTGAGTTCCCATTCCATCGAATTTAGATAATTTCATGAATACATAAATTACCCACTTTTCGAAATCAATTCTCTAGGGAGTTCAAACATGAATAGATTTGGGTTCAAGGCTGAACGCGTAGACTTATCTGTCTTCTGAGGTGATCACTTAAAACTTGAAATTACTGGAATTTTGTTTAATGGTAATGAACATGTATTTAAGTGACAACAAAAATCACTTTACGTACTTTAACTCAAATTTTGGTTACACCTTCCAAATGAGTAGGGAGTGACTATGTCTCCACGAAATAAGATAAATAATAATGACATTTTTAGTAATATATTTGGTTCCCTTGTCCAGTGAAGGCTACCGGATCAATTGAGATGCACCCGAATAGATGAATTTAGGATATTCGTATATGCACGAGATTCCGGAATGCTTTTCGAGAACCTGAATTGATCGAAAATATTTTTCGAGTTTTAACGTTTTCAATTCCTTTAAGGATATCCGACAAGGGAAGAAATCCAGCGAAAGAAAACAATGCTAAAAATAGAGTATAATCCGTTTCTCTCTCAAAAGGGCAGTGGAAATCTATATCAAAGGGAGATAAACGGTCTTTGAAGAAACTTCTTTTTTCTACTTTTCGCCCCCTCCCCATTTATCCTCGACACAACTCATCAAGAAATGGACAAATGTTAGGGGGAAGGTCGGGAAATGTCGCCGTCGATGAATGGCGGAGTCAGAGACGGTCAATCTTTTAACCAAAATAACAATAAACGATCGTTTTGTCCACCCCTTCTCCGAGGGCACACAAGAGCAAAGCTTAGTGGGATATATACGTCGGGAAGGGAGAAGTGCGGATATACGGGCGAATGAAATGATTTCACAGAAAGAGAAATAAGGGCGCAAGGGAGTGTGTGGGGGGAAGGAAGGGTTTTGGGAGATGAGGGGGCGCTCTGAAGGGGAAGGAATCTCGGGGAAGGATTCGAAGCAATCGAAGCAGGACCGCCTCTGAGGAACCGTTTCATCGCGCGGCGGCGACGGTGGAGGAGGCAGCCAAAAAGGGGATATCCTATAAATTACTCCGCCTCCTCGATCCCCCTAAACCCGTCCCCTCCGCGAGCGCCCTCGCCTCCCACCGTCTTTAGATCCCTTATACTCTCTCTTATCTCCGCCGAAAGTCTCTTTTCATCCTTTCAATAGACTTCGGTCGAAATGTGGGCGGGTCCGTTGCTTTTCCCAGGCCTCCTTCAATTTTTTTTCTCTCCTCCTCCGTCGATGTTTCTCTCGATATTTTATCGTTTCACCCTTAACCCCCACCCTCAGCCCACCCTCGTGTCTCCTTGTTTCATGTACAGCCCTCTTCTACCCATCAAAAGGATGGCCTCACGATTTGGACTGAACTCAGAGACGGCTGGCTATAATAAGGGAGAGGAGAGGGGGTGGGCGCTGATGGATTTCGTCCTTTCGATGCTTTTGTGGCCCATTTCGGGCACTCTAATTCATGTTATTGTTCCCTTGCCCTGTTTCGCAAAGAGATTTTTTCAATTTGGAGTATGATATGTCCTGGGTTGGGCCGAATTTTATTCGTGCCTAAAACGAAGAATTAAAAGTATGCATGGAATGAAATCAAATATAAACTGGGGAACATTGGTTTCTATTTTTGGCTCGTCACTTTATTTTATTCTGTAGTATGTGTAAGCCAAATGTGTGTGATGCATACCGCTACTTTTTCCTCTTCTCTTTTTAGAGTTTAACGGCAGGAGTGCCGTACTCTTACGTTTGGAATTGTGTTTTGAATGGATTAGCATAATGGATAAAATCCACGTAACCCGTACGTTAAAAGCTCTATCCGTGTTTTGATATTTTGTCTTTGACGAATGAAGTCATGTTATACAGTTACCATTGCTCCGAGTTGCACACATAAAGAGTCATATGATAAATAGGGGATCGTTCAAACCTAAACTTCACATCTACTTGGTTAAATATGATTGCATGAGGTAGGTGATAAAACTCGAAATGTACTTGGTCGAATCCTCCCTCATAATGGATGGAAAACTTGACATCCCCGGTATGCTACTGACAATTCTGCAGAATCGTATCTTGGCAACGAATGCAAGGGATGCAGTAGTCCTTAATAAAAAAGGGATGCAGACTACAATAATCGTATTAATTTCAGCATAAATAAATTAGGTTTGTGATTTTCCGCAATACTTTCATAAAAAGTTAAAACACGTTTTGACGTAAGGACACCATCTCCAGGTGCATGAAAACAATGAGTTTGGGTAGTCGGCCATATGCACATCGACGTTAGTACACTGTAATGAAAGTCGAGTGAAAAAGTGCAAACCTTTGTTATTTATGTAAAGAGATTTTCAACAAATCAAAGCCTGCCACACCATCAGAGATTATTTTAACATTTATACGCAGCTGCTTCGTTGAACTTTAATTAGTAGCGATGCTCAATGTGACATTACATCATGTCTTCTGCATCTTTCACCAATAATCCTTGAAATTTGTGCTTCCATGAATTTGAAATTCCCGAGATGGGGTCGGCGGTTAATCTACAATTCAAAAGTACACTCAGGAACTGCTGTCCATGTAACATCGCATTACTGTCCTCGCAGATTTATTGGTTCTGTCGAGTTGGAATTAATGGTAAGAGCGGATTAAAATACTGCAGGATATATTAATTTATGATTTTTTTAAATTTAGCGTTTATAGCTATCGTGTTTGACTCCCGTTTCTTGCCATGGTCATTTACTGACGTAAATTAATTAACTATTACATATATTGGTAAATGAATTATGTTCAATTTTAGTTGAGTTTGCCATCGAAATTGATGAGCGTTGAACTTGACACCTACTCGCTGTTGTTCTAACATTTTTTACAGAGGCGTAGAAGGGAAGGTGTCCATGTGGTGAAAAAGTCAAAGCCTTAATTTATGTCATACCTAGTTGCTTTACTCGGCCCACCCTCTCGTCTCGAAGCCTCCCTTCCGGCAGGGGGCAACCCCCGGTCCTTTCCTCTCCGCATCAGAGACGCCTCTGCTCACCCTGCATCGTCACTTCTCATCCAGGGCCGCACCGAGTCGTCCTCGCGGAACCCCTCACCCCCACCGACGCCCTTCGACACCTCTATCCCTTGCCGAAATAAAAAGAGGGGCCGCGCGAAGAAATATAACTTATGCACGCACACATACTCAAGAGTCACACACGCCTCCTCCGCACGGCTCCACGCTTACTGATGCTTCCCTCACGGCGGGGGATCGGGAGGAAGCCGGGGGGAGAGGGGTTTCCGCACAAGGCGAGAAGAATGGGTCATGGGGTGTTGGGGGAGGGGTTCGGGGCATTGGAGTGTTGGTGCGTGCGAAGAGTAGGGAGGTGCGATCTCATTCCGCCCTTTTTACCCGGCCCCCAAGAAAACCCTCTTCGCGGAGGGAGAAGTGAAATAGAGGCAGCCAAACTGTGTCGGATTTATGGCACTGGAACTGGAGCGGGATCTGGGGGACGGGGGGGGAGGGGGAGGAGGAGGGGGTTGAGGGCGGGGGCGGGAGGGGAGAGGAGTTTGGAGATGGAAAATAGATTCCGAGATGAGGAGGGGTGTTTTGGCGGGCGGAGGGCAAGGGGATGAATCAGAATAAGTAAGAATAATAGGGGAGCTGCAAGCGGAAGGACACGCTGGTGTGGCGGAAAAGGAGTTCTTAGAAAACGGTATTATGAGGAGGGATCTTTCCATCCTATGCGTTCTTGCGATGTGTTTCTTTTCCCTTATTCTATCGCTGCAATGGGTACCCCCGCGAGTTTAATTCGCCACAATGCACCCAGCTAATGATTTCATTCTATCAGACACCACACTGCTCATCCATACTTATTAACGGTAAGAAGTAACGATAATTGTCTTCGTCTCATCGGCAAATTTCAAAATCGGCGATTTGACTTTGGCGCTCATGAGATTATCACAGAATTTACTTGGAGATGGAATTATTTAATTTCATATGTAAATCATTTTATAAATATGTAGACTCATTGTTCCTTCACCTCTGCAACCTTAGGCGTGCATATGTCACGTTCAAGTGGTGTATGGTGTTGATTTGTGCGTCAAGATCGGTCGGTGTATAGTGAAAAATCAAAATGCCTAGATTTCTATGTTAAAAAATAATAGCCTTAACTAATAATATAACTTGGATCCTTTCAGAGTAATTTTTACGCAGTGAAAATTCCGCAATTCTGAGCTGTCAAGTAATCTCCCGCAGTTATTTGGATTTAGTAATAAAAGAGTTTAGTGCTAAACAAAGTTATTTAATTACAATATAGATTTGATAGTTGATGTTTTGAGGAGTCCAGGTTTTTTGATGGTTTAAGTCATTTTCGTAAGGAAGAGAGTCGATTAAGGATGAATCACGAAGCGGAAGGCCTTCATCTTCAATAACCGATGAAAATATCGACAGAATCCAAGATCTAGTGTGTTCAGATCGGTTGACAGAATGATCGGGGAAGAGTTGAATTTGACTCACACCACCGGTCATAAGATTTTGATCAATGGATTGGGGATGAGAAAAATCTGCGCAAAAACAGTTCCAAAAACTTTTCGCAAGATCAAAATAACTAGTAGATTTTGGCGAGTAAAAAATTCCTGTGGCTCCTCAGCCACCTTGGTTGTCTGACTTGAGTCCTTGTGACTTTTTCACTTCCCAAAGTTAAATAATCACCTCAAGGGATCTCATTTTCTGACAGTCAAAAACATTCAAACGGCTCTAACCGACCAGCTGAAGGCCATTCCAGCATCGGAATTTCAGCACTTCAATGAGAAGTCATCTACATCTACATAAATACCCTGCGAGTCACCAAAAAAGGTGTGTGGCAGGGGGTGTATCACCAGAAGGAAAGGGTAAGGGATGAGGGGGTTTGGGTTTTTCAAATAGGTGGAGGGAAGGTGGGGGGAATTTGTAACAAAAATATATATACTAATCGACGCGCAGTCCCTAACCTGTACGTTAATACTTATAGTGGTTAACTTACTCCTGAGAGATTTCGACAACAAGCGTTCTGGTAGCGTTGTAGGAAAAAATGACATTTGAAACCTGTCAGTCTTGCAGTCTATCTTATATTCGTGATCCCTTCGACCGTAATACATTTGGGTTCGTATTATATTCTTGATGTCATCGGAAAAGGGCTCATCCTTAAATGTTTTTAATAAGTTTAATCTGTATTGTAAACGCCGCTGCGTAAGAGAATCCCAACCTAACATGTCTAGCAAAGTAGATACGCTGCTTTGTTGGTCATAACAATGTTTGACAAATCTAGCCCCCCTCCGCTGAACTCGATCTAATTCCGAAATCAAATTTTTATTTTGAGGATCCCATGTATTACTGGCAGCAGTATACTCTAGATGGGGCCTGACCAAGGCAAGGAAACATCGTTCCTTCACTTTTTTGTCGCATTTACCTAGCATTCTTTTCACAAATAGAAGAACCGTCTTCAGTGCTGTGTAGCTTCATAAGGAATTTTTTTCGAGGGTGACCATATAAAATTGCAATTCTATTTGAATGAAAAAAATCAGTCTCATTACATATTTTATAGACTTCGTATATCAAACAAGAGGACTATGTAGTGAAATATAGTCAATTAACTTTGGTGGCCATTCAAAACTTAATTTGTTGGACGTAGTATGTTAAATTAATGAAAAGGTAAAGTTGCACTAGAAAACTGTGAACGATTTTAAACAGCCTGTACAAGAGTTTTTTATACTCATAAGGAATAATTGAACATCGAATAGAGAACTATTTTTGATTTAGAAAATTAGTAGAAAATTTTATTTTAAATATACCTTGATTCAGAAAATTGTTATAGCAACTGTACTATCAAATATATTCAGTGTATTCTAATAAAAATCAAGCATATATTGATTGATTAATAAAAATTGGTGAATAGATCTAGCTCATACATGTATTTATGTGTAGCTTACTTCAATTATCCAACTGTTGATATTCGTTTAAATAGGTTTTCACAGAATGATGCTTGATCTTTAGGAGCGGTTACTACTAAGGCCAATAACCTGTTCTCAGGTATTTAACAGAAAGGCTTGTATACAAAATATCGTTAACAATGTTTTCCTAACGAGTGTGTTAAGTGCTGAATTCAGATCGTCGTTTAAGTGTGCGCATGATCGCAGATCGTATTTATATTGATGAGATGACAGTGCGCATCATTATCACTGAAAATTTGGCGATGTAAAAGATTTGCACTAAACTTATCCCAAAGGTCTTGCGAGCCTTCGAGTTACGGAAAATCCGCTGGAAAAAGTGTTTCAACGCTCAAAGAATGTAATTTGAAGAATTTTGAGGTATTGTGCCAATATCTGAAATATAGTAAATCCAATTTTCCGAAATGTTTCCCTATGCTTTTTAAACATACCGTGTATTCATGTGTGGTGAGGGTTAATCAATCCGTATTCTGATTTCCTGTTCTCTAATATATAATGAAATACATGAAGGTAAATAAGAAATTTACGGAAATTGAATAGAAATGAATGACCACCTAAGTGAAGCTTTTTTCTACCAGTGCACTACTGCACTCGGTCCAGCAGTTAACCCCAACCCAAAAATTAGATTCTTTCAGATCTGCAAAATATTCGTCTACTTCAGCTGTTCGTTCTTTGTTTGAAGAGAACATCCGTCCACCCAGGAACAGTCCGAGCATATAGTATATAAAGATGGAAATCTGATGGCACCAAGTCAGGAGACAAATAAAGGGGTGTGGCAACATTTCGTATCTTAGTTGACGCATTTTTGCCAAGGCAATATACTTTTCTGTGGGCGTGCATTCTTTTGATGAAAGATGACTCTTTTTCTTGCCAAAACTGGCCTTTTTTCGTGTATATTTTGTTGTAGTTGATTAAAAAGGTTAACGTAGTGTGTTTCGCCAATTGCTTGACTAGTGGGAAGATCAGAATCAGAAGAATCCCATTCGCAACATGAAAAACTGAAGCCGGCCTTGGCCTTTCCTTCACCTTTAACCTTTCATCTAATCACCTTTCCGGCCGATGGTTTTGTCTTGCTTTCTTTGGTGGTGGTGAATCAACATGTTTTTCGTAGTTTGTCGCCATGGAGTGCAGGTGTGAAAATTAATGAATTAAGAATTTTTATGTAAATAATGCAATGAAAAATGCTCAAAATATTTAATTCGTGGCAAACTTCTCTCTATTGGAAGAAACATCCTCGTTAGCGTTATTGGTGCAGATGCCCTAAAAATATAAAATAAATACGATACATTCAAGTAACTTAAATATGTGTCTGTTATTGGAAGCGCCGAGTTGGTTTTGGTATGACTGTGGAGATGGCCTAAAAACACTGGGGTATCTCCCGGCTCCTCCCGAAATGCACGTTACGCACAAATGACCGTATCCCATAGGAAATATTCTTACCGTTAATGATTGTATTATCCCTCTCTTTATTCCTTTACTTCGTGCTAAAATACAGGAGCACATACTAGATTACATTTACTATATTTTTATTCAATTTATTATAACTTTATTCAGATGATATTTAAATATGAAGCCTTCATAGTCGTGAAAAATATTGTTATCTGTCGTAACTGCTGAATATTCTAAAAATGCTCATCATCATCATTGGTCGGTCGTTCGATCCTAAGATTGGTTGACTGCAGCCTACCATATCCGATGCCAATTATCTTACTTCCTGATATTTTTTGCAATGTACTCCTTCTTTATTTGTCCCATGTATCCTTGGTCTTCCTCTTGGGTCTATTCCCTCTATTTTTCCTTCTGTTATATTCTTCACGAATCCATTGTGCCTCTCAGTGTGGCCAATCCATCTGGTTCTTCTTTTCTATATGGTGTTCTATAAGGTCGGTTCTTCCTCTATTCTTCTATAATATGCTTCTTCATTTCTTATTTCATCCGCTCATTTGATCTTAAAATCCTTCTCCAGCTCCAGGTTTCGAAGGTTTCTAATCTTTTCTGGTCTGCTTTTCCGACGGTCCATGTTTCTGATCCATAGAGTGCCACGCTCCATGCGAATGCTTTCACGTATTGTTTCCTCGTCTGTACTTCCATCTTCTTTGAACACAGCAGTGGTCTTTTCAATGTGAATTCACTCTTAGCTTGAGCTATTCTTCGCTTGATGTCTGCAGTACTTATTCCGCTCCATTTTCATGATACGTCCGAGATAGGTGAAGGAATCCACACGCTCTTCTTTTTGTCCTTTCAGTGTGACTACTGTATTCCGCTTCTCTCTTCCACATACTAGGATTTTAGCCTTCGTCTTGTTTACGTTCATGTTGTATCTTTGTAGAACTTGATCCAATACGTTTAGTAACCTCTGAAGATCCTCCTGGTTTTCTGCTATCATTGCAGTATCGTCGGCGAAGCGTAGCATGTTTATCTCTTCTGCATTGATCCTAATTCCGTTTAACCGATGGCTTATGCTTCTCGTATTGCCTTCTCCACGTATATGTAGAACAATATAGACAAGAAGTAAAAATGCTGATAATTTTAATTTCGAAACATGAAAACAAAATTTAAAACAAATTTGCTAATGAAGCTGAATTTGAAATAAAGATTCGAAAGTTGGGGATAAGTTCATGCTATGAAATCGTTTTACTGGCCATCATTATTATCACCACATGCCATCAAGTCGAGGATTGGTTTGGAGTGGATATTCAATCTATATCCTGTTCTAATCTAACAATATCGCAATTCCCAGGTAGCTCCTTTTACTGATATTGTCTACGACCTGCTTCTCCTATTAATCATAAGTCATCCTTCTCTCTTTACGTTTTCTTCATTTATAACCTCCAGTAAGCTATTGTACTTCGGAATATACATGTATCCAATCAATTTCCCTCTTCTTCTGATGTGTCCCCGACAGGCTTCTCTCTTCGCCCATACGCTTAAGTGGTACTTCCTTTTTTTTTAAAATGCCTAGCCATTTAATTTTCAGCATTCCTCTTTAGCATCACATTTTCGTCGCCTTCAATCTTTTTTCCTCGGCTGCTTCAGTCACCAATTCTTACATCCGTGCATAAGCAGACCACATTTATATATTTTAACAAATCCCCTCTTTATTTTTATTTTGTTACTCCTTCAATAAGCCTTCATTGCCATTTTAATTTAATGACCATATCCTATATGCTTCCTTCATATAGCAAGAAATTAATTTGAACAACAAGTTTCATTATTATGTTCTATTATTTATATTTCACAAGAAAGGTGCTAATACTGCACTCCTATTCTACGTTACGAATACTAATGATAATTTCATAACATTTTGCAGGCTTGTCGAACAGAGTGAGGAAAGATAGGTTGATTATAACCGAGTTATTATCTCTCTTTACGATCGCGTTTTCTCTTCAGAGAATGGTTAGTCGCTTGAAACACCCTCTTTCTGTAGTACCCTCCATCCCTTCTCTTTTTTCCTCTCTTTCAAACAATGAACCTATACCCGAGGACTCACTCGCTTCCGGTTTCCATTGTCTTTCACATCATTCGAGTAGGTCCCCTCCCCCTCTCCCGTAACTTCCTACGTTCTTCATTACCAGAAGCAGTTAACAACCCGAAGTATGATTTACTGCGGCACCGCGGCAATCCTCCCAGACCTAAACTTTAGTCCTTCTCGTGCCTTGATTTTTGAATCGCTCTCTTTTGTTACCATTTTAACTGACTTAGAAAAAAATAAACCATGCGTAGGCTTCACTTAAAGGATTTTGATTTCAATATTTATGACATTAGTTATTATTATTATTATTATTCTATTTCCTCACCCTCTTTGCTTTATACGTTCCCATTTGTGGCTACTTCTATAAACTTCCCCTCTCAAAGCACGATACTTAATGTGTCAGCCCGATCGTTCAATAAGGCTAAATCATGAATACATTTTTAATGATCATTAAGGTAATTGTAAATTTAAATTTACTATGGAAGATTTCAATTAGATTTTAATTAAAAAATAGGATTATATTTTTTCAGTGCAAAAGGTTAACTATATATCGGAATAATATTTGTTTTCCTTGTGTAATAATATGAGTATAGTCATTCATGATATATAAAGTTTCGCGAAAAATAATTGGAATCTTCAAAGAATTCAATTTGAATTGAATCTTCCGTGCTTTTTTAAAAAGATGTTATGTTTTTTTACAGAATTTTATAAAAAATATTAATTTTCTATGCAGCTGCTTTTGTTTAGTCACTGAAATTGTTTTCCTTCAGAGAAGTCTCTACTATTCAGCACAGAAAACACGCAGACATCGATTCAGTGTGAAATTGATGGTTGTAGTTTTTCGCTTTGGTGGGGTAAAATCGAAAAAATGTTTTCCTGCTGAATCGCTAAAATGCTGTAAAACTGGGTGGAATATTTCCTTGTGATTTGATGTAGAGCCAATTCTTTGCGTTTATGGTATTGTTTCCAATGCAGTTGTATCAAAAAGAAGGGAATGACTGTGGAAAGATGTAGACAGTAGCGTATAACTGGAACGTGGGTAGATTTTAAATTCATTACGTTTGTGATAGTTTTCCAGGTAATCTCAATATTTCAAATAATTTCTAAATAAGGCATAGGTTCCCCGCTCACGGTTTTCATTCCGGTGCCATGGATTTCCTTAGCGAGGAGAGAGTATGGTTTCGTACGCACAATCACCCGTCAGTCCGAGTTCTCCGTAGTTAAGACTTTGTCCTTGGGAGTCTCATAAATGATAAATGTAGTTTTTACGGGAGTCGATGACTTTTACTGAATGGATTCGTCAAACATTCCCTGAGACAATAGACTAATGTGGATATGCTAGAATCAACGCCAACAATCAAAGAAGAATATACTTTTGTTGTTACCTTTCATCTCCTCTCAAGTTCAAGTTTCTTTTCTCATTTTATGACCCGTGTATCAGTGGTTTTCTGTATATGTCATGTTCCGTCTCCTTGAAGAAGCTCAAAATTCTACAGCAAACGTTTTTCTCGCATAAGGTTGACTAAATCCATTACTGTGTGAAAATATGTTGATTAGAATATTATGAGGTGTAACTGTTTTGCTTGGATTTGGGCGAAGTGTAAGAAATCATTTTTATTTAGAAAGGAGCCACTTACGTTATTGTATTGGTTAGTATGTCATTTTATGGGAATTTAAAACGCAAAACGTTACAATTGAATGGTTCCTTTAATGCATTGTTTTCCTGGAGGTACGCGTCTGCATTAATTTCTGTGATATCGTTCACAAACTTGCTCAATTAGTCACAGAATTAAATACCCAGTCCACCCGCATTGACACTTAGCAGTGGTGACTTTTAAAATGGCCACTACAAACTTATTACCAACTAAGCAATGGCAACTACAACAAACTTTTGGAAAATTGCGTCCAAAGCTACCATACAGTTCCATAGAGTTTCGAGAACGTTCCTAATTTTGTATTCATTGCCATTGTATTTTTTAAAAACATTTAATTAATGTAATTTGAGACTATTTTCACTACTGGAATTTCAACTTTGACCCGTTTAACCTCACGAAACAGTATGACTACTATGAACGTATACATATACATTCCTCCTGTGGAGACCCGAGTTAGGGTTCTCCTTGTGCACACATACCCTTAGGGAGGCTAATTACTTCCCCTCTCCACCCTTAGTATTCCTCCAGCTCCTCCTCCTGCCTTTCCCCCTCCAGGCGTCTTTCCTAAACACGTTCTCCTTGGTTCCTTTCCACACTCGAGCTACCCCTCTCACCACCTTCCCCCGCCGACGCTCACATCCCCTTCCGCCGTTTTGAGTCGCTCGGTCCTCATTTGCGGCCATCTCCTTCGTTGTTTTTTGGTTGATATTAAAGGGGAATGAGTGGCTGGGTGGAGGAGGGAGGGCGGCGGTGGGTGGGGATGGAAATGTCGACGGGAGATGTGGGAAGGTAGTGAGGCGGGCGGAGGGAGGGGGGGAGATGAGGCACATTGGGCGGCGGGAGGCGTGATTCTTCAGAGGGGAAGAGAGAGGACTGACGGGAGATGGGAGCGATGGGGATTGGGGAGTGAACTGGGGAGGGGGTTTAGAATGTCGCCGAGACTGACATCGTTGGAAAGTAAGCAGGGCGGGATGTGGTGAAGGTGAATGTTTTGGTGCGGGCGGAGCGGTAAGGGAAAGAGAGAGGGATGGAGGAAGGGGAGTAGGCACATGTGTGCGGGGAACATGGCGCCCGGGAGTGAAAAGGAGCAGGAGGGAGGGTTGGTGGCGAGGGAGGAGTGTGAAGAGGTAAGTGGGGAGGGAGAGAGAGAGAAAGGGAGATATCTCGAAACGGGTAACTGCCTCCTCTTAATGGCTCAAAGTTCTGTTCATTACGGTCGTTAACCGGACGCGGAAGTACGATAGTTTTTTTCTCCTCCTTTTCCTCCACGTCCTCAGGGAAGAGCGGGAGAGAAGACGGAGTATGTGGGCGTCCAAAGGGGGCGGGGTGACCTCGCCGCCATCACCACCGCGGGAACTGAAGTGACTGGGGCGGGCAGGAGATGATGGCATTCACGTTCATATTTTTATGCATCCGAATGAATAAATACGAGAACGCGCGAAAGTTTTATGAAATTCAGAGGTGATGTTGATCGCGGTGCTCCAAGAGCGTTAAGGCTAGAGCGTGTGTGTGTGCATATACTTATTCACTCGAGATTTATAAAATACTCAAATTTTACATCTCCAAATGTTTCTTTTGGTTACCTGGATGAGCTACAGTTGTTTTATATTGCCTGAAACTTTAATGAAATGCCGGGAATGTATTATTTTTTTACCACAACGAGATCCTGGGTGTGCAGCACTGACTAATAATCCAGTGAATATGACTGCTCACGATATTAGGGTGTTGTTTAGAACTTTACCCTGTGAATCAAAGAAATTCATACATTGAGATCATGGTACTTTGCTTTTCCTCATCGATAAATCTCCTTTAAATGCCTTTTGAGATTGTCTCGACTTAAGTAAGCAGCAATGCCGAACATTTCATCATTCAAATGCCCATTGCCAATATTAATTTAGCATAGTAATGATTCCCTCTATGTTGTATCCCATAAATTTGCACGGCAGAACAAATATTGAATCAGAGAAAACGAGGAAGCTTACCAAATACCCGGAAGGAATCACGTAATGGAAATGGTTTCCCTGACAATCTTGTCCTCACTCACATCCCAACAACTCTCATTAAAAACGTATTTCAGTCACACAATTAACATAAACTTTGTTAGTGCCAACATCCCAATTTAGTAAAAAAAGAGTACAACTATGGTATTTTCGGCCGTTAAGGTAACAACATGTACCAGGTGAATTTCAGTTGAATATAACCATTAATCATCTCGCAGGTTGGTTAGATAACTGGGGATAAAACTAACCTGGACCTGAGCCCGATGGCTTGTGAATACCACACATCAGGTGCATAAAGTATCTCACAACTTGGGATGAGCTGAGGATGCCCAGAGCGGCGTGCCAGGAAAAATACCGGTCCTATGTGTTTCACACAAAGGATTTGTACGGTGTCTTTTATCAACATTCGGGGTGGTGTGCGGCAAAAACTGCCGGCAATCAAAGAACACATAAGGTCAAGGGGGAACTCCATCATGGGGCTGGTGGAGACTTACGTTCACCCCTACTCAAAATTTCACATATTTAACTTCAGGAATTCGGCACCCCGCCACTGTTGCCACGATCCGGTGGGGTAACAATTCTCATCAGAGATGACTCTCTGCGAAGAGACTGCAGTTTCCGGAGCCAATGAAATGAGGGGGTCCTCAAACAAATAACAATTGCCAGAAGAAAGATTAACGTTGGAGTCCTGTACTCGAGAACGAAGGATAGTCTCCCCACTAAGGCTCTTAAACACATAACCTCATTACGGCAACCATATCTACACATATGATAGTTGGGGACCGAAATGTCCATAGCCAATCCTTTTGCGAAAATAACACTAGCGCTTAAGGTCAGGAAGTTGAAAACTTCATGAAATAAACGACATGATACACTTTGAAATTCGTGCATAAACCCTGCCAAGTCTAGTTCCACCGTAACGACTTGACAAACTTCTCTCTAACTCATAACATCTTATGTGTTGTTATTTCTGTGGAGATTGGTTCCATATGGGGCCATATGTACTACGTATTTGGAATAGTACTTTGCTGGTAATAAATTCGATTTCACGTTGTGTTACCGTTTTCGTTTACCAAAATCTGAGATCCCTCCAAACGTTGAAAATGGTACCAAAGTACTAAGTGATAGTGCAAGGGAAAGGGATGTTTGAATAAGAAATTATGCTTGACAAAAGTAAAAAAATGCAAAGAGTTCTCCTAACCCTCCGACGTTTATTTTTGAGCAACTATAATCCAGTTTTATTTTTAATCGCATGGGTGCCCTTTTTAACTTAGTGCCTCTAAAGGGAGAGAGCTAGGCGTTGGAGATCTGACAATATAATGGGTCAGAAGGGATTTTATTCTCTGTGACGGGTCAAGATTTTAACGACTCTACGCCCAGAGTGTGAATTAAGGAGGAGGAAAAAGGTGTGGGGAGTGAGTGGAGGGGGGAGGAACATTTTTAGGCAGAGAAAGATAGAGATAGAGGGAGAAATGGGGAGGCGGAGGCGTTCTGTTCTGGCAAACCCTTTTTATCTTCTTCCGGGACGTCTCTAGTTTTCTCACTTTGTGCCTACTCCTCCACCCCGGGGGGGGGGGGGGTGAACAGGCTGAGGGATTGGAAGGTTTTCGGGGGATGGGACGAAAAGCAAGAAGGGGAAAAAATAACGGAATATTCGATGCTGAGCCAAAAACTGAGATCTGCATGAAGATTCAATTGGAGTCGGATGAGGCATGCAAGTCGGCGCCAGGGAGTGAAGTTAGATGGGGAGGGAAATGGTGGGAAGGGGAGGAGGAGGATATGCGGTAGAGGTCAAGGAACACTAAAAGGGACGGAAGTAGGAAGGAAAAGCTGTGCTTTTATTTAAAAAAAAAAGGATAAAGGGAAGAGCGGAGTTGTTGAGGACGAGGGTGGTGATATCTGGAGGAGAGAGGACTGAGGGAGATGAATTAGTAGCGAATGGATATTAGATATTCGACAAACATATTTTGTGTAGTTAAAGTTATTGAAATTTTCCCTTCAGGAAAGAAATTAACAACTCTTGAGACGGCAGTGGTGAAGAGCATCGCAGTGAAATGCGGAAAGGTCCTCCTTGTTCGACCGGAAAATTAATTATACTTTGAAAGAATATGAAGACTGACAGTTACAAATGTTCTATTTTTAATATTTCATCCCAGTATTATAAGTCTAACTATATAAAGTTGTTATGATTTTTTTAAGAAGGTTTTTAAGTCGTCAGAAATAAATATCAATATCCCCAAACGTAGTTGACTTCTAGGTGAAAATATATTCTATCATGTTCCATTTCTAAAAACATATCCTCATATATTATTATTTTTATATTTGCAATTATATACGAGCTTCTATCGAGAAAAATCAAAAGATAATTAGTTTATCTAATGAAAATTTCATGTTTACCATACTTACAGATATTGACCTTCATTAGGGTTTAGAGTGAAATTAGCTTCAGTTAATCGATGTAATTCGTGAAAATGTACGCAAAAATGGTGAGAATATTTGAAAATTGGGTTATTTCAAAACTAATGACGACATTATCGCTAAATGAACTAGCAAACTGGCTCTAACTAGATTATAAACTGATGGTTTTCTCATAGGAATAAATATGTAAAAATGTTTAAAAGCATACTTACATAAGTGAATAGGTAATAAAAATAAATCAAAGAACGTAATAAGGGGGACTTAAAAACCATAAAGGTATAGCACAAAGAGTAGCAAAACTATTTGATCAAAAAAACATGGGTTACGAGTACAATATAATAAAGTGACAGTCAAGCAGCAAATAGAGATCGTTATCACTACGAAAGATTTACATTTACAAAAACTGTGTTGCTAATTTTATGTATGCTGATTGCGGTACGGTGTTGCCAAGGAGTTTATTTGAATAATTTTGCAAGTTTGTTAATGTTCAGTGAATTATTAAAAACAATATTACACAATAAAACATTCCTACTTATATAAAAATAATTTATATGAAACAATAGTTAAGAAATATTTTTTAGTAAAGATAATTAATTAAACATTTCCAAGGAAATATATTTTTCTGGTAGCGCATCGTAGAAATAATTTTAAACCTGCGTCTGTATGAATCGGTTTTGTTGGTATT
This sequence comes from Hetaerina titia, assembly GCA_037158775.1. Lineage (NCBI taxonomy): Eukaryota > Metazoa > Arthropoda > Insecta > Odonata > Calopterygidae > Hetaerina > Hetaerina titia. The sequence continues at coordinate 9,158,532 of CM073771.1, forward strand.
TTTAGTATTCACGTGTGACGGACCCTCTGCCTGTGAATATAGTATGAACGTATGTTCGTCTGTTTCTCGAAAAAAATATTGTTTCGTTTAAGTAGTTCCTTAAAATTACATGATAACTTACTCTGGAAATGAAAATTTGACCCCTTACGCTCTTAATATGGGAAGATACTAATAAAAATTTAAAAAATCGCATGCACCCTTGTTAGAAGTAGGCCAAACTCAGTTTAATTTGTTACTCAACCTTAAATTCTATCACCCGGTCATATTTGTTTGCAAGTTGCGATCGGGAAATCTTCTACTATAAACTTGAAGCATGACTGACGTCATGACCGCGGGCATGTTGAAGTTGAATCAACTTGGATAGTTCAATTTCCAAATAAGTTGTCGATCATAGTCCTGCTCTAAAATCTCCTGAATATATAATGAAGTTTAAAGGAATTAACCAATTAGAAGTTAGGTTCGGACAATACGCTTAAAAACACGTAAGTGTTGGACTGGAAATGCGATATGAGTGTTGGGATTTTCAAATCTTTATTTTTTTGCTTACGTTAGAATGTGAAAAATAAAAAGATTATTTATGAAAGGTTATCGCTTGAAAATTGTCTCAAAATTTTATATGAAATGTGAAATTTGTGTTTTAAATTTCAATTTACTGTTGAATGTCTTTAATTACGTATTGTTTGGAAATTACAACTCTCCCAAAATTTATGCATAGCAATCGGCAACTTTTTATATTTAAAGAACGTGAAATATAAACATAAATGGGAACGGCATTAATTTAGCCCGTGTTGCACCATTGATTTTAGTGACTAATGTACCATTTCGATCGTAGATTCTTTGTCTCGTTAAAGCCTTGTCAAAGTGACGCTTCAAGCTTTGTGAACTGGAAAGCTTGGGCCCTAATGTTGCATTCAAGGCCTTTTGGCCAATATTTATTGTCAAAGTTTCGCTATACCGCGTGAAGGGGACTTGACATCCGGAGGTTTGGCTGTATTTGAACTGTGAGGGTCTGATTTGACATTTTCTGAACTTGCTTGGAAATCATTAAATAACATTAAATATAATTATCGGGGAATTTCAGTACAATTACGTTTTCGAATTAGAGCAAATACACACTATATAAGAAATATTAGAATAATAAACGAAATGGTTACTTCCGTAGCGTACATCCCAGTGCGTATGAGTTACAGCAATTGATTTAAAGTTCGCCACTTCGAAACCATTCCCATTATTTCTTTCCATATTGATTTAGTAAAATATCTGAAAAGCGATCCCCTCATGAAGAACCGACCACAGCGAGCATATGCATGCAAATATTAATGCTAAATCCAGTTGAAAATAAGACGCAATTTCAGCCACCGCAGAATCCCGTATGTTACATAGGATGGGACATAAATGATCATAGCATACCGAATAAGAGACCGCTGCCAAACCTGTGCAGGCTGAGCAGATCCGGCGGAGCAGGTGCTCACATATTTGTGTTTATATCATAAAATTTAACTATATTTAAATTATGAATCATTTGCTTCATCAGGAAAACATATTCTTTTAAATATTTTTTTATTAATTTTAAGTATATTTTTATATACATTTTAAATATTTAAATAACGGAAATATTGTAGATATAGGAATTTATTTATACATTTATTTTTTTTATTTACGTGTATAATTAGGTGAATGGCCTTTTTTGTTTACTCGATAAAGATAACAGAACTTGCTTCACAAATAGAGCAAAATATTGTGCCACCACTAGGAATACGTTTTAAATATAATAATTCTTTAAAAAATGCCCTGTTTCCATTGAGAGAGAACAGATTCAAAAACATTAAGATGTTTTCGATATACTTTCCCTTTTTCAGTATTTGAATTGATATAATTTTTGCTATCTGTACGTGTAACCAATTAAGTATCGCACTTTGAAATCGTCAGATAATATTATGATTTTATAGTTAATATTTATTTATTTGACTTAATCGGATGAGTCTAATGTTGCCACACGCTTACCTTTGATGCCACTAAATCATTTGAAAAAAATATCACTTGTAAGCTATTTTCAGGATCTCAAACTTCATGTTTGAGAGGAACATCTCAAACAAAGATTTTGTTACATCACCCTGTCATTCAGTCGATAAATTTCGTTTTAAAATACATAGCCTGATTTTTCACGGCGTGGTCATAGTCCATTACCCTTATTTTGACAAATTTGGGTATGTCTCCCTTCATTTTAGTTTAATTATGACTTTCCCAAACATTTATTTCGAAGTACTTGTGATTCATGTAGTCGTATAATAAGTATCACTTATGTATACTTAATCGTATGTGTAATAAGTAATAATTGTGGGGTTATCATTATTTTTTATGCTCTAAAAACTTCTGATTTTTATTTCTGATTAAATTTTAAAGAGTTTTCTGTCCTATCATATGTTAGACGATCTAATTATGAAGCCACTTACTTATCTTTCAGGATTGGCGAGTACCATTTTCTTTCCGTGTGAATTGGGGAAAAATAATTATAGTCACCATTTTAACTGGTTTAAGTTCTTGAGATCGCGGTTGTCGCAAAGGAATCACGGTCAGACACTTTAAAAGGGTAGCGAAACCCAGCTTTGTACGCGGGCACAGATTCCTTTTGTATAGACGTTAGAGCTGGAAGCCCAAGACGCGTTAGCACACTTAACGACTGAATCTGACAATGGCAGGCAAACTGAGACGAGAAGAAAGGAATGAAACAAAGGAGACGTAAAGGTTGTGGTGCTCTCGGAGTTTGAGAACTGAGGGACAGGGTAGCCGTAGGGTCAGAGAGTAAACACCCAACAGGAGGAAGGGAAAGGAAGTTGAAGTTGAAAGAGGAGGACAGGGATGAGTTTCGTACCGGACTGAGTAAATGAAGATAAGTTTTTCTTGCGGTGTAATTGCGTTTTTCAATTAATGAATTTATTTACATAAATATCTCCAAGCTACAGGGAGAAAAAAATAACAATTGAAAATATCAGTAAATAAATAAATATATGAGATAGGTACGTGTGCAAAATCAATGTTACTAGCCAACGACACCAAAAACACCGTGCGAAAAAAAACAAAAATGGCCTCAGATCTGCTTTGCAGTCCATGGCGTGTTAATTTCGAATATAATAGAATACTGATTAAAATATCATTCTAATGCAATCCATTATTTTGAACAGTTCTGCTTGGTTTTAGAATCATTATTTTAATGTTTAATTAGCACTAAAAAAACTTAAACAGTTTCCTGTATGTGCAAATATTTTTCAGTTAGAGATATCGCCATTCCGATGTGCGGTACGTGATTCATCTATTTAACGGACCCACTAAATTGGAATTTTTTCATTAATATGCATGCTATCTTATATTTACGCGTGTACTAATTATGACACTTGTATACGGAAGGAACTTCGATTTTACAAACCTGCCAGTATATCACCTCAGATGTATATTTCGTTTAGGTTTCCCAGCGTTAAAAAAATACATGCATGTGTATTGTAATTGAAGAAATATGTCTTTTTTACAGATACCTTTACATTGTTACATTTGAACGTGAGGATAATATTTCATTACTGTATGTTACCGAGAATGATAAAAATATATTTAAAATATGTAATACTTTTTGAAACTTAAAGATAGTATACTTGTGGTTGCTGAATTGTTAAATAAACTAATTATTACTCTTCGGAAAACTGTACAAGGCATTCGATTTTTAGACTGTACCATGTAAAACATTTAAAACGCAAAGACTTTGGTATTTATCTCTCACTATTGTGAATCACAAGGGTTTCCCAACTTGACATTGCGGTGACGGCGAAGATAATTTTCCGTATTAGTAATGAGTTGATTAAGTATTGACATCACGGAATTCTCCCACAAAAAACAGTTTAGGTCAAACTCTATATGCTTAATGCCAGTGTTGCTTAAAACACATACGTAATGCAAAAGACATATGTACATTCGAGTTAATGAGAAGATATTAGTGGCTAATGTGTGAAATGGGAATTTGGATCAATGCTTGCTATTAATATCGTTGCATGCCGTAATAATTGACATTCTGGTAACACAGATCATGTTATTTGTACACTAAAGAATAATTATCATCCCACCCCATAATCCGTGACATTTTAAGCATCTTAGATCTTGAAGTAGCGTTATTTGATAATCCTGACTTTAAATGAATTTTATTTAAAATCCTTAAGTAAATAACTACCACCAATAAAAATTGAAAAAAAATTGTCATCCGTCCGAGAAATGACGAAACCTCTCTTGGAAGTTGAATTGAGGTCAAATATGATTTAATAAAAAATATCCTGTGGTGAATTCGTGCGTCGAAAACAAGGATTTTGACTCCACATCCGTCTCCTGTCTTTATTTCCTTAAGCGTAAGGCCTTAACGGGTCTGAAAGGGTGGCGGGTGAGGCATTCGAATGCCGCCAGGGAACGACTTCACATCGGGCATGCACGTGAAAACCCGCCGAGATCTCATCACTATTGCATTTGCCATTCTTATTTTTTTCTTCGGGAGGGAGTCGGTCGTCGTGACGAGAGGGAAATGTAGATTCATGGAGGCGGACGCGTAAGGCCTTGCAGGGGTGTGTCAGGTGCTGAAGGGATACCGGCTGGAGAAAAAGGAGAGAGCCGTATCCGGTTTTGGGCGTTCATGTGCGTGCGAGGGAAATGGGTTTTAAAACCCTCACTTCACTCTCGCATCCTTCACAGGGTTTCCCATCCTTTGTCCTCATTCATGCTCACAGAAATTATCCCTGAATGCATTCGGGTTGGTAACGAGCTGATCTGATAACCATAAACACGCGGGTAGGAATTGCACCTCGTAGGTGAGTTGACCTAAAGCTTATTTACTTGTAGTAGATGGCAGGATAAAACCGTAGTCGTAGTTGTACACAAGCCAGAAATCTATATGAAAAACTCTCGACTATCTTCTCGGCGGTGGTTCCGTTGAATATATCTGAGCCACTGAAATACACATAATCATCGAGATAAATATTTAATGCAACAGTCTTTGATTTAAGTGGGACCATAAAGGTGGTTTGGTCTAGGTATGCAAAAGCAGATTTAAATAAAAGATCTTGGCTTGCGGGAATATCCTAGTGCTTACTAGGAGAACATATTAACACTGAAAAAATATCGTTTATGTATTTTTATACGTATCAATTTTTCGACACATTATGATGCACAGACTTTATTACCATCAATCTCGAATTGAATACAATGAAGTTCACATCTATTTTTCTGATTTACAAAGACGACTTGGCATGTTTCCTTGGTTGACGACCAGCAATTTTTGAAAGAATTCGCATTTTTTTAAAGCTTGTTATGCAATGTATAACCCTGCGTTGAGGGATTGAAAAACAGTATATATTCAATTAATGCCATTTCGGACGACTGCTCTTAAAATAAATCGAAATCCTGAAGAAGGAATATCGTGATGCGAGTTCAGTTATCACGAAGAGATGCGAACCGTGGGTGGTTAAAGACCACTTTTATTGGCTGTGACAAAATTCCTTCTAACTACGCAAAATCATCTTTTGCATCTGAGCGCATGGTGCACTAACCAGAACGCACCTCCCTGTAAGAAGTCGCTTATTTTGTTGTTTCATTTGTAAATCATGAAATTTAAATTTTGATTTCCAATGGAAAATTTATTTTACCTTATTATCATAAAAATGCCCGTATTATTAAATATAGTGGTAGGAAGAAGCATAGTCAACATAGAGCAAGCAACAGATAGAATATAACATGCAGAGATTAAAGCAGAACCGACGACATTGAACATTGTTTAGGTTTATGTGACACCGAGTAACCAAAAAGTGGAATGAGTCGATAAAATGTACGATGAGTTAGAGAACATAATCGCTTGAGTTCCTAAAGGGAAATATTTGATAGTGATGAGGATTGGAATGCGACGGTAGGGGAAGGAAGAGAGGGTGATGAGGTGGGGGACTATGGGTTAGGCACGAGGAATGAATGCGGGGAGAAAGCAATTGGGTTCTGCAGGAGACAGGGGTTAGACATCACCAACACATGGTTTAGATACCACAAAAAATGTAGGTATACATGGAAATTGTCCGGTGACTTAGAAAGTTATCACATAGTTTATATTCTGGTTAGATACAAGTTTATGAAAAGTGTGATTAATTCGCACAGCTACCCGGGAGCGGATGCGGACTGTGACCACAATTTAGTTGTCATGAAATGTATCGCCCATTTCAAAAAGATAAGGCAGGGGTGGCGGGTTAGGAAAAAGAATGTAGAAGCATTAAATGGATTACCAAGGAGGGAGTATCAACAGGCTGTAGAGAAAATAATAGACGACGTTAAAAAGCTAAGCATTATCGAAAAAAATGGGAATCTAACAAGTAAGTGATATCGAAAGCTGCAAAAGACACTACAGGAACCGTTAACGGGAAAAGGATAAGAAAAACATGGATCCCGGATGAAATGATTACAAAAAATGGATGCGAGAAGAAAATGGAACGATGCAAACTCAGAGTTAGGCAAAATGAAGTACAAATAGTTAAACAGTAAATTGAACCGAGCCACAAATAAAGAAAAAGAAGCATGGTGGAAAACGTAATGCGAAGATATGGAAAGTTTACAGAGGAAGGGTGAAATTGGTGCGCTCTACAGCAAGGTTAAGTTATTATCGGGAAGTAAGAAGGGAAGATCTGTCCTAAAAGTTAAAGATAAACGGGGCAAGATAAAAGTTGACACAAAAAAGATCCAAGGATAGAAGGAATAGATAGATAGAGTATGGTAATGGACTTAGGCCAACATGGTATGGCATTGGAAACGAATATGACGTAAAGACGACAGCTAAGGTCCATGCTCACTCGACGATGAGATAGAAAAGGCATTAAGGAAAATGAAACCAAAGAAGGCCGTAGAGGTAGACAACATTCTTGGGTGGGAAAAATGTGGGAAAAAGACTGTCTTTATGGACTGATTCGTAGTATCTATGATGAAGGGTTCTGGCCGGGAGACTTTGTGAGATCAGTGTTAATTCTTATTCTGGCAAGGGTAAAGGTTACATAAAGAGAGGACTACACAACAATAAGTTTGATATCCCACGCAGAAAAAGTTATTCTCAAGATCATCAACAAAATGATAGAGAGTAAAGCAAATTATTACTTAGTGGATGATCAGTTTGGGTTAAGGAAAGGGAGAGGTACGCTGCGAGTGCGGAACGGTGAGTCCGGATGGGGAGTGTTAGGAAGAGGGGTAAGGCAGGGTTGCCCATTGTCACCGGTGCTGTTCAACGTATAGGTAAAGGAAATGATTAAGGAGGCATAGGAAGGGCTGTACATAGGAATGAAATTTAGCGGAGAATTCGTAAAATCACTTAGGTTTGCTGATGACCAAGTTTTAGTTTGTCAGTCAGCCAAGGGGTTGCAAGCATTGGTGAGTGAATTGGAAATTCAGTGCAATAGATATGGGATGAGAATCAATATTAATAAAACAAAGGTTATGCGATTTTCCAGAAATAAAAAGGCTAAGCTAAACATAAAATAGGAGGGGAAAAATAGAGCAGGTAAAACAGTGTACGTATCTTGGAAGTGTTTTGGACCAACACGGTCAAAGTGGTAGGGACGTAAGGAGAAGAATTGCGCAAGGCAAAGAGGTTTTCACAAGGAAGAGGGAGTTGATGACGGGGACGTTGTGTAGCGATGTTAAGACAAGACTCGTAAAAACTCTGATATGGAGCGTAGCTATGTACGGCGCGGAAACGTGGTCACTGAAGCAGGAGGATAGACGTAGATTGGAGGCTTTTGAAATGTGGGTATAAAGAAGAATGGAGAGGGTGAAATGGACCGACAGGAAAACAAATGAGGAAGTACTGGAGTTGGTGGGTGAGGAAAGGGGTTTGTTGAGAGATATCCTATGGAGGCAGGAAAAATGGATGAAAGGCATATTGGGCGGTCGTGGAATGTTGAAGACGGTGATAGAGGGGAGACTGTTGGGCAAGCGAGGAAAGGGCAGGAACACGATAGGGATGTTGGACGGGATGAAGGGAGGAAAGAAGTACACCGAGATGAAGAGGGACCTGATGCAGAGTATATTGCTTAATTGTGATTTGTTTGTAGTTCCAAAATATTTATTTGTTAGCTGTGTCTATCGAAAAACCTACCTTAACCGGTAGATCACCTTGTATATGTATCATAAAAATGACTCCAGGGAATGAAAGAATTTGTAAGTTTAAATATATGATTCCCGATCTAGGTCCTCTAATAATTTTGATACGTACCATATTAACAGCGTTATAAAAATCTAGCTCCTTTACGCTGTACGCGATCCCATTCAGCAATCAAACCAACTTCATGAGGATCCCAAATGCTTGCAGCATATTCTAAATGAGGCCTAACCAGCGACAGATAACAATTCTCTTTGACCTTTTTATCACATTTACCCAGTACTCTTCAAATAACCCTAATTTTTTGTTAGCTTTTCCACATATTCCCCATATACGTGTCACCCAGGAGAGGTCGTGAGTGAGAATAACGCCTTTTTATTTGAATGTACACTTTCTTTCTTTTTCGTATGTGGTTATTCCTAATTCAGTAGGCGTTCGGAAAGAATTGTTCTCTATCCCAAAGATTCATTACTACTCATATTTTTAAGTTTGATTATAATTTCCAAGTGCTGGTTTCGAATAGCATTTAAGAATCTATTAAAACTACTATAGCTACGGAGTTAACGTCGTTAACGTTGGAAAAGAATAAAAGAAGTCCAAAAATACTTCCCTGGGGAACACCAGAATTATCTTACTTACAGAATTGACTACGGCATTAAAGCTAAGAACATCTATGAATACCCTTTGTAGCCGACCATTCCTATTGTCTTTAATCCAGTTCAGGATATTTAGAAGCGAGATAGAGATTATGCGGTAGCAAAGACTATCCCAAGGGATACAGAAAGCTGGAAAAGATTCACTAGAAGACTGTGGAGCAGAATGCAGTAGTGACAAGTTTCAGCAGGAGGATATGCCAGAGACAACATCCGATTGTAAACACCCAACCCTTGGACCGCTAATGATTCCAGCTATTGGTAGTGATATCTAAAGTATACATTATGAGGTGAAGTGTTATGCAGTCTGCGTTGATAAAATTAGCTTTACAAATTATAATTTGATTAAAGAGGTCCTATATATACTTTCAATTCGAAGTATCATTTGGAATCCTCCTATCATATTGTATCTTTAAGCTCCCCAAACTCTCCGCACTCAAAGTCTCATGCATTTTGGGTCTCCATCTAAGTTATGAACTTCTTCTAGATTAAATTTACCTCCGGGTAAATTTAATCTTCATCTTTGTTTTATATGATAAACGTTGAAACGGTTCCGGTATTTTTAACTCTCTTTTACTCCATCCGCATATGTATTTCTCCGTTTGAAAGTATGTTCCTTGTGTTTTGGATCGAATGCAATGTCGCCTCCAGAAATATAAGGCCTGTTGGTATAATGAATTTTTGATTCTACGAGAATGTATAATAAATATTTAGCAAAAGTCATGTCCAACAGGAGTGGGATGATTTGTACAACTTCTGAGCCCTCCTCCCATAAGTGACGACGAATGGCTTAAGGCGTCGCAATCCTGGCAGTATGTCCTGAGGGAATCCAAATGGGAAGAGAGGATGGAGACGCGGAGGTACAGATGCGATGACTACTCACGCAGCCTCCTCTTCGGTGATGGAGAGAGGGGCTTCGAGAAGGGGGGTCGGGAGAAGGTTTGAAAGGGAACCCTTTCTGCGCGGAGGGATCGTGGTATGGAGAGACAAGGGTTCGGACAAGGGAAAAGGAAGCAGGAGGGTCGTACCCTGCGTTAGCGTAATGGACGCGTCATTCGGAGCGCGTGACGAAATCAGTTTAAACGTGATCCCTTTGATGAATCGTCCAATCACGGAGAATGCCGCGAAGAAATAGGGGAAGCTAGGATGGGGGAAGAGGGGAAAGGGGGCTGGGGGAATGAGAATATGTCGCGGGGATCCCTTGACGTGAACGGGTCCTTTATACCCCTCCTGTGGATTGGATGGTTTTAATTTTCAAACTCAGTGCGTGTAACGGAAAGCATTTCTCTCGCCGGAATTGAAAAATTTCTCCCAAACTCGCAGTGCGTGAGTGCGCTCCAGAGTTCTTTTTTTATTTTTTTATTAATCCTTTATTACTTTAAATTTATGCTTCCGCCAGCGTTTTGAGAAAGTGGATTACTTTTCAAAGAATGAAGGATGGAGACGCGGTTGGTGCTCTCAAGTAAATTAAGGACTGGCATGAAAAAGATGCTTAGAAGCGATAGAAGTGACTTTAACGTGTTTCGGTTGAGCGCAAAGATTCAGAAGAGGGTGGAGCCTCTCGGCACAGGAGGAAAAGGTGACCACTTAACAGCGTTCTAACGTTTCGTACGTTGGAAAAAATGTAATGCAAATCAGGTACTTGTCTCTCCGAGAGGTCTACAGGTCTGTATAATGAAGCAATTTTGATGAACCTTAGTGGAGCCTAAATCAACTATCCTGAATAAAGAAAATTGCTTTCTTGGAAGCTCGTTTGGCAATCGTGTTTTCACATAATATGACATATTGCATATATGATACATTACCAACATACATTGGTCGCTTAGGTCATGTATATAAAATTCGGGAGATTGATGCCAGAAATAGCAGTCCCAAGGACTCCTTCTTTCTACAAACAATACGGAATTGCAACTGTAGGATTATAGATAACAAAAATTCAACTTTCCACCCTCATACATGAATAAGTTTTAATTTTGTTGCCCCATTAAAAGGATCACACAAAATCAAGATCATTACATTTGTTTAAAGGAAATTGAATTAAACTTCAGCTTTTTTTATCTTAACCAACCATGCCTTTCCAAATTTTACGATCACGTGCTTCTTTACGCTTTTTAAATATCTATTTATAGGATAGGAAAGATGGATTCAGAGCATCCCGATAAGCAATGGGTTGTTGAAGACTATGTTAGATGTAAGAATTTTTGGTAGATGAGGCAGAGGTAGGAATAGGATCGGGGTTGGAATGAATGGTTGGATGGAATGGAGGGAGGAAGGAATTATTATGACTTGAAGAAACTGACTTTAAAGTTCCTTAAAGTCTCTTAACCATCCACATTACACAGAGTTTGTGTAATGTGGATGGTTAAGAAAGACGAGGGGATTGTTACCTTACCGTTGGTAGCTTTTGACATCCAACACCTACCTTAAACGGTAGAGTTTTTTAGTGAAATGTTCTATTCATCATGACTAATAGGACATGTTAATACAAAACAATTACAGACAATCTTCATCATGTAAAATAGTAGTATGAATTAGAGGTACAAGTTGAATACTAATTCTGGTCCTGCCAAGCCAGTCAGTTCTGGCTCGACAGCAGGCGCTATATACAGGTTAGCAAAAAAAGCAATATGTTTCCATTATACAATGACATATATTCTCTGTCAAGTTTTCTTCTGTGAGACCCTAGTTTTTTATATGTAATAACCAGGCTTTTACTTTCCTTTGCACAGCATTTACTCACTGTGATATCCTTAAATCCTTAGGTATTTCATTAAAAATTAGAGGTAGAGTTACCTGCAATTTTCTTCTGCCTCGATATGTATGATATTTAATTCATATACTGGCTATTGTCCCTTTATATTAATTCATTGTTTGAACATCACCTATTTTATTTTTATCAAAGATTACCAATAATAATAATAAGATCCTTGAAAAAAGGTTCTTAGATTTTTTGAACCTCTTCGGAGTAAAAATATGATCCTTATCTAATATCAATATCAAATATTATGATCGTAAATACGTTTGTGCGGGAGAAATATCCACATCGAAAACCTCGTTGTTGACCTCGATTACAACTTCTGAATTCCATACTCCCTCTTCCAGTTGTTTGCAAAGTGTTTAAGATTGGCATTGAAGTAATCGAGAATAAGAAGCTTTTTCAATGTTTATGACATCCATATTGGAGGCATAAATAACTGCGAACAGAATTTCGAGCAGGATAATCACAGTGGGATTAGACTAGGCTTAAATTAATGTTTATATTAATATCTTAGCAGTATTTGTTTTGTCCTTATTGTTGGTAATTGTAGAATATACTATCTTTATTCTGTTTTCCATACCATTTTCCATCTTATATCTTTTTACCATCTATTGAACTAGATGAAATGCACGATCATTGCCACTCGTGGAGAATTTAGATGTTCATTCGTATGTTTAAGATATTCAAGAATAGCTTTAAAAAATCCGTTTTAAGCATAAAATTAAGGCTTGAATTTTTACTTTCTCAAAAATGTACGAGGTTTACTCTGGAAAATACTTTCTTCAATTGAATGGATGTGGAGATATTTCGTGGCGTGATTTCTTTGGATTATCGTGATTTAAGCCAATTGTAAATAATGTTGGAACAAGGACCCGTTCCTTTGAGCTACAGACCTATTGACAAGTCTTATTAGCACTATCTTGAAGTGAATTTAAAAGTTCTGCATTAACATATTTTGTAACATAGGTAATTGACACTTGGCTACACTATTGGTTATTAACAGCATGTTCTGTTTGGTAAATTTTCAAAATCTTGTGAACTGGCATGTAGCTTTGAGAAACGCGCCCAAAAAGTTAAAGTTGTGAGAATATGGAGAATTGTAATTTGGATTCTATGTCGAGACGATGGAAAAAAACTGCCAGGTTCACCATCACCATCTGTTCTCGCGACACGACCGGCACCATTAAGTGTCTTGACTATCAACACAATGGCTTTATGCTACTGAATCTTGAGTTTAAACTTGCAAAAGTACGTGAAAGATGGGCAAGGTTTAGATTTCGAGCAACCCTTGTATTTTGATACTGACCTCAGAAGTTCCGTCTGAAATGCGACTAGTGATTTTCGTTTCTGGTTTGATATCGATTTCCTGGGTAGGTTGAGGGTTAAGGAGGAGGATATGAGCATTTAAGACGTTTAAGGCTTACAGGGATGTAGTCTACGGATCAAATTGGTGGTCGGTTCGTATAACCGAATCAATGTGTGAATTTTGAAAGCTTATCGGGTGAATAAAGGGAGTAGAATTTGAAACGAGTACAAGGTTAGTCATACAAAATACTTAAGCGGAATAAATCTCGCGAAATAGTTGCAGCGAGGTGAAGGATACAAGTGGAAAGGAAGAGTTTGAGGCAGAGCATGGAAAGGAAATGAGGGAAACGGGAATAAATCTGAGGGGGGAAGAGATATGCCTCGTGTAGCGCTGCGGCAGAAAAAGAGCGGTGAGGTGGGCTTCCAAGCGGGTGGAGAAAAAGGTTTGACTGATGAGAGAACAATTGGGTGATTAGCAACCTTGAGCTTAACAGGGAGGAAGGAAAACGAAATAGGGAGAGTGAGAGAAAAAAAATGCCGTGGCTCTTCACCCCCTCTTCTCAAAAGGGGGAAGTTAAGTGGGAAGAAAATTACTGGAGGGAAGGTAGAAAAAAGCAATGTTGGTCGTGAAGGAGGTGAAAGTGAAACAAGGTGAGGAGAAATAACTTTTTAAGCTGAGAAAAATCTCTTTCTGAATGCAAAGGGAAGTTAGAAGAATAAAAATTAAATTGTCGTTAAGAAGTAATTAATTAGCGGGTCTAGAGAGAGATTTAATTTCGGCCAATTTTCACGGGAAGACGTTTGGTTGGGGAACTTGAATGTCTGGAAGCATGAAGGGAGGAGGGAGCTGTAAAAATTTATGAATAGAGTTATCCATTCAACCTTAATGACCAAAGCGCATATTAGTGATGTGCATAGGGAAAAGAAAATTCTCATTGAATTTTGATAGTCTTTAGCAGTTCAAACATTCATTTTAATGATTCTTTATTTTCAGAACGTTATCTTCGCTTTCATTAATTTGATGGTTGAGTATTTTTCTGTCTAAATGGTTTCTTTTAAGAAATCACAAGTTTCGCAGGACATATTATACGCCTACTTTTTTCCTTATTTTTGCGAAGATGGGTTTTATGTTTTAGTGGAATCCTGTCTTCATCATTTCATTGCTATTAATTTAACTTTCTCTCTAGTGTTGAAAATATTAAAGTACTTAGTTAAAATATTCACGTGGTTAGAAACATTGGTCTTCTGGTGTATTTATGCCCAACTAGGATTTAATTGAAATTTTTTTTAACCAGGAAAATTAATCTCAACATAAACTAGGCTAGTTATTTTAAACGAGAGTTGAAATTTTCTTTGCAAAAACATTTCCTTAACCCCTAATATTGAAAGGTGTTCATGTGTCTACTTGATTCGAAAATATCGATTTTGGTAACCCTAATAATAAATGTAAAACTTAACATTTTGCATTAAGCAAAATATTTCAGCGAAATATTCCGCAAATATCTTGCCGCGGTTATTTATTTTCATCCTTTGAATGGCTGGTCGTTGATTTTTATTTTCACACGAATATAATCCATAAAACCGTCCAAGATTTTGAGAGTTACTACTACAAACATACTATTTAATTCTTCCCACGCATTAGTCATGATTATCCGAAATGATGTCTGCAACTCTCCGAGGAAGGGAAAGAAAAAGTAAGGAAAAGCAAAGTGTTATGTGTGCGCGGAGAGATTGAGGCAATGAGGTAGAAAAGAGGGTGTCGAGGAATGCAGGCAAAACGCGAAAGAGGGTTTGATCAAGTGAGGTGAAGGCTGAGCATCCCTGCTATGTCATGTTGCCAATATGGGGTCTGCTTCCTTTGGTTACTCAATATTTATAATTTCAAAGTAATCTAAGTTTCAGTCTGCACTAGCTCAAGCTTTAGGTTAACAATTTTCTTTGTATCTAGTTTCCACTAAGCGTACTTCCGGCCCTGATGGCGGCGGGGCAAAGTCCTCGTCTGCCAATATAATGGTCGCGGCTTCGGTTCCCGCCTGGGTGGGATTTTTTCCACCTAGGGCTTGGGTGTTAATGTTGTCCGATGTAAAGGCCAAAAAGTTCTGTTTTCGGAACTAGACAAATTAATTAATAGATAAAATATGTACTAATTTCTAAGCCATTTTCTTCGTATGCTTATATCTCAATTTAAATTGTTTACTTTTTAAAATCAAATTAAAATCATTGCATTTATTATACTTTCATAATATTTTCAACGTCTGTCACATACATCTAGTTTTTTTAGCTTTAACGTTGAAATTATTAACTTTTTATAATAAACTGCTTATGAATGAGTGCAAATAATGTACAACCTAAGTTGAGCATACAAATTACATTGATATGAAGGTGTCTTTGAGGGAATAAGAAAGTGGGGCCTATATCTTGTTGGTAAAATGGGATGTTGAACAATAATGATGGTGTAATATGAAGTTGGAAACCTAATTCTGATGAGCGAGTTCCGAAGAAGACTCAATGCTTTTTACCTACTTATTAACCGTTTACAGTTTGAAAAAGTGTGACACAATATCGATAAAACACTACTTATTTAGATAATCTTTTATTCGAGGAGGGCATTATATTATTGAAGATACTTACTGTGTTTGAATATTAAAAAACATTTTATGCTAAAATATTTTCCGATAATTTCGGAGACATGGTAAAAAAATGGGTGACAAGCCACGATTTATTTCCTTATAACAAGGAAAAATATTGAGGAATGTGAGACGATTTCTTGGATATTCAATGGCATGGAAATTATTTCATCCCTGAAAACACAAAAGGATCTCTGCTCCGACATGGAATTCTCGGGGGAGTCTCTTGTTAGAACTCAACGTTTTTTTATCTACTCAGTAGTTGACTTTTATTTTCCTATCAATAAACCAAAAGTGCCACATTTTTTCGAAATGGGAAATGGGCAAACCTTTTGCAAATTCTGGAAGAGCACCGTTATATTCTCAAAACATGAGTAAGCACTTCAGCAACGCATAGTTTATGCGACAGTAAAAACCCGACTGCGGGTAAACGAAACTTCAATGGGGCATTTGAACGATCGCCAATAAATACCCTTGGGGAAAACCCTTTTCAAACAATTGACTGAGAAATTGCATTACATCAAGTACGGTTAGGACATCAAGAGGAGTTTTAAAGTGAAATAATGGCCTCCAGTGGCAGCTTAAAATGGGACAGTGAAAACATTAACAGGAATTTCAATGGAAGTTACGTGGAAAACTGAATAGGAGCTTAAAAAAGAGAAGAATTACCATAAAAACAAAACTCTTTGTGATTAGTAATTTATAACAAAAAAATCACAAAAATTACGACTTATTTATTATAAAGTTAAATACGTAGTGGGAGGTATGAGCTTATAAACAAAAATATACCAGATCACCAACTGGTAACTTGTGAATTTGAAGCTTGTAAAACTAAATATTGTAATGCAAAGTATGATAATGATATCAAGGAAGTAATGTGTGCTAAATCTGTTAATGTGTTACTATCTCAGTGTGATAGGGGTGAATTGACATTAAACTCAGAGCCAGACTCACTACATAGGGCTACTGTAAATGTAATGCAGGATAGTATGTCTGAAAAATACCAAAATGACAACCATGAATAAACCGAAGGAGTAGATGACAAATAATCTGCTGGCAATGACAATAAATAGGGATTATTGTTTAAAAAATGGAAAAATTCGCCTTCTAATAAAATATATAGAATAAACTACCAGAAAAATAAGAACTATGTCAGCAATGGAATGAGGAAAGTTCAAAATAAGTGGATAAGAATAAGTATTCCATTTATAAATTTTTAATAAAAATTACTATTGTATATTATCAAGATTAGACTGCAATGGTATAAGATAAAGATTTTCTGTATTTCTGAGTTACATTTATTGCCTGTAGTGCTGTTGTATTTCAAATATGATGAAGGTTTTACTACTATTGTACATGAAATAAGCATACCTATAATTATGGATATAAGGCACCTATAATTATGAACCTCTGTGTAAGGCACCTATTTTCTCCATTTGAAACCTTTGTAAGAATTTTTTTTACTTTCTGAGCTAATTATGGAATATTTGTCATTTTCGATATTTAATCGAGGATTTTAGTGTGCATAGGATGTTTTAGTTACTTGATTACTATGCAAAAAATATATTAAGTATGTCTAGAAAGACGGTAAAAAGTAACTTGTTATGTAGTTCATTGCATCCTAACTTCTACAGTATTCTCAAAAGCGATTAGAGGTATAGATACAGGTCAGGTATCACGGACGTGTACCTCTTAAAGACGAAAATGTACGGAGCCAAAGCGATTAAATGAACTGAACCTAACCTATCACCGGTAGAAAAATTATTTTCGAAATTGTGGTTTTGTATATCTTCCCCGGAGTTCCTTTTCTTTCTATTTCGTCAAAATGTAGATAGCAAACATTACTATTTGCGTTCTCATTTTACACACAAACAGTATATTTACAAAAACTTTACCAAAAATACCTCTGCTTTTGACTGCCAAAAACAATTGGGCGAGGCCACAAGTTTAACTAAGTACGAATATAGTTTCCCATCAAGGTAAACCATGACATTGAAAGGAAATTTATGAAGATCCTTAGTGGATGACAAAGACTCTCTCACCAAAGGACAGTCATGAAATTTGTGGTTGGAAATTCATTTTTCTAAGAGAACACGATTTATGCCTTGACTGAATCACCAGAATGGGAGAGAATCACTAAATGGTAAGAAATGCCCTGCGTTCATCCGCAGAGGTGATGTGCTATCCCTAAAAACTATATATATTATCTTTATTCCCTACATTTTGCTACATTCTACAAAAAAAGCCTGTAAAAATTATCAAGGGGGTATAAAATGGTTTTTTATATGGATGTCTTTAGCGGAGAACAGCATGGGAATCAAATTCTAGTTTTCTGTAGCATGGAAATTTTTGGAGAGGTGGCCTCAGCAAATGTTTACCATTCTTGGAAGAGTAAATTAATATTTGCATATTTCAATCCTAATTTGTTGTACAGCAGCCCTTCATTAGTCCCAGCCTTCTACTATATACAACCTAATTTTTTTTAAATCCCATATTCCTCTTTCCTTTCCGTACCCATGCCATTTTACGATGAAACTTTCACTCTCTTTTTCTTTGCATTATAATTTTAAACTGAAATTAGCTGAAATAGTTATTGAACTCAGAAGTAAATGAACAGAAATAAGCCAGATAAGCTGCAAGTCCTATTAAACATGTTCCTTTTCTAAAAAGTGTTACTAAATGCTAAAATAAAATGTTGTACTATGAATCACCTTGTCCTCGGTTTGGGACATCATACATTTTGGTGGAAATTTAGCATGGTGACTCTTGGTTTAAACTTTGAGATTCTTTGAGATACTTTTCCTTCATTACAGATCTACAAACGAAAAAAAACTGTAAATATTTGGATTTACCTCTAAGATTTCATTTTATGTGAAAAACTGCAACATGGAGGTCAAATATTTTTCTTCTAGACGTGAAGTGAAATCAATCATTTTACCTCTTTGTTATACCCTACTTTCATCCCATGGAGTTATATTTTCAATTCAAATTCTTTGCAATGAAGCAGTAAGAGAATCAATAATTTTTATGAACTCTCAAAATAGCAATCCTAAACATCACTTTTCATTTTGGTAATTTTATTGACTTTTAGACGAGAAAACACACCTAGTGGTCACCATGGATGACATGTCTTTTTCCTCGTTCTTATATGGTCGGGAAATTATTTGGTCAAATCGGGGAAATTTTTTTATTGGATTTTTCTGGCCGCCGTAGATTTGATAATGGTTTTTTCCGCTTCGATTCTTTAAGATGTGTCATTTCAAAACGTGGAAACTAGCTCAGATGTAAAAATTGTTGTGGAAGGCGACATGTACGAGGCAATGAAGTGATGAAGTCTCAGTATTAATGGTGCCATTCACCTTACGTAGTTTATGCATCAGCTCTAACCACCAAATGGAAATTAAAATCCAAAAAAAACTCAACAGAAAAATTAGGGAAAACCCGATTACGCTGAATTCTGTACTCTAATTAAGAAATATCTACAAAAAAGATGCTAAACGTAAAAAAAAATATTTTAGAGAAAACATCGATTCGGGTTTTGCAATACGCAGGGCAAGATACGTTTCGTTTCGTTAAGTCAAAGTGCTAGTTGAAATCGAAAATAATATTTTCTGCATCATAAGTCGTGGGCCTTTTGAAGGAAACAATGAATTCTTTATTTGATCCATTGAGATAATTAGTATGTTCGATTAGAATGAAAAATATCCAATTGGATACTTTTGGAGCTGGTCAGAAACCTTAAATGCTGTGTGCGGCAGATTTCTTATATTAAAATTTTTCTTCCCCATTTTTTGCTAGAAATATCTATGTGAGCATTCAGGGTTTTCAGAACACAACCTTAGCCATGGAAGATGCTATAACTATAGAAACCGATGCCTTTGCTAAAATAGTATTTTTAAATCTCTTCGTTACGTTTGAGAGCGTTTGCATTTTTCCCTGGAAAGATGTTTGCTTCTAAGGTGCGATAACCTTCAAATATTCTAAACCCAATCCCTTTCAGGTTTAGAAACATGTATACGATCGTATCGATAGCGAGGAAATAATGCTAGGTTCTGAGGTTTCATTGATATTCTGGTTATAGTAACGGTTGCTTAATTTCAGTAACGATAATGAATAGTAATATTTGCTTTTTGATGGGCCATTAAGCATTAGGTTTAACACTTCCGTGTTACTTCTACGAGATATCTTACATCTCAAGATGTCTGAGCAAATATATATTGTTGGGTCTTAGCCACACCTCATCTCTTGACTCACGTGCACGAATGATTCAAATTGTTGGGCACTGGTAACACTGAGCCTGAGTATCTGAATATCCTGATTACTGGAAAAATTAAAGAATACTCATTTAGCAGTCTGCTTCCCCTGTGAACAGTGGTGTTACCCTAGGACTATTACTATGTGTGAGAAAAATGTAAGATGCGACACTTTTTTTAGAGGCCACGTTTGTATAATAGATTATTGTCCAATACTATTTTATTCCATTAAATGAAAAACTGTTCCTTTGAAAACCGATTTTAATTGTTATCAGTCTTTCTAAACAGTATTTATAAATTCGGTGGTTTTCCGTTTATATTCAATCAAAATTGTAGGTGTTTGCGGCTATATGAATTGATCAAATCATGAACATATAGAAAATTGAAAGTATTGGCTACCTACGTTTCCACCTAATCGATTAAAGTTTTTAAATGTTTGCGTTCGTATAAACTTTATTAAAAGTACCTTCAATCATTGCTGTAAATTGTTTACCTATTAGAAAATATTTTATGTATAAGTCACGAACGTCTGTTTAACATCCTTTCCCGGTTGTAAAACTCCTTGAGATATGCGATATACGTAATATGCTCTGAGCGTCGTCATCTCGGAGTAATGCTCAGTGATAACCAGAAGTCTTGGTCCCCGAGAGGGACTTTTTATTTGTTGCTTTGAAATTTCCAATATCAAACGATTGAAGTCACAATGGCAACCACGATTAACTTTTTCATTTCCCTCTGCCATGTTCCGCGTGCCTCTTTTGTTAATCTCTTCTCATCAGCATCAGGAAATGTTTCCTCCCATTTTGTCAACTTCGATCCAATATGTCCTGAACGAAATTTGAGACAAAAAAGAAATCAACAGGCATCATTCAATCATCATCCCCTATACTAATGAACCTAAGAAGGTTAGATAAAGAGGAGGTAGAAAGGATCATAGCGGGGAGCGCTGAACTGGGGTCGCTGCTGTGCGGGGAAATGACGGGACGGAGTGGTGGCTTCGGGATCAATGCATGTTTGTGTGCGTGTGTGTGTTGGGTGGGAAAGGGAGAATGAACCGGGAAGGGAAAAGTGAGAGAAATTGTAAGAGGGAGAGAGAGAAAAGTCGGAATGAAAAGAAGAGACGTGAGGCAGGGAAAGACAGAAGGAGAAAGAGCGATGGAGAAGGAGAAAGAAAGAGCCATTATTCTTTCGAACTTGGGTACAAATTACGGCTGACACTTTTGTGAAAAGGGGGGCGGGGAAGGCGCACATGGGGGTGGGGACCAAGGGAGGAAGTTCCAAGGAGCAGAGTGTGCCAGACGTGTTGGTTTTAGGGATGGGAAGTGTGGAGGATGGGGAACGCGGTGGAGGGGGTCGGAGGAGAAGAAGAGAGGAGTGCGGTTAGGAAAAGAATGGAAGGAAGGGGGGAAAAGGTTCGTTCGCCTGGTTGGGGAAGGTGGGGGAGGAGAGGAGAGGAGTGAAGAGAGAGGTCAGGGAGTAACTAGACATCTTGGTCTCCGCGGGGAAAAACCAATACATTATAGAAGCGGGGAGGGCGGGGCAGGGAGTGGATCCAGAATGAAAGCGAAAGAAAGAGACGGAAGAGAGTCAATCTGTGCTGTTTCCGGTCGTCTTTTTCATGTGGCACAGAAGGGCGGAGGCGAAGGCGAGTGTCTTAATTCTTCTGCGTTGGACCATTCTCCTCGCTGAACGTATTATTTGTTCTTTATATTTGGTGGAAGGGTCGGGGCTTGGGAGGCGAACGGGAGGGCGACCGCGTCTCAGTGTGCGTGTGTCTGTCCTCATGTGTGGCGGAGGAAGAGGTCCCGGGGTTTTCTGGGGCCGCAGTGGGACCTCCAGATTTACTTTTTTATTTCCCTCGGATTAAAGGCGCATGGCTGCGTTTATGCTTCTTCCCCGTGACGAAGGGAGGCGTTGCGGTCGGGACTTTTGGAGGAGGGGACAGGCGAAAGAGAAGAGGTTTTATTTCATTCTCTCTGCCCCCTGCGCCCCCTATCTCCATTTTTAAAAAATCTCCCACCCCATCTCACACTTCCTCCTCCTCCTCCTCTAAGCCTCCCCGAAAACCCTTTCGCCTACCCCTCCCCCTCCTCCACTCATATCAGCGTGTACACCCCCGCTGCTCCTCGTTCTTCCTCGGCCTTCAGGAAAAAAACCCTGGTGGCGGAAATGGTTACCTCCGCGGGCGGCCATTGTTTCATGAAAAGAGTAGTCAGGCAGGTTCCCTCCTTTCTCTTCATCCTTTCCCTCTCTCTCGTCTTCCTTTCAGCGGGCGGAGGAAGGGAAATGACGGAAGAGGGAGGAAACATGGCAGGAGGAAGGAGAAGAATCGTTGTGGTGGAGGCGTGGATGTGGTAAGAAGAAAAGGGGGTGCTTCGTGGGGGGGATGGAGCGGTGTAAGGTTGAGTTGTCGTATTCCCAGGGCCGGGGGGGGGCTGAAGGGTATCTTAGTCGCCGTTTCTTTGACCTCGCCGTAAGCGGTGACGAATGACAATACGGAATTGTTCATCTCTTGTCAGGTGGGACATGAGTGTGTAGAGGTAGTTGAAAATTGGCTCCTTTGGCTTTTGGGATGAGAATTTCGGAGGAAGATGTTGGGAAAAGGTGAGTGTAAGTGATAGACCGACGAGGAAAATGCGCGATAGGAGGTCGGAGAGAAGAAAGAGAAGTGAGGTGGCAACTATGAAGAATTGGTTGCCGAGGTGCTTGGCTGGAAATAGCGACGGCTATGGATAAAGCGAGGGAATACGAAGGAGACAGTGGGTTGGGTAGAAGTGAGTGATGGGGAACTATATATTAGGCCGCGAGTCTGTCATAATGGCAGAC
This sequence comes from Hetaerina titia, assembly GCA_037158775.1. Taxonomy (NCBI): domain Eukaryota; kingdom Metazoa; phylum Arthropoda; class Insecta; order Odonata; family Calopterygidae; genus Hetaerina; species Hetaerina titia. The sequence continues at coordinate 9,181,106 of CM073771.1, forward strand.
GTCTTCTATAACCCATTGCTTTCGTTTATATTTGGGCACTCTAAGTGGCATATATAACGGCAATCTATCTGGGTACACTTCGCTTTATAAGCTGAATCAATTTCATCAAAATTTCTTACTAGCAAAATCTCGTGTTAAAGGTTTTCATTATCAAATATAGGACTAAAATGCTTATAACCACTCGTTTATTGTACCATCTGACGCTGTCTTCGTGTAGACGTTTTTCTTTCATAACTATCATTACCGGTTTTTTGTATTACATTTTGTGTGCTTCTATTAGTCGTCTAAGTATACGCGGATGCAATCCAGAGGACACATTTTGAGAGTACTTCTTCATCCAGACGCAGTGTAGTTTTTCATTTGGTATATTTCAGATTAATTCCTATTCTTTTTTGTGTCATCACTTCAGAAAGGAGTATGAGTATACGTATATTAATGCAAACAGTATCTTGCTCTATGAGCTAACATAAATACAGACGGAAAGTATTCCTTCAGAGTTTAAATAGTCATTTGTAGATTAATATTAAAAGTCTAAAAGTCAATTTAAAAAGTTTTTAATTTCATCAATTTCCGCGCTCGCTCGATAAATCTTTAACTTCTTATTGGTGGGAATGAACTGCTATCTAAAAATGTAGACGTAGTGATAGCGAAAAACCCGAGGCTTTCGACTGTTATCGCTGAGATCTGATGGTTAAGTCTTCTAATTATGAAGAAAATTCAGGCCGCGTATTGGTTTTGCCTCCAAGAGTAACATTCACGCTTCTAACTTCTTTTGAAAATCATTACTGTCACTGTAACTACAGCCAATACATCTTCGAATTAACCCACAGTGTATCCAAAATGAGACATCCGTTTGACGTTATTCAGAGATTCGGAAAAAGTTTGAAATTTTTTTTTCATCTTCTACGAATTGGTATCACAGGATAGCAATTAAAATAATGATTCAAACTCGAGAAACTTTTATGAGAAGAGATTTAGTTAATGTGAATTAAAAATAATGTACTTTAATATAATGAAATTAACTACTCAGAGAGAAAAAAGAACTATCTCATGAGAAAAGATAGATATTGATTTAGAATGAGAAAGATGAATATTAATTCAGATAAAATGTTGAATGTTTATGGGGGCCAACTTAATAAATTCCTCTCCTCTATCTATATCGTTCATTTTCAATGCGCTTTCAGTCCTGACTTATTCGGATCAGTATTTGGGTAGAAAGGGAATGAGCACCGTTACATTTCAAATCTTCAAAGTTGTTGAATAGAATACAATACCATAATGTGGATATGTGATGAATGGAATATTTAAAACGATCAGCTAGAGGGTAATTTCTAAACGTCAGCCAAGAGACTAAAACACAAAACCCAATCATTCAAAATGCTTGGGACGAAAATGACGCCAAAAGAAATAAAATTCTTAGAGAACATTTTCCTCGCTTGCAATAAAAGATTGTTGCGTAAGTGTTAATAATTTGGTGTTAATTTTTTCGCGATAAGAGCGAGTCTGGTGTAAATAATTAAAGATTACGGGAAAGGGATGGAGGGTTGGATGACGAGGTGGAAGATGTGAGGGAGGGAAGACTGAAACGGGGGTCCGGGAAAAAGAGGGACGAGGGGCAGGCGGAAGAGGTTTACGAGAAGGGCGGGAGAGGGGTGGGCTTGGGGATGTGGAGACCGGAATGGGGTTGAAGGCACACACACACATTCGTGCGACACGCAGGAAAGAGGTTTCGGAGTAGGGGTCGGGAGGTAGGTGCCTCAGAATTCGGGTGTCCCTCGTGGGATGGCTGAGCGAGCGGGGTTGAGAGGTGGGTGTGTGCGGGATAGGGGGGAGGGAAGGGCTAGAGGGTGTGAGCGGGAGGAGAGGGGCAGAGGGCGGGGAAAGGGTCGACCCTGAGGAGAAAGGAGAAGAATG